>JAYESA010000005.1:307570353-307580353 GCA_036927795.1 Iris macrosiphon
ACAAATATTTATGATCAATACACAATTTACTAAATTAAAATATAAAAAATCCTATTTCTAGAATTGGGTAGTGACAAGCCTACCCTCCTTAAAATAATTTCGTCCTCGAAATTAAAAGACGAAACTAGGACAGGAATGCAAGGAAAAGAAAAGAACCATACCTCAGGGCTCGAAAAGATAAGGGTATCGCTCGCGCATTTCATCCTCCCTCTCCCAGGTCGACTCACCTAAAGAGTGATGCCTCCACGCAACGTGAACCAAGAGAATATTCTGGTTCTCAATATCTTCTCCCGCCGATCCAAAATCTCCATCGGCTGCTCTGGATAGCTAAGAGTAGGGCCCACCACAATCTCTAAGTGATCCAATACGTGACTGGGATTCACCACGTACCATCTTAACTGTGATACGTGGAACACATCATGAACTCCCTCTAGCGTAGGCGGCAAATCTAGCCTATACGCCACGGTGCCGACCCTCTCAAGGATGCTGAAGGGTCCGACAAAATATAGGCTAAGCTTCCCGCTCCACCGAAGCGAATAGTACCCCGCGTTAGAGAAATCATCAGGAACACCAGATCACCAACCTAGCACAAACAAGGTCTCAGCACTTAATCTAAAACAAGCAATCATAAGCAAACACAAGAACAAAATATAAATTCTAAGCTATACCTCAAACTCCAAAGGTCTTCGGTGGCTATCGGCCTAATGCTGTTGCTTGTCCTGCGCCACCCGAAGTCTATCTCTAATAAGCTTGACCTTCTCTGTCGCATCCACCACCATCTCTGGGCCAAGCAAAGCTCTCTCGCCTACATCATCCCATGATAACGGAGTGTGATACCTCCGTCCATACAATATCTCGAATGGTGATATCTCGATACTGGCTTGGTAACTGTTGTTGTAAGCAAACTCTACCAAGTATAAGTGATCCTCCCAAGAGTCTCTGAAATTTAGAACACAAGTACGAAGCATGTCCTCGAGTGTCTGAATGGTCCTCTCTGACTGACCATCTGTCTGTGGGTGATATGCAGTAGTAAACTTAAGCTGGGTGCCCAAGCTAGCATGTAAACTCCTCCAGAAATAGGAAGTAAAGCGACTGTCCCGGTCTGATACTATGCTCATAGGAACTCCATGCAGTCTGACTATCTGGCGCATATATGTCTCTGCTAGTCTCTTCGTAGACGTACCCACTTTGAATGATAGAAAGTGGGCCAATTTGGTCAACCTGTCTACGATAACCCAAATCGCATCCTTCCCTCCTGGAGAACGGGAAAGCCCAGAAACAAAATCTATGGTCACATGCTCCCATTTTCACTCCTGAATGGGTAACGGGTGGAGCAACCGTCCTGGCCTCTGCCTCTCTGCCTTCACCTGTTGGCACACTAAGCATCGGGATATGAAGCGTGCTACCTTCCGCTTCATCCCGTACCACCATACATGCTCTCTCATAACTCTATACATCTTGTTGGCACCCGGATGCATAGAGTATTGGGATCGATGCGCCTCCTGAAGAACCTCCTCTCGCAACGACCCACTCGGCACACACAACCTGGTACCGTACCACAATGAACCATCATCAGCAATGGTGAAGTCATCTGATACTCCAATATAAAATTGTGCCCTGATGCTCCTCAGGGACTGATCCTCAAACTGTGTATCCCTGATCCGGTCGATCAACTCTGACTGAATCTGCAGCCCCCACATATGTATCTCAACTCCAGGCACTATCACCTCAATGCCCAACCTCTCTAGATCTGCCAGAAGATAACGATCTGTAGTCAGGCACATAGCTACCGGATACCGGCTCAGTGCATCTGTAACTATGTTTGCCTTCCCTGGATGGTACTGCAATAATATGTCAAAGTCTTTCATCAACTCCAACCATCTCCTCTGCCTCATGTTCAGCTCTTTTTGGGTAAACACATACTTCAAGCTCTTGTGGTCAGTGAAGATCTCCACACGCCTCCGTATAAATAGTATTTCTACAACTTCAGAGCAAAGATGACCGCTGCCAACTCCAAATCCTGGGTAGGATAGTTATTCTCATGAGGACGTAATTACCTGGAAGCATAGGCAATCACCCTCCCATTCTGCTATAACACACAACCCAGTCCCTTCTCTGATGCATCACTATAGATAGTGAATCCTCCAGACCCCGATGGTAAAGTCAACACTGGAGCTGTCGTCAACCTCCTCTTCAGCTCATCAAACGAGACCTGGCACTCCTCTGACCAAACAAACTCTACGTCCTTCCGGGTCAGCCTAGAAAACGGCTCTACAATCCAAAAAAATCCTGAACAAATCTTCTGTAGTAACCTGCCAGCCCCAGAAAACTCCTGACCTCTGCTACTGAACTCGGAGCACTCCATGCCTCAACTGCCATGATCTTCCTCGGATCCACCGAGATCCCCTCTCCTGTCACCACATGACCAAGGAATTCAACCTTGTCAAGGAAAAACTCGCACTTTGAAAGCTTTCCATAAAGCTTCTCCTTCCTGACAGTCTCCGGCACTATCCTCAGATGCTCCTCTGGGGTCTTCGAATATACCAAGATGTAATCTATAAACACCACCACAAATCTATCCAGATGCTGATGGAACACCTTCTTCATCAGATTCATGAACACTGTCGGGGCATTAGTCAACCCAAACGACATCACCATGAACTCATACTGTCCATACCTGGTCCAAAAAGCCATTTTTGGAATATCCTCCCTTCTGACCTTTACCTGGTGGTAGCCTGTCCTCAGATCAATCCTGAAAAACACCCTCGCTTCGCTCAACTGGTCAAAGAGATCATCAATACGCGGCAGCGGATACTTGTTCTTGATTATGAGGTTGTTCAGAGCCCTGTAGTCGATACACATCCGTATCGACCCATCCTTCTTCGGTACAAAAATTACCGGAGCACCCCACGGAGAAGAACTAGATCTGATAAATCCCTTGTCCTGAAGCTCATTCACCTGCTTCTTCAACTCTACCAGCTTATTGTTGCTGACTATATAGACGTACTGGGATATCGGCTCCATGCCTGGCACCAAGTCTATAGAGAACTCCACATCTCTGTCCGAAGGAAACCCTAGCAACTCCTCTGAAAATACATCCATGAACTCCGCTATCAGTGGATGTGGCAACCTCTACTCTACCACCAGGGCTCTGCAGAAGACTCCCTCGCTCTGCTCTAATTCTCCTCTGACAAACTCAAACTCTGGCTCTCTCGGCGGACTAAACAACACTATGCCTCCACGACAATCTATACTAGAACGGTGCATACTCAACCAATCCATCCCGAGTACAATGTCGCAGCTCGGAAGTGGCATTACGAGTAGGCATACACTCAACTCCCAGCCTCCCAAGGTAACTCTTCGGCCTCTGCAGACATCACTGACTAGGATGATGCCACCCCCGGTCGTGATCTTGCAGAATCTAGCTAAAGTTTCAGCAACAAGATAGTGTCTAACAGCAAAAAATACAGACACAAAGCTATAGGAAGCACCGAAATTAAATAAAGCAAGTGTTGGAACGGTGCAGTGAGACCGTGTCTTCGGAGGCATCCTGAACACAGATCAAAAGAAGTCAATACGGTGCAAGATACGATATCATCAAGGAAGGACAGTAATATTCCAAAAGAAAATAATTTCAAAAAAATAAATGATATCAAAAGATCAGGAAGGGTCCTAGTTATGATTGAGCACACTCTCTCTCAGCCTATATCCTATATCATATCGCAGGTAGACCTAGAAACTAGACCTGCGTGGGCCACCACCAAAAATGTGTCATGATTTGCACCCGAAAAATTGGGCATGAGTCGTGGGTACGTCCATCCTACGTCGTAGAATCGGCGGTAGAACGCTGTCTAGGTCCGTTCTAGGTCACAATAATCTATATCTCACAATAACCTGTCAAGATAACCTCTCCAAAAGGAGGGCAACATCACAATATATATAAACTCAATCACAATAACTAGGAGAAGAGTAAAAGTACGATAAGATATCAACAAAAGAAACAATGAACCAAAGAAAGCAAGTACAATTCCAAAATATACAGTCCAAGTCTATAAGTCTATAATATCTCACAGCAGCAAAATAATAAATACAGTCATCCAAAATATTAACTGGGAACAACCCAGTGAAACCTACCTAGCTATACTAGGGCGCTAGCGGCATCTCCTCAGCTGGGACGGGCTCCTCCTCAATCTCAGGGTCGCAACAATCGTCAACACTTGGCCCATAGTACGTGGGGCAAAAGTCCTCAGGATCCTCTGAAAAATATATCCAATCAGGATTGGAGTAAAATACATAAATCTGAAAGCAACTCCAAATATATGATAAGGTGTATATGACTAGCAATAGAAAAGAATACAAGATGTACAGGAAAGTAAATATATGGTGGAACTGATAAAGTAACTGCAATATAAAACTGGGGAACAATACAAGTGTCACGACCCGCACCCGGAATTTGGGCATGAGTCGTGGGTACGTCCAGCCTACGCCGCAGCATCGGCGGTAGAACGCTGTCTAGGTCACAAATATAGTATACCCTGTCAATAGTCTCAACTCCGCACGGAGGACAAATGATAAAATAAACCACAGTTCTATAATATACTCAATCACAACTATAAACATAATGGCACGATAAGAATTGAAAAGAGTTCTATTTAAACCAACCATAAGAAGTCTAGCTCAAATCCTGGGTCTAAATGACCTCACAAAGTCACAAATAAAATAATATAACTCAGTCTCAGTCTAAAACAATAATGCAGAAAAGTAATCTAAGAACAGGCTGGTAAGTTCTCCTCTAGGATAGGCACCTCCTCTGGGATTTCTGGGGTGAAATCCTCCTCTATTCCTGGACCGTAATGAGTAGGGCAAAAATCCTCCAGGTTCTCTGAAAATGTTGTTATCCAGTCAGGATTGGGGCGAAGCACAAGCACTAACAGCAGTTTCATTAAATTGCAAAATCTATAAACAGTGTAAGAGATACAAGATGGAAATAAAAGCTGAACATGTGAAGTACAGAGGAAATGAAATAGACAATAGAGCATCTAGCAATGAACAATAAATAGTGAATGCTAGAACAAGTAATCTGAATAAAGATAAAACATCTAGTCTCCTGCTGGTTCGACCTCCTCGACTGCTATGGCGTATGCTCGCCCCTGGAATGCACCTCTTTGCTGTCGGTGCTGAGCAAACATCTGCTGCTGCGGTGGAAGTGGAGGTCCTCTCTGTTGTTGGCCTCCTGGTATGGCAGGTACTCTGGCTGGTCCTCTCTGGGCGGCTGCTCCACCCTGACCTGGACGAATGGTAGGGCAATCCCTCAGCTGGTGTGTCGTCGATCCGCAGGACAGACATGTGCCCAACCTCTTCCTGCAGATGTCTCTGGTATGTCCCATCTTCCTGCAATACACACACTGGATAGTGGGCTGAGTCTGTCTCTGTGGTTGCTGCTGCTGGATGTGTCCTCGAACTGGTGTCTGATGCTGCTGATGATGAGCCATCTGCGGTTCCACAGGTGGCTTAACTGGACTTCTTTGATTTGGATCTGCGCACTGGTCGGGAAGATAAGGAGCTCGAATACAACCCCTCACTTGATGTCCCGCAATGCCACAGTACAAACAAAGTCCTCGCCTTATCCTACAGCTCTTCCAAAGGTGACCTGGCTTCTTACAGAAGTGACAAGCCTGCTGGATCCACCTCGGAGGCTGCTGCTGATCCTGCGATCTGGTCTTCGACGGCATCCTGAGGACAGCGCGAAAGAAATCAATGAAGGTAATAGATACGATATCATCAAGGGAGGACAGTAAAATTTCTAAAGGAAAATCATTAAGAGTAGTATCATAAGAATCAGAAATTTCCTAATTGTGATTGAGCATATCCTTGGCCAAATTCCTATTTCCTAAAACAGGCTCGTAGTAATACTCTAGGCGAGCACCACTACGATATCGCCCTAATGTGAATCTGTTGACTAGACCTGCATGGGCCACCACTAAAACGTGTCACGACCCGCACCCGGAATTTGGGCATGAGTCGTGGGTACGTCCAGCCTACGCCGCAACATCGGCGGTAGAACGCTGTCTAGGTCACAAACATAGTATATCCTGTCAATAGTCTCAACTCCGCATGGAGGACAAATGATAAAATAAACCACAGTTCTATAATATACTCAATCACAACTATAAACATAATGGCACGATGAGAATTGAAAAGAGTTCTATTTAAACCAACCACAAGAAGTCTAACTCAAATCCTGGGTCTAAATGACCTCACAAAGTCACAAATAAAATAATACAACTCAGTCTCAGTCTAAAACAATAATGCAGAAAAGTAATCTAAGAACAGGCTGGTAAGTTCTCCTCTAGGATAGGCACCTCCTCTGGGATTTCTGGGGTGAAATCCTCCTCTATTCCTGGACCGTAATGAGTAGGGCAAAAGTCCTCCAGGTTCTCTGAAAATGTTGTTATCCAGTCAGGATTGGGGCGAAGCACAAGCACTAACAGCAGTTTCATTAAATTGACAAAATCTATAAACAGTGTAAGAGATACAAGATGGAAATAAAAGCTGAATATGTGAAGTACAGAGGAAATGAAATAGACAATAGAGCATCTAGCAATGAACAATAAATAGTGAATGCTAGAACAAGTAATCTGAATAAAGATAAAACATCTAGCTAAGTGTTTGAAATATTAGTTTATTATGTGATCGGCTTGGGACTGGATCAGGCTGGTTATATATGATTAGCTATGATTCTTTTAGGTCAGGCTAACCGCATGGTTAGCTATGGTGCATATAGTGGTCAGGCTAATCATATATAACAGCTATGGAGCATATAAGTGGTCAGGCTGCACCCGACGTGAGAAGTGGGGTGAGCTATGGTACATATAATGTTTGGATATGATCACATAATCTACTAATAGTTCCCCATTCCCCAGCTAGCACGATGGATTCCAATCATGACTCCTCATGATGGGTATCTAGGGTGCTAACCCGTGTATCCACAGTGTCGGAATCAAGTATGTAATACACTACCATTTATAGAAGTAATCAACCATGAAAACTGTCAGAGAATGTACTCGCCTGTGGTCCTGAGCAAGGTGTGAGGATCGATGTCCAAGATGAAATCAAAATGACCTAGTATGGAATTTCAATGTTAAATAATGAATTAAAAGAATAACATGTTAACTAATTTAAATACGAGGTTTCTAGGTCATGTCTAAGGTTTAGGGTTCATAATTTCTTATGTGGTAGGTTTTCTCCAAGATGATACTAAAATCTACTGGTCAATAATAGGTTTAACTTGTTACTCTAGGCTTCATATTAATACTAAGCAATGTTTTACATACTAGGCATTTAGTATAAATGTATATAACTCCTATATATATAACTCTAGTTGGTATCTTAATACAACCCTTAACACTAGTACCTGATACCAATTTAGCACCATGCCTCTCCCTATCTACTGTGACTGAGAGTAATTTACTCATACTCACACAGGTTCTCCTACACTGTTCTAACTGGTACTAAGGGATATATATATATAGATACTCACAGTAATGAAACACTGACACAGGATTTCTAAACTACTACACACTATAGGGAGACACAAGATACTAGATTCTAGGATACACACTCTCACAGGTTTTACACTGCACACAGACACACTAAACTGACAGTATACACACACACACCTGATTACACATGGACACAGGTTCATTGATACACTAACTGACCAACTTATGACTAGCACTACTGACTGACACCATCATAACACTAACTTATATATGGGCTAACTGTTAACTGTCCTCACTCACACACATAGTGGATTTACTGATACATCATCTCCACCCCCTAAAATTACTCACTGCAAGTTTACTGATACACTGTTATAAACATGCTGACACTTAGTTTCTGTACTGAACTCTAGGGGATATACTGATGTACTGAACATACAGGCTCACAGTCTGAATACAACCACCCTTCCCTACACAGGGACACACTGCTAACACTACTCTATCTACTGATCACTCACACACAGTTAAAACTATTGTACACCTACACACAGTCTAAAAACTGAACATCTCACAGTCCTCAAAATTCACTCACACACACAACTCACTGAACTTAACACCAACTCACTCTACACACACAGATACCATCTACACACACACACACACACATGTGTGCACACAGCTGATACCTGATGCAAATGCACAGGTAAACACACAGGCTACTCACACAGATCCACACACACACATGCAGTATCTGCACAGTTCACACATATCAGAATCCTCATTAAACCTGGGAATTATCTCTCCCTCATACCTATACACAGTCACATTGGCTCTCACTGACACAGGTACACATCCTCACCTAATCTAATACACAGTACACATCTACTCACCTAATCTAATACACAGTACACAGGCACTTCCCTCATCTACACACACAGTTATGAAACCCCTCCCCCAATCTGATACATACCCCTGCTCTAATACCTACATAAATACACAGCACAGAATACACTGCTAAGACTCAATTCTATACACTGCAAATTTACACATAATCTCACCAAAACTGATACACACAGTACTCTGAAATCCATACTCTATTCAAAACTAATACACATAAATAATTCCTGATACCCTGACACTCAAATACCCTAACTAGCTACTGATACAAATCTCTCTCCCTTCAACCATCCTCTGAACACCAAAACCCGATTGCACTGTTTCCCTTCAACCCGAGTACACAATGAAACCCAACCACACAGTCTGTACAGTTACACACTGTTCTAACTGATACATCTACCACTTACAGAACCTAAACACTGATACCAACCTGGCTCTACACATAATGCACCCAGAACCTAAATACTGAACTAACTCACTGAAATAAACCTAGCTGCTACCCGACTACACACCTCCTGCACTGAAATCCCCCAAACCTGACTGCACAGTGTCCACCCGACTGTGCACATAGGAAACTCCACCGTGTCTGATACAATAAGACACTGCACAGCCAAACACAGAACATAACCCGACTGCACAGTAACCCCTACTGTCCACAACACAAATATATATATATATATGGATTTGTATATCAAAACATGTAGAAATTGAATAAGTTAGATAGGTAAAACCCTAATAAACCTATCACCAAGCACTTGGTGTGCTAAAATCGAACCCACATTAAGATTCCCTGAAAAACCTAAAACGAAACCCTAAAAATCGGGTTCAACTTACACATATGGGATGAAATCAGTCTCCCTACGAATACCTAGGATTAGGGTTTCTGATAATTGGGGAAAACAATGTTGGGGACACTTAAACCTAATCAAAACCCTAAAAATCAAACCCTACACAGATGGGTTGGTTCCTAATGGCCATTATCATCTTAAAACAGAATTTAAATGAATAAAAACAGAGTTTTACCTAGGGAGATGGCTTCTTCAATGGAGGTTCTTCTTCTCCAAGGCTTTCTGACCCACGTTCCTTGCTTCTCTTGCTTTGGAGGAGGAGAAAACAGAAGCCCTAGGTTTAATCTCGAAAATGGGGTGGGGAATTGGTTTTCTCTTGTGGAGGGTAGGGTTTCTCTTGTCTACATGAAGGATGGCTTTGTGAGAAGCTTCCTTTTTATATTAAACCTAGTTTTAGGGTTTCCATGCGTAGTTTTTAGGTTAAACCCCCTGGCCCTCTCATGTAGAACCTAATAGACTCAGGTTAAGTCAGTCTAGGGTTTTGAGGGTTCACCCTAATTTTGTATTCTAGGGTTTCACTAGAACTGGGTTTAAAATTAGGGTTTGGTCATTAGGGTTTGCCCTAATGCGTTCTAGGGTTTTTACCTTAAACCAAATATCACTAACAATATGTAAATAGTTTATAAAACTCATCAAATTAATTAATTCATAATTATTTAAAATAGTTAAATTACACAAATGCCCTCATATGGAAAAGTGGTAGTGACAACAAGTAGTAGAGAAGTAACTGCATGTGAGATCATAGGAATACTA
>JAYESA010000005.1:307585353-307645016 GCA_036927795.1 Iris macrosiphon
GAGTCGAAGAATCCAGGAGGAAACACCTTCTCGAGCTTGCACAGTGTTACCGTAATATCCTTCTCTTGCTTTTCTAGATGATCGACGAGAAACTTAGTAGAACAAAGATCTCTAAAGAATATGCTAAGCTCTGTCAATGGATCCCAAACGATCAACGATAAGAATTCCCGAAATGCAATCAAAATTAACCTCTCTATGAATACGTGACAATTGTGGCTCTTCATACCCGCCAGTTTGTTCCCCTTGAGGCTGACGCATCTTCTCAAGTTTGACACGTACCCGTCTAGAAATTTTAGACCCTGAATCCACCTACAAAGTTTCCCTTTATCCTCCTTCTCCAGTGAGAAAATTGACTTAGGCTGCTTTAACTTTCCATTCCCCTCCTCTATCAAATGCAACACAGGACGTCTACATATTTCTTCTAAGTCCAACCTGGCCTTCGGGTTGTCTTTCGTCTTGCCCTTTACCTTTATTACAGTATTAATTATGTTATCAAACACATTCTTCTCGATATGCATGACATCAAGGTTATGTCTGATCAGATTGGTGCTCCTATATGGCAGATCCTAGAATATATTCCTCTTCGTCCAGTTATGGGTGCGACCAAATTCGTCACACTTGTACCCCTTAGCAGTCCCTTCGATAGCACTTGGTAAATTTTTTACCTCTTCCTATATCGTGTATCCGGGCTACCTTGTCGTTGGATTGGCCTTCTCCAGAACGCCCGCACGAAAAGCATTCCTGTTTCTCCGGTACGGATAATCCTTCCACAGAAATTGTCGATGAAAATCGAAGAAACACGATTTGCTTTCGTGTTTCAAACGGAAAGCCTTAGTACGGTCCATGCAATACGGACATGAGAGACGACCATGAGTGCTCCATCCAGATAATATTCCATAGGCCAAAAAGTCATTGATGGTCCACATAAGTGCTGCCCTCATCTGAAAATTCTGCTTTCTAGAAATATCATACGTGTTGGCACTTACTTTCCATAGATGATTCAACGCATCTATCAAAGGATTGTAAATACACATCGATGTTTCTCTTCGGATTATTCGGATCCGGAATAATAACGGTTAGGAACATATACGGAGTCTTCATGCACATCCAAGGTGGTAGATTATACAGAGTGACGATCATAGGCCAACATGAAAACTGGGAGCCCAAAAATCTGAATGGGGTAAAACCGTTAGAGGAGAGCCCCAATCTGACATTAAGTGAATCCGAAGCAAAATCTGGATACTCTCGATCAAAGTGCTTTCATGCTTCTCCATCAGATGGATGATCCAATACTCCTTCAATCGGTTTTCGCTTGTGCTAACTCATGTTTTCTGCAGTCTCCTTAACCATAAACAACCTCTGCAACCACGGCGTCAAAGGCAAGTAATGCATCAAATCGGTAGGCTTTCTTGCACCTACAGACTTTTCTCTACCAGTGGCCTTGTAGCGATCAACACCACAAAATCTGTACGCATCTTCATCCTTGTCGTCTTTGTAGTACAACATGCACCCGTTGTGACATACATCAATTTTCTCGTATCTCATCCAGAGCGATCTCACCACCCTCTTAGATCGGTAGAAGTCTTTAGGCAACTTTGTACCCTCGGGCAAGATCTCTATAATCAAATCTATAAGTCGGTTATAGCATTCTTACGACATGTTAAAATTGGACTTGATGCTCAACAATCTTGTAACCACCTCCAATGGTGAATGATCCTCACAACCAGGATATAATGGAGTCCTTGCATTCTCCAGCAACTCCATAAAATTTACATCATCGGCATTTGGTGCCTCCTCAGCTGCATCATGATTGTCCAGATTGAAACTAGATCCCGCCGTAACAAAACCAAGTTCACCCACCCGTCGTCGTAAGCAGCGTGGTCGTGGACAACCATATACGGCTTCACATAAGGCTCCGACTACGATGCTAAAGACACAAGTTCTCCGTGTGCGGTCCACTGAACATAATTTAGCCTGAAGCCCTTCGAGTACAAATGATATGTGACTTCCACTTCTGGATGATATTTTAAGTTGCGACATCTCACACACGGACACTTAATTTTGGTACCGTCCATGTACTGAGGGAACGCCTTGGCAAACTGCCGGAACTGCTGTACACACTCAATAAATTTATCTCGTACACCGCATATGTCATTAGGATGATGGTTGTACATCCACGAACGATGACACAGATAGTAATTCATATCCATTTCTAGATACTTCTACAAAAATGATAGTATGTGTACTATAAATCATTACATACAGTATGATTCTCTGAAGGAAGGTAAGAACTGCTCTAACTTAATACACAATGACCTATGTATGTGTGTGTGTGTGTGCAGATGGTTGTTTGAGTGATTGAGTGAGCTCGGGTCACTAAGGAGAGCAGTTTACAGTTTTCAGTGTGCATCATTTACCAGTGATCAACTGAAGGGAGAGCAGTGTGTCAGGTCTGTGCTAGCACAGCAAGGTAGAGCACAACTGAGCAGTATCGGCTCTGTGCTACCACAGTACAAGGGGAAGCATACAATATTTTATAGCAGTAACAGCTAGCTGTACTGCACAGTGCAGCAGTAAGGAATCAGTGTGCAACAACACTGTGCAGTGCACAGCAGATTTAGCAGTCTACAATAGCCAATGCAATACCTTGTGCAGCAAGAAGCATCAGCCAAAGTTGGATACGAGTTCTAAAAGAAGCCAATACCGTATCGTGTCTCAGCTTTGAAGAGTCATTCTTGTATTCGTGTATACGGCTCTTCTTGAGTCAAGATCTGCATCATATTATATACGATGCAGATACGCAAGGTTGCGTCTAAACTCAAGGTTAGGGTTAGTGTGTGTCATGTCGAGACCTGCTTTGAAGAGTCATTCTCGTGTCCGTATCCGTGTGTCCGTATCATTATTAGGATTAGTGTCTGTATGTGTTAGTGTGTCCACGTGCATGTGTGTGTGTTCGAGTTAGGGTTAGGGTTAGTGTGTGTCATGTCATATCGTATCGTGTCGTGTTGTGTCATGTTATATATATATAGAGAGAGATACAGAGAAATAAGACAGAGAGAGGATCTCACCGAGGAGGGGAGCCAGAGGAAGGATGCCGGAGGAAGGAGGGGAGCCGGAGGAAGGAGGAGCTGACGGCGGAGGGGGGAGGACGCGGCCGGAGGGGGGTCGCCGAAAGGGAGGAGGGGACGCCGGAGGGAGTAGGGGAGCCGGAGGGGGAGGACGTGGCCGGAAGGGGGTCGTCGGAAGGGAGGAAGCTAGTCGTCGGAGGGAGAAGGGGTGCCGGAGGAAGGAAGAGCCGGAGGTAGAGGGGTTTAAATTTGGGAGAGGGATCGAAGGAAATGGGGGGAATCAACCCTAAATGAAACTTATTTAGCGACGTTTTAGCGACGCAAATAATGATGTCGCTAAGTTAACGATGTTACAGACGTCGCTACATAAAAAAAATTAGCGACGTTTAGCGACACCAGTAAAGACGTCGTTAAATACGTCGCTAAATGTCTAAAAGAGAGACGTCGCTAAATACGTCGCTAAACATCGCTAAATAAAATAAATTAGCAACGTTTAGCGACCTTAATTAAACTTATATCGACTAATCTTTCAAAAACTGAAATACATTTGCTAAACGTCGCTATATGTCGCCAATTAGTGACGTCTAGCGACGTTATTCCTTGGAGTCGCTGATATATTTAATATCAGCGATATTTTACTTTGACGTCGCTAAAAATGTCGCTAATCTCGCTTATTTTGGTAGTGAGGTAAAGGGGAAGACGAAAGACAATCCGATGGCCAGGTTGGACTTAGAAGAAATATGTAGACGTCCTGTGTTGCATTTAATAGAGGAGGGGAATGGAAAATTAAAGCAGCCTAAGTCAGTTTTCTCACTGGAGAAGGAGGATAAAGGAAGACTTTGTAGGTGGATTCAGGGTCTAAAATTTTCAGACGAGTACGTGTCGAACTTGAGAAGATGCGTCGACCTCAAGGAGAACAAACTAGCGGGTATGAAGAGCCACGATTGTCAAATATTCATGGAGAGGTTAATTTCAATTGTATTTAGAGAATTCTTATCGCAGGCCATTTGGGATCCATTGATAGAGCTCAGCATATTCTTTAGAGATCTTTGCTTTACTAAGTTGCTCGTCGATCGTATAGAAAAGCAAGAGAAGGATATTACGGTAATACTATGCAAGCTCGAAAAGGTTTTTCCTCCTAGATTCTTCGACTCTATGGAGCATTTGCCAATTTATTTTTTCTATGAGGCACATGTTGGTTGTCCTGTCGGTTATCGGTGGATGTACCCCTTCGAGCGGCATCTGAATCACCTAAAGACAAAGGTAAAAAATAAGGCACAGGTTGAGGGCTCTATTTGTGAAGCTTATGTTCTCGAGGAGATTACAAAATTTTGCTCGACTTATTTTAAACCTCATATTGCTACTAATAGAACGAGAGCTCCGAGAAACGACGACGGATATCTGGAATCTAATAATATAATACTGAAAGTATTCAATGCGTCCGGAAAGCCTTTGAGGAAAATAAAAAAGAGATATTTGAATGATGACGAGCTAAGGGCTGCTCAGTTGTATATATTACTCAATTGCGACGAGGATAAAGTGGAGAAGTTAGAGGGGTAAGTAATTAATACACTCACGTTTACGTCATCTCAATGTAATAGTATAAGCTACTATTATGCTACTAATCAGCGGTTGTTTCGTTGTTTTTTAGCACATATAATGATGAGCTGAGGTCGGTTAGACCCTACATAATTGACGAAGAAGTAGAACAATAAATATGAAGCCATTTTCCTTCTTGGTTGAGCGCATATGTAAGGAGCTTGGTTATTACTTTTTCTGTATGCACTTTATGCCTAATTTTAATATAACTTAGGAAATTATCGAGTATCTAAATTTTTTAGGCCGAGTATCTTAGGCTGCGTGAGAGGACGACTACTAGTGCACCTACAGTGGGTGCACCTACAGCGGGAGAGGCTGGTACTTCCTCGCAGCCCACTCCAGCTCCGTCGATGGACGAGTTATGGGTGACCGTCGTTGGTTGTCTCCATAGGGGTACGTACTACGGTACGAGATCCTATGGTGCCCTTGTTGAGACCCAGTCATCTAGGGCCTCCCCGATAAGTATGCATTCTCCACAGCCCTCGCAATCATCGGCCCGAGTCCAGGAGGCCGTTGACCGTCAGATTGCGTCTCTCCGTGATGAGTTGGTACAAAGGATAGAGGAGCAGCCCCTATCCCAGCCGCAGGCGTCCAATGTGATGCTTATCGCACGATTTGATATGCTCGAGCGTAACATCATTGAGCTCTGGTATATGATAGCTGATCTTAGAGCGTTGACAGAGTACAGCGTGACGGAGCTGCAGGCATCATAGCTGACCATGGATGTGAGGATGACGATGATACAGGATTCAATGGTTTATAGCAGTGTAGAAGCATGAAATACGCTAGGAAATTATACGCATAAATCCCCCCTAACATACGTAAAGCCCGGGTAAAACAGAGATTCATGGCTGTGTGGCATAAAATATGACTTCAGAGCTACATGCGTAAAATAAAGCCTCAAAGCTGTTTGGCGTAAAGAAGAGCTTCAGAGCTGCCCGCGTAAAGCAGTGCTTCAAGGCTGTCTTGGCGTAAAGAGGTTATTCTACCCCCTCTGCGTAAAATACATTTGCTTTTAATGCAGCGTGAAGTTGTACGAGGAACTCTTCGTATTTCTCGAATGAATTTGTCAGACAAAACAGTGAACCTGATTCCTGACAAAAAATACTGCACGACGATCGAGAGGACGGCTGTGATAATGATTTTGCACAGAGACCCAGATTGTCGTTTAGTGACATATCCTTGATACAAGTCATTTTTACGCATTCAGAGAATATGCTGCCTATTCTACATGGGCAAAAATGAGTCTTTACGCTCAACATGAGACAAAATCAGACGCCACATCAAAAGCTGTCTCTCGTACAGAGCTCGAGGCATATCTCTGCATTTAATGTACGAGATGGGGGCAGATCTCTGCATTTAATGCATGAGATTTTGTTCTATTAACTGGGAAAGCTAAAACTGTGACTAATACGCTCACATCACCATCCTTGCATTTTACGTCAACCAGGCTATTTTCAACTATAGGAGTACGCCGTATGCTATCTCCTTGAAATATGCCAACTCGGCCATATTTGCAAAGGTACGTGATAAGGCTATTTAGCCCAGAATACGCTCATACCACCATCATTGCTTTTTACGCCAACCAGGCTATTTTCAACTATAGGAGTACGCCGTATGCTATCTCCTCAAAATATGCCAACTCAGGCTATATTTGCAAAGGTACGTGATAAGGCTATTTAGCCCAGAATACGCTCAAGACCTCAATCGTGACAGATAATTGGCTATTTTATGCTGGTTATCTATTATCAATGAATCCTCAAGTCAGCTATTTGGCTTTTACGCCAATAAGAAAGCTATTTGGCTTTTACGCCAACAAGACAGCTATTTAGCTTTTACGCCAACAAGACAGCTATTCGACTTTTATGCCAACAAGACAGTTATTTGGCTTTTACGCCAATAAGACAGTTATTTGGCTTTTATGCCAACCATCTTTACGCGAGGGGCAGTTGCTTACGTGGCTTGCATGTCGTGATCTTCGAGAAGCAGTTATACACATTACCTTATAATGGGACATGTGTCATACGCAGATTTAGAAGGTCATTCAGACGTGGGTAGCAGTTATTATAACCGTCGCGTAAAAGATGACACTCTCTTCACAGTTTGGCTTCTACGCCGACTGGATAGTTATTGTGACTGATCTCTATAAATAGAGACCTCTGGTCACAGGAGATCAAAAAAGGGGGAAGAGAGGATCAAGATCAGAGATCAAGAGATCAGAAAGAAAGAGAGAACAGACAGAGAGTAGCGATTGACGACTTTGGCAACGGGAATCCAATCCCTCCTGCAATCTTTGAAGCCCCTTCTTCTTCTACAGCACTTCTTCATCATCGTGTGGTCCAAGGGACAAAGTGATCGACCGCAGATCAGACTCCTATAGCAATATTTCCCCAGAATCATTTTTATTGTACTTAACATCCTCGTATAGGATTAATTGTACTCTATTTTTTCTTGTTTGTAAACAAAGAAAGGGTTTCGTATAAACCTAGTTCTATTTTTTTGTTTTTCATCAAACAAGAGATGATGACTCTGCTAGGGACTACTTTCTCATCTGACGAGAAATCTATTGCTCAACACGATGATGTATCCGCCGGATCGATGAAGAAGACTTTGGTCTTCCAATTCGACCAATCTGCTTATGAAGATATGCTTCACGCAGGGGGGTAGCTCTCATTCCCTCTCTGTCCAGGACAACAAGAAGCTGCGTAAAGTGTGGATGCCACAGACATCCTCTACCCTTCTTGCAAGCTCTTCTTCTTTGATCAACAAGGTTGTGACAATACAACCTATACGCCTTGTGCATAAAAATCCGTCCTCCGCCTGTGACGTGGCAGAAAAAACTTCTGGCAATGCCCCAGTGCCAATCCAGAAGTCTAGAACGCGCCCTGTGCATAAAACTTTGTCTCCCGTCTGTGACATGGCAGACAAAACTTCTGGCAATGCCCCAGTGCCAATCCAGAAGTCTAGAACGCGCCCTGCGCATAAAATTTCGTCTCCCGTCTGTGACGTGGCAGACAAAACTTCTGGGAATGCCCCAGTGCCAATCCAGAAGTCTAGAATGTGCCCTGCGCGTAAAACTTCATCTTCCGTCCGTGATGTGGTAGACAAAATTTCTAACAAGGCCTCACCGTCAATTCAGAAAATTCAAACGCGCCCTGCACGTAAAAATACATCTCCCGTCTATGAAGAGGCAGATGGACCCTTGGATCACATCAAGGGAAAACAAGTGGCGAATCTCTCAACCTCTAGAGTTGTACGCCCCCAAGAGAAAAAGTTGCCCACTCTTCAGATTACGGGAGACGCTGGAGGCCGATTGAGGAATTTTCCTGTTTTGAGAAAACCTAGACAAAACTCCAAATTAAGCCAGGATAAGTCTGTCCGCGTAAAGAAGACCCGCTTCACGGGAAAATATGCTCCTCAGACGGATGCTGGATCGTATGCTACTCACATGGGTGAATGTTTGATAATAAATGAAAGAAATGAAAATAGGCTTATACGAAACCCTTTCTTTGGTTTACAAACAAGAAAAAGAAGTACAATTAATCCTATACGAGGATATTAAGTACAAAAGTTTGATTTTGGAGAAATATTGCTATAGGAGTCTGATCTGCAGTCGATCACTTTGTCCCTTGGACCACACGATGACGAAGAAGTGTTGTAGAAGAAGAAGAAGCTTCAAAAATCGCAAGAGGGATTGGATGCTCGATGCCAAAGACGCCAATCACTACCCTCTGTCTGTGCTCTAGGATCTTCTCTCTCAATAAAAATCAGATCTCTTTCTCTCAAAGAAAATTGACCTTCTCAAAGTCTCCGCCCTGACCCTGTTAATAGAGGTCTCTATTTATAAAGACAAGTAGCCGTAACCGTCCAGTCGGCGTAGAAGCCGAACAGTGGAGAGTGTGGCGCTCTTTACGCGGCGGTTGTAATAACTGTCACCCACGTATAAATGATCTCCTGAATCGGCATGTGACGCGTGTCCCATTATGAGGTCATGCGTATAACTGTTCGTCGAAGATCACGGCATGAAAGCCGCGTAGGTAACTGCCCCTCGCGTAGAGAAGGTTGGCGTAGAAGCCAAATAGTTGTCAAGTTGGCATAGAAGCCAAAATAGGCGTAGAAGCCAAGTAGGCAAAAAACCCCAACAGCTGACATATATGCGTAGAAGCCAAATAGCTGTCATGTTGGCGTAGAAGCCAAATAGCTATCATATTGGCGTAGAAGCCAAATAGGCTTAGAAGCCTGATGCTGCACGGATAGATAGCCGGCGTAGAGATAGCCAATAATCCTTCTTTGACTGAGGCCTTGAGCGTATTCTGGGCCGAATAGTCTTGTCACTCACCTTTGCAAATATAGCCTGAGTTGGCATATTTCGAGAAGATATCATACGGCGTACTCCTATAGCTGAAAATAGCCAGGTTGGTGTATTTCGAGGAGATAGCATACGGCGTACTCCTATAGCTGAAAATAGCCAGGTTGGCGTATTTCGAGGAGATAGCATACGGCGTACTCCTATAGCTGAAAATAGCCAGGTTGGCGTATTTCGAGGAGATAGCATACGGCGTACTCCTATAACTTAAAATAGCCAGGTTGCGTAATATGCAGGGATGGTGATGTGGACGTATTAGCCCTAATTATGGTTCTCTCAGTCATTGGAAATAGAACAAAATCTCGTGCATTAAATACAGAGATCTGCCCCCATCTCGCAGATTAATTACAGAGACGTGCCTCGAGTTCTGTACGAAGCGCAGCTTTTGATGTGGCGGTTGGCTTTGTCTCATCCTGAGCGTAAAAGCTCATGTCTGCCTGTGTAAAAATAGGCAGCATATTCCTTTAATGCGTAAACGACGTCTTAATTCAAGGTTTTGTCACTAAACGACAATCTGGGGCTCTGTGCCGAATCATCATTACAGCCGTCCTCTTGATAGTCGTGCAGTACTCTTTGTCAGGAGTCAGGTTTATTGTACTGTCTGACAGGTTTATTCGAGGAATATGAAGCGTTCCTCGTACAACTTCTTGCTGCATTAAAAGCAGATAGGTTTTACGCCGTAGTGGCGATGTAGCAATCTATTTACGTCGAAGCAGTCTGGAAATACTGCATTACGCGGGTTGTTCTGGAGCTATATTTTACGCTGAATAGCATTGAAGCTCTGCTGTAAGCCAATGGCTCTGAAGTCATATGTTAGGCCACCCAGTGCTGGAGCTCTGCTGTACGCGGCTTCCTGCATGTTGAGGAATTTACGCGTATAACCGCTTAGCATATTTTTTATGCTTCTACAAGCCCCCCTTCAAAGTTTTCAAATTCCTCGTAATTTGAAATACTTTGAATGAAGCATGAAACGATCAAGTTTGACTCATTCTGCGAGGCTAATTTTTTGGCAAATATTTAGGAATTTGTTGGGATTTGGTGTGATCTCCTCTGCCTATATAAAGGCTAATGAGTTAACCTATTCTTCCCACACTTCCTTCACCACAGCAGAGATGATTGCCGATGTTCGTCTTGCTGACTTGAGGAAGAAGAAGATCATGTTCTTCCAGCATGTAAGAAGCCGTAAAAAGAGGCATCTTCGAGCAAATGCCCTCTGCAACGATGGATCATGGATGGATATCATAGCTTCCTTTGCCCGGGATGATCAGCAATTTCATATGGCGATTCGTTCAAGAGAGAGAAAGGGTCTTATTCGACCACACAGCTTGCAAGCTGTATTTTCTCCCATCATGGCGTTGGACGATGGTAGGCAGTCTGGACCTGTCTTCTAGTATTGAGTTGGGTCTGAACCCCCAATACAATCTGCCATGGCGTATAGAGGGTGGGCATGTGTAATTGATACACGCCCAGTTGTGTATCCTCCCGCCATTCACCATTTTCTTGTTCATCGGCTATAAAAGCCGATGAAGTGCCGTAGAAGAAGACAAAGATCTCCACCAATATGATGACCTGACACAGCAGATTCTTGGTGTGATCTTGGAGGAAAATGAGAAAACCCTTTGTAGAAAAAGGATTTCCATCATATGTAATCATGAAGATGAAAAACTCTTTGTAAACTGGATTTCCATCATGATTAATAAAATTGTCTTCTTTTTTACGCATCTGATGATTTGCCATATTTGCTGTGAGGAAGTCTGAATATGTACAGCTTCGACACGTCTGGATAACTTTATGCCAACTCTGATAAAAAGTATCTGATCTCGTCCCATCTTTTACGCGTAACTGAAGACGCGTAGAAAGAAGCTTTTTAGCACTTAAGTGGAAATATCCAAACTATCATGATGTTTTGAACGAGGAGTCGCGTAGAATTTTTGAACTGTCACTTCTCTGAAACGAAAAATTCTTGATCAGACTATCATCTTCAAGAATTTTTTTCCCGAAAGTCCCTTGAAATAGGGCAATAAATGGTCGTCAAACAGGCCGTACTAGAACTTTGTGTAGAAGACTGAACTTCTGTTGAACTTCCAATCGACCCAAGAAGGAGAGTCATTTTCAATGTTGAACTCTGTGTGTTTTGGGCACTTAGAATATTTTATAGCCAAGAAGGAGCATTTATGCGTAAACCCTCGCAATTGGCCATCTATAGTTGTTGAGCGTAGAATCGTAGATTTGTAGCCTCCGAGCGTAAAAGCTACTGAGCATAAAAGCATCCGGGCGTGAAATCATAGATTTGTAGCTTCTGAGCGTAAAACCGTAGGTTTGTAGCCTCTCGAGCGTAAAAGCTACTGAGCATAAAAGCATCCGGGCATAAAAGCATAGATTTATAGCCTCTGAGCGTAAAACCGTAGATTTGTAGCCTCTTGAGCGTAAAATCATAGATCTGCTCTGCGCGTAGAATCTGGATCACTGACTGTCCGTCTTTTTTTTTCAAATAATAGGCTGACGTGGCACCAAATCATAACCGAATATTAAATATCGGATTTGGTTAGGAATTCGAAGAGTTATCCGAACTCTATAAATACCCCAAGGCCTTCAGAGAAGAAACCCTTCATCTGTCTTTTTGCAAAAACTTTCGCCTCTTCGAGAACTCTTCTTCGTTTCTTCTCTGAGCACTCTGAGTTTTAGCAATGGCACCGAAACGCGCTTCCACCACTAAGGGAAAGAAAGTTGTCTCTTCTTCTCGCTCCTCTGCTCAAGCACGAGCAACTCCCATTAGGCAGAACGAGCCTCGATCGGAACGTGACGCCCCTCCGTCGAGCCGTGCTCCGGACGTCCTAGGTAAAAAATTTGGGAAGAGAAAAACCCTTCGCACACGTTGTACGTGAACGCGCTAGGTCATCTTCTGTGCTGAGAGCCTCCTCGAGGAAGATGATGCACAGAGATGTTTTATCATTACGCCCATATTCCTAATGTGTCAGCGTAAAAACTCTATATTTTCGCAGTCTGGCGTAAAAGCTCAGACTGTCGAAATTTGGCGTATACTACAAGTTTTGAGTTTTGCGCGCTGGATGAAAATTCCGGCATAAAAATTCAAATTTTGGCAGTCTGGCGTAAAAGCTCAGACTGTTAAGTTTTGGAGTATACTATCAACCTTGAATTTTATGCCTCGGACATAGGTTCCGGTGAAAAGATCAAGTTTTTGCAGTCTCGGCGTAAAAAGCTGAGACTGATAATCTTTTGGAGTAAAGTGCAAGAGTGTAACGTCTAGTGTAGAAACTGACTTGTTCTCTTGCGTTTTGTAGTGGACTTGTAGATCCCTCTTCTGGCTAGGGTGATGGGGTCCGCTATCGGGATGCTGCACTCGAATTATCTGGAGGATTTATCGCATGTGACATTCCCCATTTCTGGAGCCAATTACCCTGAAGAGAGGGGAACCCGGATATCGTCCCAAGGAGAGCGCATGTTACTAAGTATGATCAGTGGGGAGCCCCTGGCATACATTGACGGGACAGAGTATAAGAAATCGGGTTTCTTATTTGGGGATGTCATTGACAAGCAATCCCAGACCAAGCCCAAGAAGGAGGACTGGGTGGATGTTCCGTCTGACAAGCAATCCCAGACAAGCAATCCTTCACTCGTATGCGCAGTTCTATGCGTCCATCAACACCTTCCATCGCGATTTTGATATGCGTGGAAGTTTTAGAATGCCCTCCCATAGGTCCAGTGGAAGGGTGGATGTTCCGTCTGTTTCCTCGGATGAGAATGAAGACACCACCGGGGTAGACGAAATTTTGTTGTCAATACCGAGAGGCGTAATAGCTCCGTCTGCAGAGCCTCTCGTTATCCCCCATAAAAGGAAGGCTCCCATTCCGAAAGAACCTTCTTCCCGTAAGAAGAGGATGACCAGAGGTCCGAAAAGGACTTCCACCAGGGAGGCTTCTAGGAGCGAGCCTGTCGTTTCCCCGGCTGGGGATGATTCTTTGATAAGATGTCCTTCGCCTTTTAGAGAGGGAACCTCCATAGTTTCGGTCGGCAATGCCGGAGATTCTTTGCCCGTAGTCACTGCTTCAGGTAGTGCTGCGAGATCGCCTATGAGGCCGAGCAAAATAAGGATATCTTTATCCAGACCAGTAATGGGAGTAACCCCTACTTCGTCTGTAAGTATTTCCAGTGAGATTCTACCCGATGAGCCTCGAGTGGATCTTGGTGAAGACTTGGAGGACTATCCTTCAACGTCAGTTGGTGCACCCCTTTCCGCCGGTATGACAGCTCGCTTAGCATCATTAAGAACTGATTTAGCTGTCCTGGCTGCGGATGCGACATATATACCATCGACCATGGGTAAATGTCGTCTTTATGCCTCGTTTAGGAAAATTAACATCAAGTTGATACTAACTTTCTTGTCTTCTTTTCAGGGGAGGACATCTCAGGGGAGGACATCTCAGGGGAGGACGGAGTCGACGCCACCTTTGATGTTGTTGTGGATCCTGCCGATGAAATGGCGGTGTTTGACCTTGAAGGGATACACTTTGAATCTGTCGACCCTTCGCCTGCAACATTTTTGGGTGCTGTTTCGACACCAGTGCAAATAATATCGGAGGAGGATGAGCCTGTAGTCTCGACTGTGCCTACTTCGCCAAGCATGCCAGCAACTTCAACTGTTGTTGGCATCTCCTCGTTTGTCGCGCCATCTACTGAAGCGACAATTGTGGCAACATCCTCTGCCAATGTTCCACCAAGGGATTTTACTGATATCGCGTCTACTCCCAGCGTCCATTCGCATTTTACTATGCTAGTTAAACAATATATTAGCATATTCTATGTCACTTTAAAGTCGCTGATATCCATGGTGCTGGAGAAGAATCTGGGCTTTGATGCTCTGAAGATGTCCTCCAATCTTACCATAGCTCAGATCAGAAATTTCAATGACGCTGAAAGAGCTGATGCGTTGGACCAAATAGTTAATGGTTTAGAACAACCCATTAACGAATATTTGCAACTATCACGAGGCGACATTGATGATCTAGTTCAGGCCGAGTACGACTCTCTGACTGCAGAACTCGCTCAGCAGATTGAATTGTTGAACAAATCCATCCAGGGGCAGCAACAAGAGATGGATAAAGAGCGAGCAGTCTTGGAAGAGGTTATTCCTCAGTTAACTCTGTATCAGGCTGAATGTGAGGAAAATGAAGTGACTGTTCGAGGATTAGAAGCTGAACTAGCTTAGGCAAGAGAGAGGCTTCTTAAGACGTCGGCAGTTCATGGTGTGTTTGAGGGCCAAATGAAGAGAGCTCAGCAGAACTTGGCACATGCGGGTATCATCCACACCGATTTTGTTCGTGCTCGGTACGAACTCTCCCTCCTGGGCGATGATGAGGCACGATTGGAGCGGGCTCGAGCTAATGTCTTGGACTCCAGGAATAAGAGGATGAACGCTCTGGCACAGCAGATTCGTGATTTAACTGCTTCTCCCCAATAATGTACTTTTTGCTTTTATATATAACTTGCTCTTTCTGGAGATAATAAAGAGACTTTATCTGACTTTGGTGGACCCATCATTTTTGAATATAAATGATAGGCTAGGGTGAAAGTGATATCAGAGGTAATATGGACGTGATATACTTTCGGAAAGCTTTAGCTGGACATATCTATTCAGAGGTTATATGGACATGATAGAATATGATCCAACTAAATTTGTATACAAAAGACTATCAGAGGTAATATGGACGTGATAGGTTTTAAAGTTCCAAATTAGTTAGACATGTCTATTCAGAGGTCATAATAACATGATAGAATATGGTCCAACTAGATTTTGTACGTAGTATCGTCAGAATGAGATCTTCATCATACTCTGCTTAAACAAGGAAGATTAAGCATAGTACTTCTTCAGGAATTTGTCGTTGATAGGAGCCATTAGCAGATCTCCGTTAGGCTTGGCTAATCTGTAAGTGCCATTTGAGAACGTCGTCTCAATAACATAAGGGCCCTCCTATTTGGGCTGGAATTTACCCTTACTCTTGTGTGTAATGATCATTGGCCTTTTCATAGCCAAAACTAGCTCGTCAACTTTGAACACTCTTTCCTTCACTTTTTGATTAAAAACTTTGGAAATGCGTGCCTGGTAGAACGCAATGCGTTGTTGAGCTTGAAGGCATTTCTCGTCTAATCCTTCTAGATCTTGAAGCCTTAATAGATCATTCTTTTCCTGAGTCAACTCATTAGCCACTGCTATTCTGAGTGAGGGAATTTGAACTTCAATGGGGAGAACTGCTTCACTCCCGTAAACCAATGAGAATGGGGTACAACCTGTCGGTGCTCGTACTGTTGTGCGGTATGCCCAGAGGCATTCTCCGAGATTCTCATTCCAATCTCTTTTGTTCGAAGAGACGAACTTTTTCAGGAGTTTGATAATGGTTTTGTTGAAGGCTTTCGCCAAACCATTAGCAGCAGGATTATATGCCTTAGAGGCCATATTTTGTATCTGATTCTTATCGCAAAATCGGTAAAATGCTTGGCTGATGAATTGAGGCTCGTTTTCATGGATTATCCTTCGGGGTATTCCAAAGCGATAAATGACATGATGCTTGATAATGCTGATCACGTTGGATGTCTTTACCTCAGCAAGGGGGATCGCCTCTGCCCATTTAGAGAAATAATCGGTGATAGCCAATATGAACCGATGTCCTCTAGAAGATGACGGGTGAATCGGACCAATGATGTCCATACCCCATGCTTCGAAAGGCCATGATGTAATGGTAGGATGTAGATATTCAGAAGGCTGATGTATAAAATCCGCATGAACCTGACAGACTTTGTACTGTCTTGCATATTTTACTGCATCTGCGATCATAGTAGGCCAGTAATAGCCTATCCTCCTGATACGATCCTGTAACTTAGGACCGGGTTGATGTGCTCCACATACACCGTCATGAGCTTCACGGATAACCCGCTTTGCTTTTCCTGGCGTTGAAGCCTACGATTGTAGTGGTGGTGTAAGCCAGCTCGCTTGGAAAGTCTGAGTAGCTCGAAAATAGACAGTCTGGCTGGAGTGTTAGCCAATTGGACGAGGATGTCGAAGTTATATGGTTTGTCCAAACCTTTGTTTTGAATGTTCTTCAAAGGTTTATCAAAATGAACTTCTTTCTGCTTGCCCTTGTCCGCCGAAGTCGGTCTAGAAGGACCTGCTTCCAGTATGACAGGTTCAGGTTCTGGAAGTTTGGCAGCTGAAGCGTCTGCCGTTGCATCTTCCTGATTTCCTTCATAGTCTTTGAGGTAGGCTTTCCCTGACCAGGTTCCAGTAGCCAAAGCCTCTTCTTCTGATGTCGGAGATATTGCAACCATATGGCACGGTTTGCATCTGGAGTTCTTTTTAGATTTAGCCTTAGTAGCTTGAGTCTCTTCCTCAATCTCTGACACCAGGTTGGGATGAACCCACATAATCTCACCATGCTGGGTAGTTAGGGGTATCAAGTCATGATTTTGACCCCTGGCCGGAGGGAGATTAACAATGTTCATCATCGTCCGGGGAATAGGTACAACACCATCCGGGATTTCTTGAGAGGGCAGATCGCCGAATTGGAGAGAGATCATGTTGGCAGTGACCGTCTTCTCACTGTTGCGCAGAGTGATGGCCTTGGCATCAATCGACTCCTAGATTTTTCTTTTTAGTATATAACACGCCTTGGTAGGGTGATGTACATACCTATAGAAAATGCAGTACTTAGGGTTGTTGGTACTGCCGACTTCATTAGGCCTTTTCACCTCGGGGAGGGTGAGCTTGCCACTTTTGACTAGACAGTCGAATATGCTCGGAATGTCATCATCATCAAAAGAATATTCTTCTATGGGTCTAGAAGTCCCAGGATTCGTCTGCGTAGTCCCAGGAGTATGTTGTCTGGACGTGTTGATCGCCAGAGCTTCTTTTCCTTTGGAACTACGAGGATGGTCGCTATTGGAGGATGACCTCTTCCCTCTTTCAGAGGTAGAGATCATAAGGCCATTGTCATGCGCCTTCCGACTGTTGTCTTCAGCGGCAACCGCTGAGATGATAAACGAGGGCCAATTATGGAACTGATATGGTCCTGTGAACACCGAGATCAGTGGAAGCAGGTTCTTCCTGCAAATGTCTACTAAGGCTGAATCCGGGACTCCAGGAGGCATCTGCAAAGTGGCTTAACGAAAACGTTCTATAAAAGTACGAACGCTCTCTTTCTCCTTCTGCTTCACCTCGATGAGTGAGAACAGAGACATGTCCATCCCTCATTCGTAGAATCGAGCGAAGAACAGAGTCTTGAAATCTTCGAAGAAAGTAATGCAATTGTCCGCCAGACTACGATACCATTGATAGGCTACGCCAGACAGACAGCCCTTAAATACTCGAGTGAGAAGGGCGTCATTCCCTTGCAGCAACACCGTCATCATACTGAAGTAGTTCATGTATTGACTTGGTGACGTCTTTCCCTCAAACAAAACCATAGCCTGTGGTTTGTATTTTGGAGGGAAAGGGATATCGTCCCAGATAGCTGGGTAAGGTTGGTTGATGCCCAACTTCTTGAGTTGATCCTTGTGTTTCAATGTGTCAAATTGGGCTTTCAATTCCCGCACTTCCTGCATCGGATATTCAGCTGGGAAAGGGACCGCAGAGGGGTGAGAGGTCGATTATATTGTAACTCCAACAGGAGGAAATACAATCTCCGGGTTCAGAGGTGGAGGAGCTGTTGACTCTTGATTTGGAGTCGGCTCTTGTCTTGTGTTGGATGGTGGAATGTCCACCCCCACACGCAGTTGAGTTGGAGGAACTAATGCTTGAGCTATGGCAGCTGCATGTTGAGTCAGCATCATCTGGTGCATATTCTCCATCATGGAGTGCATCTCTTTCAGTGATGTCTCCAGTACAGCGATGCGCTGCTCAGTACTCCCTGACGGGGAAGCTTCTTCATGTTCATCTTTGATGGCATAAACACCCATTTTTCTGGGTGCTACTGAGGGATCAGTATAGACCTCTGCGGAGATTGAGTCTACACTGTCAGTATCACATTCAGGAAATTGCCGACCCCCAGTGTTGGAATCGGAAGAATATGAAGCCGATTATCGTGACCTCGAGCGAGTGTTTCGAAAAACACCTGCTTCAATGTTCTCAAGGATTCTATCGAATCTCCTCTGGCTCGAAGTTCTAGAAGGGTTACGTCTTGAACTTGACCTTCCTCTAGGAATGTGCGATGCCATGTTTACCGATGCGAGTGTCGGTTCTTCTTCTTGTAAGGACAAAGAGTAGTTCAACCGGTCAAAAACTGACTGTTTTGCTTTAGAACAGTAGTAATTAACTACAACTTTGTGACTATTATAACAGTGCTCCCTAGGGAGTGTAATAGACATATCAGAAGATCCCTTGCTTTTTTGTTTCTGGATTAAGAAATCGCGCAAATCAGGGGGATTAACAGAAGAAGAAGAAGGCTTATTCTGCCTTTTTATATTAGTCGGAATGCAGATATTGGGAACCCCAATCCTATCTCTGTCGTAGGAATACAACAGTTCAGCCATGTGAGTAGCACATGATCCATGAGGAGCGTATCTATCCACAAACTGGGCCTTCTTTACGCCGAGTGGCTTGTCCTGGCGTAATCTGGAACTCTGCTCAGATTGGCGTAAAACTGAGGAAGTCTTCAAACGGCCATCAGCGTTCCGCGTAATCTGAAGAGCGGACAGATTCTTCTCTTGATGGCGTAAAAGCCGAGAGGTCGGGAAATCTGCCACTTGTTTTCCCTTGTGGAGATTGCAGGGACCATCTGCCCCCTTATAGGAGGAAGATGTATTTTTACGCGCGGGGCGCATTGTAGACTTCTGAACTGGCGCTAAGGCATTATCAGAAGCTTTGTCTGCCACATCACAGATGGAAGACAGAGTTTTACGTGCAAGGCTCGGAGTCGACTTCTGGATTGGCGCTAAGGCGTTGCCAAAAGCTTTGTCTGCCACGTCACAGACGGGAGACAGAGTTTTACGCGCAAGGCACGGAGTGGACTTCTGGATTGGCGCTAAGGCATTGCCAGAAGCTTTGTCTGCCACGTCACAGACGGGAGACAGAGTTTTACGCGCAAGGCGCGGAGTGGACTTCTGGATTGGTGCTAAGGCATTGCCAGAAGCTTTGTCTGCCATGTCACAGACGGGAGACTGGTTTTTACGCACAGAGCGTGTAGGTTGGGATGCCACAACCTTGTTGATCGGAGAGAGAGAGTCTACAGGAAGAGTAGAGGATGTCCGGGGCATCCATACTTTACACAACTTCCTGCTGTCCTGAACAGATGGGGAATGAGAGCTACCCCCTGCGCGAAGCATGTCTTCATAAGCAGACTGGTCGAATTGGACGACCAGAGTCTTCTTCGTTGATCCGATGGATACAGCATCGTGTTGAGCAATGGCTTTCTCATCGGAAGAGAAAGTGGTCCCCAGCAGAGTCGCTATCTTGTGTTTGCTAATAAACGAAAGAAATGAAAATAGGCTTTATACGAAACCCTTTCTTTGGTTTACAAACAAGAAAAAGAAGTACAATTAATCCTATAAGAGGATATTAAGTACAAAAGTTTGATTCTGCGGAAATATTGCTATAGGAGTCTGATCTGCAGTCGATCACTTTGTCCCTTGGACCACACGATGACGAAGAAGTGCTGTAGAAGAAGGAAAAGCTTTAAAAATTGCAAGAGGGATTGGATGCTCGATGCCAAAGTCGCCAATCACTATCCTCTGTCTGTGCTCTAGGATCTTCTCTCTCAATAAAAATTAGATCTCTTTCTCTCAAAGAAAATCGACCTTCTCAAAGTCTCCGCCCTGACCCTGTTAATAGAGGTCTCTATTTATAAAGACAAGTAGCCGTAACCGTCCAGTCGGCGTAGAAGCCGAACAGTGGAGAGTCTGGCGCTCTTTACGCGGCGGTTGTAATAACTGTCATCCACGTATAGATGATCTCCTGAATCGGCGTATGACGCGTGTCCCATTATGAGGTCATGCGTATAACTGCTCGTCGAAGATCACGGTATGAAATCCACGTAGGTAACTGACCCTTGCGTAGAGAAGGTTGGCGTAGAAGCCAAATAGTTGTTAAGTTGGCATAGAAGCCAAAATAGGCGTAGAAGCCAAGTAGGCATAGAAGCCCAACAGCTGACATATAGGCGTAGAAGCCAAATAGCTGTCATGTTGGCGTAGAAGCCAAATAGGCGTAGAAGCCTGATGCTGCACGGATAGGTAGCCGGCATAGAGATAGCCAATAATCCTTCTTTGACTGAGGTGTTGAGCGTATTCTGGGCCGAATAGTCTTGTCACTCACCTTTGCAAATATAGCCTGAGTTGGCGTATTTCGAGGAGATAGCATACGGCGTACTCCTATAGCTGAAAATAACCAGGTTGGCATATTTCGAGGAGATAGCATACGGCGTACTCCTATAGCTAAAAATAGCCAGGTTGGCGTATTTCGAGGAGATAGCATACGACATACTCCTATAGCTGAAAATAGCCAGGTTGGCGTATTTCGAGGAGATAGCATATGACGTACTCCTATAGTTGAAAATAGCCAGGTTGGCGTATTTCGAGGAGATAGCATACGGCGTACTCCTATAACTGAAAATAGCCAGGTTGCATAATATGCAGGGATGGTGATGTGGACGTATTAGCCCTAATTATGGTTCTCTCAGTCATTGGAAATAGAACAAAATCTTGTGCATTAAATGCAGAGATCTGCCCCCATCTCGCATATTAATTACAGAGACGTGCCTCGAGTTCTGTACGAAGCGCAGCTTTTGATGTGGCGGTTGGCTTTGTCTCATCCTGAGCGTAAAAGCTCATGTCTGCCTGTGTAAAAATAGGCAGCGTATTCCTTGAATGCGTAAACGACGTCTTAATTCAAGGTTTTGTCACTAAACGACAATCTGGGGCTCTGTGCCGCATCATCATTACAGCCGTCATCTTGATTGTCGTGCAGTACTCTTTGTCAGGACTCAGGTTTATTGTACTATCTGACAGGTTCATTCGAGGAATACGAAGCGTTCCTCATACAACTTCCTGCTGGATTAAAAGCAGATAGGTTTTACGCCGTAGTGGCGATGTAGCAACCTATTTACGTCGAAGCAGTCTGGAAATACTGTATTACGCGGGTTGTTCTGGAGCTATATTTTATGCTGAATAGCGTTGAAGCTCTGTTGTACGCCAATAGCTCTGAAGTCATGTCTTACGCCACCCAGTGCTGGAGCTCTGCTGTACGCGGCTTCTTGCATGTTGAGAGATTTACGCGTATAACTGCTTAGCGTATTTTTCATGCTTCTACAGTGAACTGTTGTATTCTTATGGCAGAGAGAGGGTCATGGTTCCAAATCTCCACATCCCTACTGATGTAAAAAGGCATAATAAGCCTTCTTCTTCTTCTTGTGTTAATCCCCCTGATTTGCGTGATTTCTTGATCCAAAAAAACAAAGACTAGGGATCTTATAATATGTCTATTACACCCCCTAGGGAGCATTGTTGTAATAGTCACAAAGTTGTAATTAACTACTGCTGTTCTAAGGCAAAATGGTCAAATTTTGACCGGTTGAACTACTCTTTGTCCTTACAGGAAGAAGAACCGACATTCGCATCGGTAAACATGGCTTCGCACATTCCTAGAGGAAGGTCAAGTTCAAGATGTCATCCCTCTAGAACTCTGAGCCAAAAGAAATTTGACAGGCTCCTTGAGAATATTGAAGCAGGTGTTTTTCGAAACACTCGCTCGAGGTCACGACAATCGGCTCGAGGTCACGACACTGGGGGTCGTCAGTTTCCGGAATTTGATGCTGACAGTATAGACTCGATCTCTACAGAGATCTATACCAATCCCTCAGTAGCATTCATAGAAATGGGAGTTTATGCCGTTGGAGATGAACATGAAGAGGCCAGGAGCTTGTTCCAAATTAAGAGTCAGCTGCGACTCAACTTTTTTACCCGGAGAATATATTACCTCCTGTTAGGGTTACAGTACAACCGATCTCTCACCTCTCTGCTGTCCCTTTCCCAACTGAAGATCCGATACAGGCAGTTCGGGAATTAAAAGCCCAATTTGATGCTTTGAAATATAAGGATCAGCTCAAGAAGTTAGGAATCAACCAGCCATACCCAGCTGTCTGGGATGAGATCCCTTTTCCACCAAAATATAAACCACAGGCTATGGTTTTGTTTGAGGGAAAGACGTCACCAAGCCAGTATATGAATTACTTCAGCATGATGACAGTGTTGTTGCAGGGAAATGATGCCCTTCTCACTCGAGTGTTTAAGGGATGTCTGTCTGTCTGGGGTGGCCTACCAATGGTACCGTAGTCTAGCGGACAACTGTATTACTTCTTTTAAATATTTCAAGACTCTGTTCTTCGCTCGATTCTACGAAGGAGGAATGAACATGTCTATGTCATCGCTCATCAAAGTGAAGCAGAAGGAAAAAGAGAACGTTCGTACTTTTATTGAACGTTTTCATTAGGCTACTTTGCATATGCCTCCTGGAGTTCTGGATTCAGCCTTGGTGGACATTTGCCGAAAGAACCTTCTCCCACTGATCTCAGTGTTCATGGGACCATATCAGTTCCATGATTGGCCCTCATTTATCATATCAGCGGTAGCCGCTGAAGATAACAGTCGGAAGGCTCGTGACAATGGAATCATGATCTCTACCTCTGATAGAGGGAAGCGGTCATCCTCCAATAACGACCATACTCGTAGTTCCAAAGGGAATGAAGCTTTGGCAATCAACACATCCAGGCAACATACTCCAGTAACTACGCAGACGAATCCTGGGACTTCCGGGCCTAAAGAAGAATATTCTTTTGACGATGACGATATTCCGAGCATATTCGGTTGTCTAGTCAAAAGTGGCAATCTTACTCTACCAGAGGTAAAGCGTCCAAATGAAGTCGGCAGTTCCACAGGTACATACATCATCCCACAAAGGCATGCTATGTACTAAAAAGGAAAATCCAGGATTTGATCGAAGCCAAGGCCATCACTCTGCGTAATAGCGAGAAGACGGTCACTGCCAATATGATCTCACTCCAGTTTGGCAATCTGCCCCCTCAAGAAGTCCCTAATGGTTGTAGAAGCATGAAAAATACGTTGGGAAATTATACGTGTAAAATCCCCAACATGCATGAAGCTCGCGTAAAATAGAGCTTCAACATTATGTGGCGTAAAATATGGCTTCAGAACAGCCCTCCGTAAAGTAGCACTCAGAGGCCGCTTTGGCGTAAAAAGGTTGCTACACTTCCCTCTGGCGTAAAATATGTTTGCTTTTAATGCAACATAAAGTTGTACGAGGAACTCTTCGTATTTTTCGAATGAATCTGTCAGACAGAACAGTGAACCTGACTCCTGACAAAGAGTACTGCACGACGATCGAGAGGACGACTGTAATGATGATTCTGTACAGAGACCCAGGCTGTCGTTTAGTGATATATTCTTGATATAAGTCGTGTTTACGCATTCGAAGAATACGCTGCCTATGCTACATGGACAGAAATAAGTCTTTACGCTCAACATGAGACAAAATTAGACGCCACATCAAAAGTTGTCTCTCGTACAGAGCTCGAGGCATATCTCTGCATTTAATGCACGAGATAGAGGCAGATCTCTGCATTTAATGCACGAGATTTTATTCTATTTTTAATGACTGGGAAAGATAAAAATATGACTAATACGCTCACATCACCATCCTTGCATGTTACGCCAACCAGGCTATTTTCAACTATAGGAATACGCCGTATGCTATCTCCTCGAAATACGCCAACTCAGGCTATATTTTCAAAGGTACTTGATAAGGCTATTTAGCTCATAATACGCTAAAGACCTCAGTCAGGAAGGATAATTGGCTAGTTATACGCTGGTTATCTATTATTCATGCAGCATCAAGCTTTATGCAGAATTTGGCTTTTACGCCAACAAGACAACTATTTGGCTTTTACGCCAACAAGATAGCTATTTGGCTTTTACGCCAACAAGAAAGCTATTTGGCTTTTACGCCAACAAGACAACTATTTGGCTTTTGCGCCAATAAGACAGTTATTTGGCCTTTATGTCAACCTTTTTTACGCGAGGAGAAGTTATCTACATGGCTTGCATGCCGTGATCTTCGATGAGCGATTACACGCATTACCACATAATGGGACACGCGTCATACGCAGATTAAGGAGATCATTCAGACGTGGGTAGCAGTTATTATAACCGCCGCGTAAAGAGTGCAACTCTCTTCACAAGTTTGGTTTCTACGCCTACAGGACTGTTACTGTGACTGAGCTCTATAAATAGAGACCTTCGGTCACAGAGGGTCAAGGGGAGGAGAGATCAGAAAGAGAGAGTACATACATAGAGTGTTGATTGACAACTTTGGCAACGAGAGTTCAATCCCTCCTGCAATCTTTGAAGCTTCTTCTTCTTCTACAGCACTTCTTCGTCATCGTGTGGTCCAAAAGACAAAGTGATTGACCGCAGATCAGACTCCTATCGCAATATTTCCCCAAAATTATTTTTATTGTACTTAACATCCTCGTATAGGATTAATTATACTTCTTTTTTTCTTGTTTGTAAACAAAGAAAGAGTTTCGTATAAACCTAGTTTCATTCTTTTGTTTATCATCAAACACAAGATGGTGACTCTGCTGTGGACTACTTTCTCATCTGACGAGAAATCCATTGCGCAACATGATGCTGTATCCGTCGGATCGACGAAGAAGACTTTGGTCGTCCAATTCGACCAATCTTCTTATGAAGATATGCTTCGCGCAGGGGGTAGCTCTCATTCCCTCTCTGTCCAGGACAACAGGAAGCTGCATAAAGTGTGGATGCCCCAGACATCCTCTACCCTTCCTGCAAGCTCTCCTTCTCTGATCAACAAGGTTGTGACAACACAACCTATACGCCTTGTGCGTAGAAATTTGTCTCCCGTCTGCGACGTGGCAGACAAAAATTCTGGCAATGCCCCAGTACCAATCCAGAAGTCTAATATGCGTTCTGCGCGTAAAACTTTGTCTCCCATCTGTGACGTGGCAGAAAAAACTTTTGGCAATGCCCCAGTGCCAATCCAGAAGTCTAGAACGCGCTCGGCGCACAAAAATTTGTCTTCCGTCTGTGACGTGGCAGACAAAATTTTGACGAGGCCTCAGCGCCAATTCAAAAATTTTAAATGCGCCATACGCATAAAAATACATCTTCTGCCTATAAGGAGGCAGATGGACCCTTGGATCGCATCAAGGGAAAACAAATAGCGAATCTCTCGACCTCTGGACTTGTATGCCCCCAAAAGAAGAAGTTACCCACTCTTCAGATTACTCGTGACGCTGGAGGCCGATTGAGTACCTTTCCTATTTTATGCGAACCTGTGCAAAACTCCAAATTATGCTAGGATAAGTCTGTCCGCGTAAAGAAGACCAGCTTCATGGGAAGATACGCTCCCCAGACAGATGACGGATCGTATGCTACTCACATGGCTGAACTGTTGTATTCTTATGGCAGATAGAGGGTCATGGTTCCAAATCTCTACGTCCCTACTGATGTAAAAAGGTAGAATAAGCCTTCTTCTTCTTCGGTTAACCCCCTGATTTGCGTGATTTCTTGATCCAGAAGCGCAAAGACAAGGGATCTTCTAATATGCCTATTACACCCCCTAGAGAGCATTATTTTAATAGTCATAAAGTTGTAATTAACTACTGCTGCTCTAAGGCAAAACGGTCAGTTTTCGACCGGTTGAATTACTCTTTGCCCTTACATGAAGAAGAATCGACATTCGTATCAGTAAACATGGCTTCATACATTCCTAGAGGAAGGTAAAGTTCAAGGCGTCATCCCTCTAGAACCCTGAGCCAAAGGAGATTTGACAGACTCCTTGAGAATATTGAAGCAGGTGTTTTTCAAAACACTCGCTTGAGGTCGTGACAATCGACTTCATATTCTTCTGATTCTGACACTGGGGGTCGCCAGTTTCCTGAGTGTGATGCTGACAGTATAGACTCGATCTCTACAGAGATCTATACCAGTCCTTCAGTAGCATCCAGAGAAATGGGAGTTTATGCCATTGGAGATGAACATGAAGAGGCTTCCCCGTCAGGAAGTACTGAGCAACGCATCGCTGTATTGGAAGCATCGCTTAAAGAGATGTATTCCATAATGGAGAGTATGCGCCAAATGATGGTGACTCAACATGCAGCTGCAATAGCTCAAACATCGGTTCCTCCGACTCAACTACGTATGGGGGTGGACATGCTACCATCCAACGCAAGCCAGGAGCCTGTTCTAAATCAAGAGTCAACGGCTCCTCAACTTCTTAACTCGGAGAATGTATTGCCTCCTGTGGGAGTTACAATACAACCGATCTCTCACCTCTCCGTTGTCCCTTTCCTAACTGAAGATCCGATACAGGCAGTTAGGGAATTAAAAGCCCAATTTGATGCCTTGAAGCATAAGGATCAGCTCAAGAAGTTGGAAATCAACCATCCATATCCAGCTGTTTGGGATGAGATCCCTTTCCCACCAAAATACAAACCACAAGCTATGGTTTTGTTTGAGGGAAAGATGTCACCAAGCCAGTACATGAACTACTTTAGCATGATGACGGTGTTGTTGCAGGGGAATGACACTCTCCTCACTCGAGTGTTTAAGGGCTGTCTGTCTAGAGTGGCCTACCAATGGTACCGTAGTTTGGTGGACAACTGCATTGCTTCCTTTGAAGATTTCAAGACTCTATTCTTCGCTCGATTCTACGAAGGAGGAATGGACATGTCTATGTCATCGCTTATCGAAGTGAAGCAGAAGGAGAAAGAGAATGTTCGTACTTTTATTGAACGTTTTCGTCAGGCTACTTTGCAGATGCCTCCTGGAGTTCCGGATTCAGCCTTGGTGGACATTTGCAGGAAGAACCTTCTCCCACTGATCTCAGTGTTCACGGGACCATATCAGTTCCATAATTGGCCCTCGTTTATCATCTCAGCGGTAGCCGCTGAAGATAACAGCCGAAAGACGCGTGACAATGGAATCATGATCTCTACCTCTGATAGAGAAAAGCGGTCATCTTCCAATAACGATCATGCTCGTAGTTCCAAAGAAAAGAAAGCTCTGGCAATCAACACGTCCAGGCAACATACCTCAATGACTACGCATACGAATCCTGGGACTTCCAGGCCTAAAGAAGAATATTCTTTTGACGACGATAATATTCCGAGCATATTCGATTATCTAGTCAAAAGTGGCAAGCTTACTCTTCCAGAGATAAAAAGGCCAAATGAAGTCGGCAGTACAAATAATCCTAAGTACTGCATTTTCTACAGGTACATACATCACCCCACAAAGGCATGTTATGTGCTAAAAAGGAAAAATCTAGGAGTTGATTGACGCCAAGGCTATCACTCTTCGTAATAGCGAGAAGACGGTCACTGCGAATATGATTTCGCTCCAGTTTGGCAATCTGCCCCCTCAAGAAGTCTCGGATGGTGTGGTACCTATTCCACGGGCGATGATAAACATTGTTAATCTTCCTCCGACCAGGGGTCAAAATCATGACCCAGTGCCCCTAACTACCAAACGTGGGGAGATCATGTGGGTTCACCCTGATCTGGTGTCAGAAATTGAGGAAGAGACTCAAGCTGCTAAAGCTAAGTCTAAAAGGAACTCAAGATGCAAACCATGCCATATGGTTGCAACATCCCCGATATCAGAAGGACAGACTTCGGCAACCGGAACCCGGTCAGGCAAAGTCTACCTCAAGAACTATGGAGGGAACCAGGGGAAATCAACGGCAGATACTTCAGCTGCCAAACCTCCGGAGCCTGAACCTGTCATACCAGAGGCAGGTCCTTCTAGACCAACTTCGGTGGACAAGGGCAAGCAGAAAGAAGTTCGTTTTGATAAACTTTTGAAGAATATTCAAAACAAAGGTTTAGAGAAACCTTATAACTTCGATATCTTGGCCCAGCTGGCTAATACTCCAGCCAGATTGTCCATTTTTGAGCTACTTAGGCTATCCAAAGACACTTGTCAAGCCTTGAGTGAAGCGTTAATGCAGGCAGATGTATGCTTGACTCAGCTCAAGTCCCCTGATAAAGAGCCTGTGGCATGTCCTCAATGCCATAGTGTGATGGAAGTGGTCCCTAACATCACTTTCACTCAAGAGGACATGTTATTGAAACATAACAAACATGATAGGCCTCTTTATTACACCAGATACATTGGCTCCATGGAGGTAGACCGTATTCACATAGATCCGGGATCGTCAATCATCATTATCCCTCTGAGCCTGCTAAGACCGTTGAGGATTCCTACAAGTGAACTGGCTTATACTACCACTACAATCGTGGGCTTCAATATCAGGAAAAGCAAGCCGTTAGGGAAGATTCGTTTGAGGATCTAGATTGGTGACCTTAGATCAGTGGCTACATGCTACGTCATTGATTCAGAGGTATCTTATAATATTCTGTTAGGCAGACCATGGATCCACGATCACAATATTGTCCCTTCAAGTCTACACCAATGCTTCAAATATGTAGACGCCCAAGGGACAGTAAAAACATAGTTTGCTGATCTTAATCCCTTCAAAGGGGTTGAATCTTATTATTCTGATGCCATGTTTTACACCCAAGACTACATGAAGGAGGTATCAGGCAGGACGGAGGAGGAATCCCACCGGGAGCCAGAAGAACCGTCTATCGAGCAACCTTTGTCAATCCAGGTGAAAGGGCGGACTACCCGTCCGAAAGTCATGGAACCCATGGTTGTCCACTTGGGCAAAACCAAATCGGGAGGAGGAAGTGATCCCCTAGTGATCACTCTGAACCAGAAGCCTCCACCTTTGGTCATCAACCTTAGGCGCAACAAGCAGCCGACTGATGTAAATACGATCGAAAATGTGGTTTCTGACGATAATAAAGATTTTCTTTTCCAGTATACTGACGTCCAATTTCCTAATCAGGATATAGAGCCTATAGCACAAAAATTCTTGGAAGCTATAGACTTCTATCATCTGTATGTGTGGGAAGTAGCATCAACATCTAATGTCGTTATGACATATGGACCGCATGAAGATTCTATCTTTATTGTTCCACCTACTCGCGATGATTAGCATCCAATAGTCTTCGGTCGCATGCGGGATACACCGATTCTACAAGAAGATTCTCACGAGTCTGATGTTGGGAAAATACAGGTCCACATATATAGCCCACAGGCTTTGAAGATTATGCAAAGCATGGGTTATGACTTGAAGTTAGAGCCAGGTCTCAACTATGAAAAAGGTAGACGAATGTCGTTGCATGGTGATCCTTACTGTCAACGAACTCGTTTTGGGTTAGGGTATACCACATCTCTTGCAACTTCGAACAACTCTGAGTCAAGTGAGGAGACCATTTCCTCTTCTCAGGATGGTTTGTCGTCCTCCGATTCAGATGATGAACTCAAACGGGCATTATCAGTAAATATGGTGTTGACAGATCCCCTCGAAACAGAGGAACAAGAATTTGAACTATTTGAAAATGAATCCTGGGCGCAGCAAATGGATACACAATGGGAACTACGGTTCAAGCAAAAAGAACCACCCACTGAAGATAAGGTTATCCAAGTCAATGTTGGGGATGAGTTTTCACCAAAGCCGATATTTATCAGTAACAATCTTTTCGAAGAAGAAGGGGAAGAAATGATCCGGCTGATAAAAGAATATAGCAATGTCTTTGCTTAGAACTATGAGGATATGCCAGGTCTTGATCCAAAAGTGGCTACCCATAAACTCAACATACTGCCCAATTCAAAGCCTGTAAGGCAACACCAACGCCGGTTCCACCCGGATATGATGGTCGCCATTGAAGCTGAAGTCAAGAAACTGATAGCCTGCGGGTTCATCCGGAAAGAACAAAATCCTGATTGGGTCGCTAGTGTTGTCCCGGTCATAAAGAAAAATAGAAAAGTTCATAACTGCATCGACTTCCGAGATCTAAATACGGCATGCCCCAAAGACGAGTTTTCTCTTTCCATTACAGACGTCATGATCGATAATACGTGCGACTTTGAGCGCATGTCTTTCATGGACGGATTTTTAGGATACAATCAGATTAAGATGAATCCTGAAGATGAGAAGCATACTGCCTTTCGCACACCATTGGGGGTATATTGCTATACAGTGATGCCTTTTGGATTGAAGAATGTCGGGGCTACATATCAACGAGCTATAAGTAACATATTCCATGAGCATTTGCGCAAAACGGTAGAATGTTACGTAGACCATATCGCTGTCAAAATCCGCCTCAAGGATAATCACATCCAAGACTTGAAGACAGTATTCGAGTTGATGCGCCAATATCAACTCAAAATGAACCCTACAATGTCCTTTCTCGGTGTATCCAGTGGCAAATTTCTGGGATTTGTCATTACCGCTAAAGGCATTCAAGTTGACCCTGATAAAGTAAAAGCTATCCTAGAAATGCGACCGCCCCGTAATCTGAGAGAACTCAGGGGATTTCAAGGTCGTCTAGCTTATATCAGGAGATTCATATCCAACCTCTCTGGGAGATGTCAATATTTTTCTCGCCTGTGAAGAAAGGTGTGTCATTTTTATGGGACGAAGCCTGTCAGCAAGCGTTTAATGACATCAAATGCTATCTTACTAATCCTCCAGTTCTGGTGCCTCCCGTCATAGGAAGACCATTTTTGCTGTATGTTCGAGCAATGGATCATTCTTTAGGGGCTCTCCTCGCACAGAAGAATAATGAGGGTCACGAACAGGCTATCTACTATCTAAGCAGGATGATGGTCGGAGCTGAACACCGGTACAACCCAGTGGAAAAAGAATGCTTGGCCCTAATGTTTGCCATTCAGAAGATGCGACATTACCTAACGGGCCAAACTGTTCATATCATCTCCAGAATTAATCCTCTTCGTGTCTTAATGAACAAGCTAAGTATTCTTAATTCCTGCCTTACGACCTGGGCGATGCTATTGACACCGTACGATATGGTGTTCGTCCCTCAGAAGTCCATCAAAGGTCAAGCCTTGGCTGATTTCTTAGCCGCCCATCCAATTCCGGAAACCTCTAAATTATATGAGAACATTCCCGATGAAGTTGCAGAATATAATTCTACAATAGAAGGTGATACATGGCAGCTATTATTTAATGGTGCTTCCAGGACTGGTCCCAAGGGAAACGTGGTTTCAGGAGTAGGAATTGTTCTGGTGACTCCTGATAAACTCATTATCTATCAAGCATATTCTCTTAGCGAACCTTGCTCTAATAATGTGGCAGAGTATAATGCTCTACTAATCGGGCTTCAAGTCGCTAAAGAATTGGATATTGAATACCTGAAAGCATTTGGTGATTCTCAGCTAATCGTCAATCAAGTCAGAGAAATATATGAAGTCCGCAATCCAGACCTCATTCCTTATCACCAAACAACGATCGAGATAGCCATGTCTTTTAAAGGATTCTTCCTAGAGCACGTTCCTCGATCTCAAATTTTGGAAGCAGATGCTCTGGCCAGTCTAGCTGCGGATCTAGCTATTCCTATAAGGAGACAGAATTCGGTAATCCTTCTTAACAGAGATTTTTTTTGTGTGAAGAATAACTTTCACATAGAACGCAGCTATGATATAACCTCACTTCCTCCTAAGAGAGACTGGAGAAGTCCCTTTATAGACTTCGTGTCATACGAAATCTTACCAGAGGATCCTAAAGAAGCAGTATCTATCAAAAGACGATCATTACGTTTCTATTTTGATGCTTCTTCACAAAGTCTATATCGCCGAACATATGACGGACTACTATTATGATGTCTCTCTGATGATGATGCAAGACGGGTTATCCGAGAAGCTCATGATGGAGTTGTTTGTGGTATTAAACGAAAGGAATGAAATTGTATTTCAATGATGGGGTTTATGCGAAACCCGCGCCCTTCTGTTTACAAACAAACTTGTACAATATAATCCTATACGAGGATGTGGGAGTATAATTTATTTAATCTGGGTATAAATTGCTATAGGTGTCTGATCTGCGATCGATCACTTTAGCCCTTGGACCACACGATGTTGAAGAAGTGCCGTGGAAGACAAGTAGCAGCTTCGAAGGTTGCAGAAGAGGTTGGACGCACGAGGCCAAGGTCGTCGATCCCTGCTCTTCGCCTGCTCTCCGGGCTCTCTCTCTCTCTCTCTCTTTCTCTCTCTCTCTCTCTCTCTCTCTCCTTGGTCGGTAATTCTCTCCTGGATGATAATTCTTCTCCTGGATGATAATTCTTTTTCCTCCGCCTTTTTCCCCATTGATAGGGGTCACTATTTATAGAATTTTGGTGACAGTGACCACTCCGTCGGTGTAAAAACCGAGGAGTGGGAAGTACAACACCCTTTTACACAACGATTAAAGTAACCAATGCCTGCGTATGGATGATCTTTTGGATGAGCGTATGACGCGGGTCCAACTAAGGGAACACAACGCGTACTATTGCTACGAAGATCACGGCGTAAGAGCCACGCAGGTAGGTATCCCGTGTGTAGAAACGGTTGGCGTAGAAGCCAAATGACTGTCACCCTGGCACGGAGGCCAGATAGGCATAGAAGCCGAATAGGCGTAGAAGTCGGATAGGCGTAGAAGCCGGATAGGCATAGAAGCCGGAGAGGCGTTGAAGCCGGATAGGCATAGAAGCCGGAGAGGCGTTGAAGCCGGAGAGGCGTTGAGAGCCAAAGGGGCACAGGTCTTGAATGGGCGTAGATGCTGCTGCGTACCGTGCCCGAGTGCTGACGGAGACGTCTTAGCCGAAATCACGGCTTTCAAAGATGTAATCAAATCTTCTACAGAGATTTGCCATCATCCTGTGCATTAAATACGAAGACGTATTTCGAAGGTTTGCAGCCCTTCTGTGCATCCGTTGCAGAGACGTGCCTTGACTGAACCTGTCACCGCCCCGTGCAATTAGACATAGAGACGTGCCTCTAGTCCCGTACGATGTGCAGCTTTTGACGTGGCAGGCGGTTTGTCTACTGCGGAGCGTAAACCGGCTTATGCCTGCCTGTGTAAAACAATGCAGCGTATCCCTCTTATACGCAAAAGAGCAGTTTATGCTGAGGGGACGTCAGTAAACGACGGTTCGGTGGTATCTTAACCCAATCCTCTGCATTAAATGCAGAGATCCACCATCATACTGTGGTGTGCGTCCCGAGGGGTCTGTGCCTGTTTCCAGCCGTCGTCTGGGTCGCCGTGCAGCACTTTTTGTCAGGAGTCAGAGGCCAGGTTCACTGCGTGACTTGACAGGTTCATTTCGGGGAAGACGAAGCATTTCTCGTACGTTATTTAACGCTGCTTTGAGAGCGGCTGAGTTTTTACGCCCTGGAGGCGATGGGGGGGTCCCGTCTACGCCGAAGCGGTTTTGGACGTGCTGCACCCTTGAGCTCTTACGCCTGATGGCACTGAAGGCCTTTGCTTGCGCTGCTCTGTATCAATACGCCGCGTAGCTCTTGCCAGCGTATTTTTTATGCTTCTACAAGACCCCCTTCAAAGCTTTTAAATTCCTTGGAATTTGAAACGCTTTGAATGAAGCATGAATGGCCCCTCGTGACTCGAAACGTTTCTGAATGGAGCGTTAAAACGGTCGGTGCGGCCTTTATGGCGGATTTATTGGGGACCGCTGTGATCTCTTTTGCCTATAAAAAGGCGGGGGGGGGGGGTTAACCTGTTTCCCCATATTCCCATCACCATGCTAAAATGATCGCCGGAGTTCGTCGGGTCGATCTGAGGAAGAAGGAGATCATGTTCTTCCAGCATGTTGGGAGCCAAAAAAGACGGCATCTTCGAGCAAGTGTCCACTGCAGCGATGGATCATGGAAGGATATCTTAGCCTCCCTTGCTCGGGATAATCAGCAACTTTGTATGGCGTTGCACCAGGGGAGAGGAAGGGCCGCAATAGACCATGCCGCCTGCAGGCGGCGTCTTCTTCCGTTGTCTCCGGGGACGAGAGCAGATAGACTGGCTCCGTCCGGGATCGAGTTGGGAGAAATATCCCAATGCGATCTGTCATGGCACTGGAGGCAGGAAAGCAGTTTGTAATCTGCCTTCTGTTGGAGTATGGGTCTGTGCCCATTTTGTATCCTCCCGCCACTATCATCTTCTTTGTTCATGGCTGCGGTAGCCGATGAACTGCTGGAGAAGATGGATGAAGAATTGATGCCTAGCGAGAACCTGTCAGTACAGCTTCTGGGCAATCTTCAGACGATGATGAGGAAACCTCTAATAGAGGCATTTTCCCTCATATGTAACCATGAAAAGTGAAGAAAAACCCCTGTAGACAGGATTTCCCTCATATGTAATCATGATTTTAATCTTCAATAAAGTCGTCTTTTCTTCATATGATCACTTGCCATACGTTGCTGTAAAGTCTGAATGTGTGCAGCTTCGACACGTCTGATACTTTACGCGACTCTGTATAGAGAGTACTAGGTTCTGTCCTGTTCTTTATGTGCAGCGGATAGTGCATAGAGCGCTGCTTTAGCATTTTGAACACTTATAACTGTCCTGTTGCTAGGACTAAGGAACCCGTAGAGTTCTGAACTGCTGCTTCTGATGAGCAGAACCTTGTTCAGTCTTCGTCTTCAAGAATGATCTCTCAGAATTCCCTTGAAACAGGGTCGAGGATTCTGGCTGAGCTTTGTCATCTTGACAGACGAGATGTTCAGACTGGAGTCCGGATGAACCTCCAATTTGGGACCCAAAAAGAGTAATTTCTTAATGGTTGTACTCTGTCCGTTTCGGGTACTTGGGGTCAAGAACGAGTATCTTCTGTGTGAACTCTTTGCACTTGACCAGGTCGGGGACTGTTTTGGATAAGCGGAAAGTCGCGGAGTGCGAAATCCTCAGTCTGTAGCATCTGGGTGTAAAATACCATCGAGCGTGGAGTCGTGGACTTGTGGTTCTTGAGCGTGAAGTCGTAGGTTTGTCGCCTCTCGAGCGTAAAAGCTACCGAGCACAAAGGCATCAGGGCGAGAAAAACCATAGACTTATAGCTGCTTTGAACGTAAAGCCGTAGAATCGTTGCTGTTGAGTGTAGAAAGCTCCTTTAGCGTAGGACTTGTGGATCTGTAGCTCCTGAAAAGAGAATTTCTTCGAGCGTGAAGTTCTGCGGATCTGTTGCTTCTGAGCGTAAACTGAGCGCCACCGAGCGTGAGATCATCGATTTGGTATCTGCTGAGCGTAAAGCCGTAGGTTTGTCGCCTCTCGAGCGTAAAAGCTACCGAGCACAAAGGCATCCGGACGAGAAAAACCATAGACTTGTAGCTTGCGAGCGTAAAATCGTAGATCTGTTGCTGTCGAGCGTAGAAAGCTCCTTTAGCGTAGAACTGCTGAACTGTCTTGCGCGAAGAATTTTTCGAATTTGCTGACTGTCCGTCTTTCGAGGGTAGTGGGTTGACGTAGCACCCAATCATATCCGACTATTAATGCGAGACTTGGTTAGGGTCTCGAGGAGTCCGTCCGAGGATTTCGAGGAGTTGATCCGAGGATTCGAGGAGTCGATCCGGACTCTATATATATCCCAAGCTTTGGAGAGAAAAACTTTTCATCCGTCTTCGAGAGTTCTTGACTGTTCAAGCTTTCTCCTTCATTCCTTTTCTAAGCATTTCGAGCTTTCAGAAATGGCGACGAAACAAACCTCCTCCGCTAAGGGAAAGAGCATAGGTTCTTCTTCTTCTTCCACTGCTCCAGTGAGGGAGTCTTCAGTCGGGCAAGGTGGACTTCCTTTCAAAAGTATCCCGCCGATGGGCAGCGCACCCGGTCTGAGAGGTAGAGCTTTTGGGATGACAAGAATAACGAAAAATCCTTCGCACACGTTGAACGTGACCGCGCTAGGTCGTCTTCTGTGCTGATAGCCTCTTCGGAGGAAGATGATGCACGGAGGCGTTTTCATCTTTTACGTCCACATTTCTCATGTGCCAGCGTAGAGGTGCCATATTTTCGTATTTTCGAGCGTAAAAGCTCTGGCTACCGAAAACTGGCGTATGTCGTAAAATAAGTATTTTACGTTTGTGGAGGGGACTCCCGGCGTATAATAACCGAATTCGTACAATCCTGGCGTAGAGCACAGATTGTCGTTCTTTTGGTTCTGTATGTTTGTGCAAGATTTTTGTAATGACATACTTTCTTTGCACCTTTGTAGTTAACTTGGGCGAGTCTCCGCTGACCGAGGTGATGGGTTCCTCCGCCGGGATGCTGCACTCGAACTACCTGGAGGACTTGTCCCACGTGGCATTTCCCCTCTCCGGACCCCAGTATCCTGAGGGAAGGGGGTTCCTGTTATCGGTTCAGGGCGAGCGGGCACTGCTGAGCATGATCAACGGGGAGCCCCTGACGTATGTAGACGGAGAGCGGTACATAAAGCCGGCTTTCCTTTTCGGGGACATGATCGACAAGCAGTCCCAGACGAAGCCTAAGAGGGAACCTTGGGTCTTTGCTGTCGAGAGCTTGGTTCTGTACCTGCCGACGATGCCGAGGGATTATCCCATCTCGGCTTTCTTCCATGCCACTCATCCCAGAAAGATGTCGTGGACGTTGACTCCCGATCTTCATGGCAAGTCGGGAAAGATCTTTCATCAGAAAGGAGCTGACCAGGGATCATTTGTCAGTCGTCCTTCTGGTCCTGTGACGTTGTTCCGGGGATTGTACCCGGGTGGCGTCCCGAGCGAAGACAGCTCTGTGATCCAGCCGGTCCAACTGTCGACTTTCTGTAACAGCTTCATGGGACGAGGTGGGGTGTACCCCAAGGAGAATCCTCGGTGTAATGGGTGGGTCACCCCAGCAAACCTCCGATGGACCAGCCTAGTTAACTGGGCCTTGAAGCGCTTTCGGCAAGAGCTAGAGGGCATTGGGCTGTATGTCGCTGTGAGCGCGACGAGCGTCGGGTTGCCTCCCAACCCTAATTTGTTCTTGGCACTGATGGAGCGATACGTTTCGCTCACTGGGACCTTTGCCACTCCACTGGGGGAGTTGGTATTGGCTCTCCATGAGATGGCGGTTGTCTCGAGGCTGCCGATGGGGGATACCCCGTATGAAGAGTATGTTTCCACCAACCGGGAGTTGGGGGATTCGGACCCTCGGGTGGCGGATGTGTATCAGGAGCTGATGTGCCAATACCTCGCCTGCACCGCTTTTTACAACGAGCCCTCTGGTTTGGCCCACACTACCAAGTGGATGTCCTACCTCTTCTTCCACCGAGCTAGAGCTGCCAGGTTGGAGAAAGTTTCGGGGGGCAAGAATGAGCCCGTGAACTGTTTGGGCGTGCTTAGTGCCCAGGTCGTGGATGGCCTTATGGAGGAGGCCAAAGCTTCGGACCAGATCCTTGTTGAGAGGGTAGGAAAGTACCCCGAAGGTACTACGGCTCGTAGTTACTTGAGGCGCTGTCGCAGGTCTCTATCCAAGGAAGCCCAGCTGGCTGGTTTCCTCTCGTTATGGCTGCGTCGAGTAGTAGTGCCTGGTACTGCGTCCGCGGACCGCATTCACCGGAACATCTTGTGGCCGGCAGTGCGCCTGGTGTTCGGGGCAAGACTGGGCTTGCTTCCTGCCATGGTGTGCCGTATACAGGCGGGCTTGAGAGCTCTGACCGATGGGTTGCTTGCTGATGAAGCCCGGCGTGAGAGTTTTCCCAGGGTGGAATTACCATACCTGTATCTGATGGGTTGGTTAATTCTCCACAATCCCCGGGTGATGTCTCCTGGCTCTGGTAGCAGCTCAGGGGGAAATTTCTTGCTGAACTACAAGGATTCTCCCTGGAACGTGGACACCGTTCTAGATTGTCGGCTGGCATTGAACCTCAGCCATGGCTGGAAGTTCCTCTGTACTCTCCCTTCCGTAGATTGCAATCAATTAGGGATGAGGCTTGAGGACTCGGGTAGAGAGAAGACCGATCTTTCTCCGGAGGCTTTTAATTGGCTGGTCTGCATTAGACCCTCTCATCTCCTGTACAGGAGTGAAGACCATTGCTTCTTCGAGCCTTATTTGCCTAGTCGATTCGCCAGGCAATTTGGGTACGGCCAGCTGCACGTGGGCAATGCCGTCACCAGCTTCAGGTCCAGAGGCGGGCTCATTGATGGAGCCAGAGGATGGCGATATTTCACCACGGGTTGCACAGGAGCAGCCTTCATCGTGCCGGATGTCACCCCCTCTACGGAGCTGCGCATCCTTCATTCTTACGCCCAGTTTTACGTGGCGATCAACACCTTCCACCGCGATTTCGACATACGCGGAAGTCTTAGGGTGTCCTCTCCCATTGCCGGGGGGGAGTTGAAGGTCCCTCGGTTTCTCCCGATGAGGGTGAGGAGTTTGATACTCCGGATGAACCCCTGGAGTCGATGCCGGGGTGTGAAGTGCCTCCGCCTGCGGGGGCTTTGGTAGTTCCTCAGAAGCGAAGGGTGCCTGCTCCTAAGGAGGCTTCTGTTCGTAAGAGGAGGAAGGAGACAGTTGCTCGTCCTTTCCGCATTCTTGGTGTTGAAGCTACCGGAAGTGGGCCTACATCTCCCCATGTCGGGGATGAGTCTTTGGCTGGAGGTTCCTCGCCTTTTAGAGAGGGACCCTCTATGGTTTCGGTTGGCGACGCCGGAGGATCTTCGCTAGGGGTCGCTGCTGTGGCTACTGCTCCGGGTAGTGGAACGAGATTGCCTAGGTGGCCATGGCAGATGGGAGGATCCTTCCCTGGACCCGCAACGGATAAAGCTCCTGCTGTGCCTAGCGAGATTCCAGTTGACGAACCTCGACCGCGTCTTGGTGGAGACTTGGAGGAATTCCGGGCGATGTCAGTTGGTCCACCTCCTTCCCCAGGTATGATAGTTCGCATTGCGTCCTTAAAGCGAGGTTTAGCTGCCTCGGCTGCAGATGCGCCATATATACCATTGGCCCCGGGTAAATGTCGTTTTCATGTCTCCTTTTAGAAAGGTTACCGTTGTACTGATATCGACTTTCGGGTTCTTTCTACTCAGGGGATAGAGCCCACGGGGAGTGTAGCGTTGAGCCGCCTTCTGGCTCTGCTCCGGCTCCTGGCGGTGATACGGAGGCACCTGATCCTGAGGAGGAGACACCTTCGGGGGCTAGCTCACCCGGAGTGGTTTCGTCGCCTCGAGAGGAGGATGAGCCTGTCACCGTGACCTCGCCTTCGGTCGCACCAACCGTCGAGGCGGCAGCTGTGGCTACCTCGTCTGCGATCGTCCCTGGTGGAGGACTCGCTGATATCGCGGTCTCTCCTGGCGTTCAGTCGGGTTTAGTTGCGCTGACTGAGCAACATACCAGCCTCTTTTATACCGGTTTGGGAGCGATGATATCAATGGTGTTGGCGAAGAGTCTGGATTTCGAGCGCCTGAAGAGAACTGCCCAGTTCTCGATCGGGGTTGTCAGGGAGTTCGACGATTCCGGGGGAGCCGATGCCCTGGAGGCGATGGTTAATGGTTTAGAACAACCCATTAACGAGTATTTGCGGTTGGCTCAGGGCAGTCTTGACGCTGAGGCCCAGACCAGATACGGTCTTATGACTGAGCATCTTGCCAAACGGATGGAAGACCTGAAGGAACTCCTTCGAACTCGCCAGCTGGAGACGATTCAGAGGAAAGCCGCCGTGGATGAGATCCTCGCCCTCCAGACAACGTGCCAATCCGAGCACGAGGGGAATGTAGCGAGGGTTCACAGGTTGAGGGAGAAACTCGCTCAGGCAGAAGAGTGGGCTTCCCAGTCGTTGGCAGGCTTGGATGTGGTGGCCGGTCGACTGAGCATAGCGCGGCGGGATCTGGATCGCGCGGAAGGTGCCTGTGCGGGCGTTCGTCGGACGATAGCCGAACTGTCCCATTCGAGTGACAACGAGGCACTGCTGGAGCGGGCCCGTGCTGATGCTCTGGCCATTAGGGACGAGAGGATGGTCGTGCTAGCGCGGCAGATCCGTGACATGACTGACCCGCCGCAGTGATGTACTCTTTTTTGCCCTTTTTGCTTTCCCAGATGTAATTTTGTTCTTTCTTGGGAATAAAAAGAGACTTTTTCCTAACTTTGGACCCATCATTTCGGAATGTAAATGACAGGTTAGGGCGAGAGTGGTATCAGAGGTAGTATGGACGTGATAAACCCTCGGTAAACTTCAGCAGGGCACATCTATTCAGAGGTCATACGGACATGATAGAACGTGCTTTGGCCAAGTTTTGTAGGTAAAGTACTATCAGAGGTGAGATAGACGTGATAGGCTTTACTAGAGATTACAGCTCAGAGGTAATATGGACATAGCTGTTTTGTGGGCCTATTACTTTTTGCGCACCTAGGTGCAAGTAAATAGGTTTGAGGACAAGCCCTGCTAGAGGTAATATGGACGTAGCAGATTTTGTGGACCTAACACCACTGGCGTACTTAGATTTAGTACGGGTGTTAAGTTGAAGTGACGATCGATATCAGAGGTGATAATCGATGGTCAGGATCTCGGAAAGCCTGTTCAGAGGTGATATGGACATGGCAGATTCTCCAAGGAAATACAGTTCAGAGGTGATATGGACATGATTGATTTGTGGGCCTATTGCTTTTTGCGCACCTAGGTGCAAGTAATAGGTTTGAGGACAAGCCCTGATAGAGGTAATATGGACGTAGCAGATTTATGGGCCTCAACTAGTTTCTTCTTTGAAGTAGTTTCGTCGGATTACGAGAATCTCGCCGTATTCCTCCTGAGTGGAGGAGATTAGGCGTAGTACTTCTTCAGGAATTTGCCGTTGATAGGAGCCATTAATAGGTCTCCATTGGGCTAGGCCAGTCTATAGGCTCCGTTCAAGAATGTTGTCTCGATCACATAAGGGCCTTCCCACTTGGGCTGGAACTTGCCTTTACTCCTGTGAGTAAGAATCATCGGCCTTCTTACGGCTAAAACTAGCTCACCGACTTTGAACACCCTTTCCTTTACTTTACGATCAAAAGCTCTGGAAATGCGTGCTTGGTAGAGCGCGATGCGCTGTTGAGCTTGGAGGCGTTTCTCGTCTAATCCTTCTAGCTCCTGAAGCCTTAATAGGTCATTCTTTTCTTGAGTCAGCTCGTTAGCCACGGCTATCCTGAGCGACGGGATCTGGATTTCAATGGGGAGAACTGCCTCGCTCCCGTATACCAGTGAGAATGGGGTACAGCCTGTCGGCGTTCGTACCGTTGTGCGGTATGCCCAGAGACATTCGCCCAGCTTTTTGTTCCAATCTCTTTTGTTTGAAGAGACGAACTTCTTCAAGAGTTTGATAATGGTTTTGTTGAAAGCTTCCGCCAAACCATTAGCAGCTGGATAGTATGTCGTAGAGGCGATATTGTGTATTCGATTTTTATCGCAAAATCGATGAAACGCCTGGCTGATGAACTGGGGCCCGTTGTCATGGATTATCCTTCGGGGGACCCCGAAGCGATAAATGACGTGATGCTTGATGAAGCTGATCACATTAGACGCCTTTACCTCAGCAAGAGGGATTGCCTCTGCCCATTTGGAGAAGTAGTCCGTGATGGCCAGTATGAACTGGTGACCTCGGAAAGAAGACGGGTGAATGGGACCAATGACGTCCATACCCCATGCTTCGAAAGGCCAGGATGCAACTGTAGGATGCAGATGCTCAGATAGTTGGTGTATGAAGTCTGCGTGAATCTGACAGGCTCTGCATTGTCTTGCATACCGTATCGCAACTGTGATCATAGTAGGCCAATAATAGCCCAATCTCCTGATGCGATCCTGTAGCTTAGGACCGGGTTGGTGTGCTCCGCATACGCCGTCGTGAGCTTCCCGGATAATCTGCTGTGCTTCGTCGTTAGACAGACATCTCAACAGTAATCCGTCGTAGGTCCGGCGATACAGGCATTGTGCAGATGCATCGTAATAGAAGCATAATGATCGTCGCTTGATGGACACTGCTTCTTTGGGGTCCTCCGGCAAGATTCCGTATGCGACGAAATCTATGAAGGGACTTCTCCAGTCCTTTCCGGGGAGATCTGTGTTCACAGCATGGCTGCGTTCTATGTGAAGGTTGTTCTTCGCACAGAATAAGTCTCTGTTAAGAAGGATTACCGAATCCTGCCTTCTTATAGGAGTGTCTAAGTCTGCGGCTAGACTGGCTAGGGCATCGGCTTCCAGATTCTGAGACCGAGGTACATGCTCCAGGAAGAATCCTTTGAAGGTCATGGATATCTCGACCGTTGCTTGGTGGTAGGGGATGAGGTCTGGATTCCGGACTTCATATATCCCTCTGACTTGATTGACGATAAGCAGAGAGTCACCGAAAGCTTCCAGGGATTCGACCCCCAGCTCTTTGGCGGCTCGGAGCCCGATTAACAGGGCATTGTATTCTGCCACATTGTTGGAGCAGGGCTCGCTAAGAGAATATGCTCGGTAGATGACGAGCTGATCAGGAGTGACCAGGACGACTCCTACTCCTGAGACGATATTTCCCTTGGGACCGGTTCTGGAGGCCCCATCGAAGAAGAGTTGCCATGCGTCGGTCTCCATTGCGGAGTTACATTCTGCAACTTCGTCGGGAATGTCCTCGTATAACTTGGAGGACTCCGGGATCGGATGGGCAGCTAGGAAGTCAGCCAGTGCTTGGCCTTTAATGGACTTCTGCGGTACATATACCATGTCATATGGCGTTAATAGCATCGCCCAAGTCGCGAGTCGGGAGTTAAGAATACTCGGTTTGCTCATTAGTACCCGCAGAGGGTTGATCCTGGAAATGATATGAATGGTCTGTCCGGTGACATAGTGTCGTATCTTCTGGACGGCGAACATCAGAGCCAAGCATTCTTTCTCCACTGGGTTGTACCGGTGCTCGGCCCCGACCATCATCCTGCTGAGGTAGTAGATAGCTTGTTCATGCCCCATGTCGTTCTTCTGTGCAAGAAGAGCTCTTAGTGAATGATCCATTGCTCGAACGTACAGCAAGAATGGTTTTCCCATGACGGGAGGTGCCAGAACTGGCGGACTGGTGAGGTAGCGTTTGATATCTCCGAACGCCTGCTGACAGGTTTCGTCCCACACGAAAGATACACCTTTCTTCATGAGGTGAGAAAAGGGCTGACATCTCCCCGAGAGGTTGGATATGAATCGCCGGATATAGGCCAGACGGGCTTGAAATCCCCGGAGTTCCCTCAGATTACGGGGTGGTCGCATTTCTACGATTGCCTGGACTTTGTCAGGGTCCACCTGGATGCCTTTGGCGGTGATGACAAATCCCAGGAACTTGCCACTAGATACACCCAGAAATGATTTCGTAGGATTCATCTTGAGTTGATGGCGACGCATTAGCTCGAACACCGTCCTCAAGTCTTGGAGGTGATCACCTTTGAGGTGGCTCTTGACGGCTATGTCGTCTACGTAACATTCCACTGTTTTGCGTAAATGCTCATGGAATATGTTACTCATGGCCCGTTGGTATGTAGCCCCGGCATTCTTTAATCCGAAGGACATGACCGTATAGCAATATACCCCCAGTGGTGTCCGAAAAGCAGTGTGCTTCTCGTCTTCAGGATGCATCTTGATCTGATTGTATCCCGAGAACCCGTCCATGAAAGACATGCGTTCGAAACCGCAGGTGTTGTCGATCATAATATCGGTGATAGGAAGAGGGAATTCATCTTTGGGACAGGCCGTATTTAGATCCCGGTAATCGATGCAGATACGCACCTTCCCATTCTTTTTCATGACTGGGACAACATTGGCGACCCAGTCAGGATGTTGCTCTTCACGGATGAAGCCGCAGGCTATCAACTTCTTGACTTCAGCTTCAATGGCGTCCATCATATCCGGGCGGAACCGGCGTTGGTGCTGTTTGACAGGCCTTGAGTCGGTCAAAATGTTGAGCTTGTGAGTAGCCACCTTCGGATCGAGGTCTGGCATATCCTCATAACTCCACGCGAAGACGTCGACGTATTCTTTTATCAGTTGGATGATTTCTTCCCTTTCAGCTGGGGAAAGATAGTTACTGATAAATATTGGCTTTGGTGAGAGTTCACCCCCAACGTCGATTTGGACAACTTTGTCTTTAGTGGGAGGTTCCCTTTGCTCGAAGCAAAATTCCCACTGCGTATCCATGTGTTGAGCCCAAGCGTCGTTTTCGAACAACTCAGATTCTTATTCGCTTGCCTCTAAGGGATATGTCGACGCCATATTCACCGAGAATGTTTGTCCGAGATCGTTGGACGAGTCGGAGGACGTTGAGCCGCCTTGAGGAGAGGCAATGGCGTCTTCAGAAGCCGCAAGGGAGGTCGGATATCCTAACCCGAAGCGGGTTTGTTGGTAGCAAGAGTTGCCGAGCAGCGGCGTACGCCTACCACTCCCATTGTTGAGACCTTGGTTCCGCTTCAGATTGTAGCCCATATTCTGCATGATCTTCAGCGCTTGTGGGCTGTATCGGCGAACCTGTATTTCCCCAGCAGAGTCGCCATCTTGTTTGTGGTATTAAACGAAAGGAATGAAATTGTATTTCAATGACGGGGTTTATGCGAAACCCGCGCCCTTCTGTTTACAAACAAACTTGTACAATATAATCCTATACGAGGATGTGGGAGTACAATTTATTTAATCTGGGTATAAATTGCTATAGGTGTCTGATCTGCGGTCGATCACTTTAGCCCTTGGACCACACGATGTTGAAGAAGTGCCGTGGAAGACAGGTAGCAGCTTCGAAGGTTGCAGAAGAGGTTGGACGCACGAGGCCAAGGTCGTCGATCCCTGCTCTTCGCCTGCTCTCCGGGCTCTCTCTCTCTCTCTCTCTCTCTCTCTCTCTCTCCTTGGACGGTAATTCTCTCCTGGATGATAATTCTTCTCCTGGATGATAATTCTTTTTCCTCCGCCTTTTTCCCCATTGATAGGGGTCTCTATTTATAGAGTTTTGGTGACAGTGACCACTCCGTCGGTGTAAAAACCGAGGAGTGGGAAGTACAACACCCTTTTACACAACGGTTAAAGTAACCAATGCCTGCGTATGGATGATCTTTTGGATGAGCGTATGACGCGGGTCCAACTAAGGGAACACAACGCGTACTATTGCTACGAAGATCACGGCGTAAGAGCCACGCAGGTAGGTATCCCGTGTGTAGAAACGGTTGGCGTAGAAGCCAAATGACTGTCACCCTGGCACGGAGGCCAGATAGGCATAGAAGCCGGATAGGCGTAGAAGCCGGATAGGCATAGAAGCCGGAGAGGCGTTGAAGCCGGATAGGCATAGAAGCCGGAGAGGCGTTGAAGCCGGAGAGGCGTTGAGAGCCGAAGGGGCACAGGTCTTGAATGGGCGTAGAAGCTGCTGCGTACCGTGCCCAAGTGCTGACGGGGACGTCTTAGCCGGAATCACGGCTTTCGAAGATGTAATCAAATCTTCTACAGAGATTTGCCATCATCCTGTGCATTAAATGCGAAGACGTATTTCGAAGGTCTGCAGCCCTTCTGTGCATCCGTTGCAGAGACGTGCCTTGACTGAACCTGTCACCACCCCGTGCAATTAGACGTAGAGACGTGCCTCGAGCCCCGTACGATGTGCAGCTTTTGACGTGGCAGGCAGTTTGTCTACTGCGGAGCGTAAACCGGCTTATGCCTGCCTGTGTAAAACAATGCAGCGTATCCCTCTTGTACGCAAAATAGCGGTTTATGCTGAGGGGACGTCAGTAAACGACGGTTCGGTGGTATCTTAACCCAATCCTCTGCATTAAATACAGAGATCCGCCATCATACTGTGGTGTGCGTCCCGAGGGGTCTGTGCCTGTTTCCAGCCGTCGTCTGGGTCGCCGTGCAGCACTTTTTGTCAGGAGTCAGAGGCCAGGTTCACTGCGTGACTTGACAGGTTCATTTCGGGGAAGACGAAGCGTTTCTCGTACGCTATTTAACGCTGCTTTGAGAGCGGCTGAGTTTTTACGCCCTGGAGGCGATGGGGGGGTCCCGTCTACGTCGAAGCGGTTTTGGACGTGCTGCACCCTTGAGCTCTTACGCCTGATGGCACTGAAGGCCTTTGCTTGCGCTGCTCTGTATCAATACGCCGCGTAGCTCTTGCCAGCGTATTTTTCATGCTTCTACAGGAGTTTGTGGAGCACATCAACCCGGTCCTAAGTTACAGGATCGTATCAGTAGAATGGGCTACTACTGGCCTACTATGATTGCAGATGCCGTAAAATATGCAAGACAATGCAAAGCTTGTCAGGTTCATGCAGATTTTATATATCAGCCTTTTGAGTATTAATATCCTACCATTGCATCATGGCCCTTTGAAGCATGGGGTATGGATATCATTGGTCCGATTCATCCTTCGTCTTCTAGAAGACATCGGTTCATATTGGCCATCACCGACTATTTCTCCAAATGGACGGAGGCGATTCCTCTTGCTGAGGTAAAGACACCCAACGTGATCAGCTTTATCAAGCACCATGTGATTTATTGCTTTGGGATACCTCGAAGGATAATTCATGACAATGGGCCTCAATTCATCAGTCAAGCATTTTACCGATTTTGCGATAAGAATCGAATACAAAATATGGCCTCAACGGCATATAATCCTGCTGCTAATGGCTTGGCAGAAGCCTTCAATAAAACCATCATCAAACTCTTGAAGAAGTTTATTTCTTCGAACAAAAGAGATTGGAATGAGAAGCTGGGGGAATGTCTCTGGGCATACCGCACAACGGTATGAACACCAACGGGTTCTACCCCATTTTCATTAGTTTACGGGTGTGAAACAGTTCTCTCCATTAAAGTCCAAATTCCATCGCTCAGAATAGCAGTGGCTAATGAGTTGACTCAGGAAAATAATGATCACTTGAGGCTTCAAGAACTAGAAGGATTAGACGAGAAACGCCTTCAAGCTCAACATCGCATTGAGTTCTACCAGGCACGCATCGCCAGAGCTTTTAATCAAAAAATGAAGGAAAGAGTGTTCAAAGTTGGTGAGCTAATTTTAGCTGTGAAGAGGCCAATGATCATTACGCACAAAAGTAAGGGCAAATTCCAGCCCAAATGGGAGGGCCCTTATGTGATTGAAATGACATTTTCAAATGGTAATTACAGATTAGCCAAGCCTAATGGAGATTTGATAATGGCTCCTATCAACGGCAATTTCCTGAAGATGTACTATGCTTAATCTCCCTTGCTTCATGGAGTATGATGAAGATCTCACTCTGACGATACTACGTACAAAGCCTGGTTGGATCATATTCCATCATGTTCTTATGACCTCTAAATAGGTATGGTTAACTAATTTGAAACTTCAAAACCTATCACGTCCATATTACCTCTGATAGTGTTTTGTATACAAATTTAGTTGGATCATATTCTATCATGTCCATATAACCTCTGAATAGATATATCCAGCTGAAACTTACCGAAAGTATATCACGTCCATATTACCTCTGATATCGCTTTTATCCTAGCCTACCATTTATATTCTAAAATGATGGGCCCATAAAGTAAGAAGAAGTATCTTTATTATCTCTGAGAAATTACAGGAGAAACAAAAAGGTACATCATTGGGGAGGAGCAGTTAAATCGTGGATCTGTTGCGCCAAAGCATCCATCCTCTCATTCCTGGAGTTCAAAATGTTAGTGCGAGCCCGTTCCAGCCTTGCCTCGTCATTGGTCAAGTGAGTTAGTTCGGACAGAGAATCAACAAAACTTGCGTGGATGACACCCACATGCGACAAGTTCTGCTGAGCTATATCCACTTGGCCCTTCAGCACATTGCGGACTAACGATGCTTTAAGAAGCTTCTTCCTTGTCTGGGCAAGTTCAGCCTCCAATTCTTGAACCCTCACTTCGTATCCCTCGTATTCTGCGCCGCACTTGGCTAGCTGAGGAATACTCTCCACCAATACTGCTTGCTTTTTATCCATCTCTTGCTGCTGTTCCTGGATGGATTTGTTTAGAGATTCTATCTGCTGAGCAAGTTTCGCAATTAGGGAGTCATACTCAGCCTGAACCAGATCGTTAATGCTGCCCCGGGATAGTTGCAAATATTCGTTAATAGGTTGTTCTAAACCATTAACTATTTGTTCTAGTGCATTAGCTCTTTCAGCGTTATTGAAATTTCTAATCGGCGCTATGGTGAGCATGGAGGATGTCTTCAGAGCATCAAAGCTTAGATTCTTCTCCAGCACCATGGATATCAGTTCTTTCAAAGTGAGGTAGAATATGCTAGTGTATTGTTCAACTAGCGTAGCAAAGATCGGATGTACGTTGGGAGTGGCTGCAATACCGATAAATCTCCCTCCAGGAATGACTGCAGAAGATGTTGCCACAGTCGTTGCTTCAACAGATGGTACGACAAAAGAAGGGACACCAGCAACGGTTGAAATTGCTGGCATGCTCGACGAATGGGGCAAAATCGAGATGGTGGGTTCATCCTCCTCGGATGATATTTGAACTGCTACTGGTGGGTCGACACCCAAAAATGTGGCGGATGAAAGATCAGCAGTTTTGGGGTATGCTTCTTCGACGTTAAGCACCGCCGTTTCATTTGCTGGATCCACAACAAAGTCAGAGGTTGTGTCAACTCCGCCCTCCTCCGAGAAGTCTTCGCCTGAAGAGAAGATAAGAGAAATTTAATATCAATATGATATTAATTTTTCTGAAAAAAGCATAAAGATAATATTTACCCATAGCCGATGGTATGTATGTTGCGTCTGCAGCCTGTATAGCTAAATCATTTCTTAATGATGCTAAAAAAGCCGTCATACCTGGAGAAGAGGGTGCACCAACTGACACTTGAGGGTAGTCATCCCAGTCGTCACCCAAATCCACTCGAGGTTCATCTGGTAGAATCTCGCTTGAGATACTTACAAACGAAGGAGGGGCTAGGTCCATTATTTGTCTGGATAAAGGTATGTTGATTCTTAGTATGCTCGGCCTCGAAGGCGATCTCAAAGCACTACCAGCAACAGTGGTAGCGGCAGCAATCGCGGGTAAAGAATCTCCAGCACTGTCAGCTGGAACTGTGGAGGTTCCCTCTCTAAAAGGTAAAGGACCTCTGATCAAAGAATCATCCCCAACAGGGGAAACAATGGGCTCACTCCTAGAGGCCCCCTTTGTGGAAGTCCTTTTAGGACCTCTGACAGTCTGCTTCTTCTTGCGGGGGGAAGGCTCTTTCAGAGTGGAGGCCTTTCGTTTATTGGAGATAACGAGAGGCTCTGTTGGCGGAGCTATAACGTCTCTCGGTATTATGAACAAGAACTCGTCTGTACCAGTAGTGTCTTCACCTTCATCAGAGGAGACGGATGGGATCTCCTCTCTTCCATTGGACTTATGGGAGGGCATCCTAAAACTTTCATACACATTAAAATCGCGATGGAAGGTGTTGATGGACGCATAAAACTGCGCATACGAGTGAAGAATGCGCAACTCCATGGAGATAGAAGTCGCGGGTACAGCAAAGATTGCACCAGTGCAACCCATAATAAAATACCGCCACCCTCTGGCTCCATCAATAAGTCCTCCTTTGGACTTGAAGCTAGTGATAGGATTCCCCATGTGCAACTGGTCGTACACAAATTGCCTGGCGAACCGGCTAGGCAGATAAGGCTCCAAGTAGCAGTGGTCCTCACTTCTGTACAGCAGGTGGGAAGGTCTAATGCAGACCAACCAGTAAAAGGCTTCAGGGGAAACAATAGTCCTCCCTTGTCCTGCATCCTGAAGTTTTGTTCCCTGTTGATTGATATGTACGGGGGGGCAGTACAGAAGAGCCTCCAGCCATGGGCAAAATTTAATGCTCGCCGATAATCTATGACGCTAGTCACATTCCAAAGGGAATTCTTATAATTCAACAAGAAGTTATTTCCCGAACCGCTGGCAAATCCGGGAGACATCACTCTGGTATTATGAAGGATTAACCATCCCATCAGATATAGGAATGGTAATTCCACCCTGGGATATCCTTCACGCTGTGTATCATCAGCTAGCAGCCCATCAGTAATGGCCCTCAGGCCAGCTTGTATTCTGCATACCATGGCAGAAAGCATGCCCAATCTTACGCCAAACACCAAACGCACTGCAGGCCATAAGGTGTTGCGATGAATGATATCCAGCCAGTTGAGCTTCCCTTGACAGAGGCTTGCGACAATGCCTCATATAACTGAAGGCTTTAGTGCCTGCAGGATAATACCCTGTCTCTTCATCGAGAAAAAAATCTGGAGCCCCTGCATCTTCGATGAGATCATCGACTGTGTTGGCATTAAGCATGCTCAGCAGGTTCAAAGGCTTATCTCTACTATCTATAACCTTGTCCTGCTTGGCATTTTTGGCCTGATGGAAGAAGAGGTAGGATACCCATTTGTTGATATGGGCCAAATCAGAGGGCTCTTTGTAGAAGGTGGTGCATGCAAGGTAGTGACTCATCAGCTCTTGGTACACCGCCACTGCCCGAGGGTTTGTATCCCTCAGCTCCCTGTTTATGGGAACGTACTCTTCATAAGAAGAGTCTCCCATTGGCAGCTTTGAGATATCTGCCATCTCATGAAGGGCTAAGCCCAACTCACCTAGTGGAGTGGCAAACGTCCCAGTAAGCGAGTTGTATCGCTCCATCAAAGCTAAGAACAAGTTGGGGTTGACAGGCAGCCCAATACTAGTGGCACTCACAGCCGCAAACAAACCAATACTCTCCAGCTCCGTCTGGAAGTGCTTCAGGGCCCAGGCAGTTAAACTAGCCCATCGAAGATTCTGGGGACTAAGCCACCCACTGGTGCGAGGGTTAGCCTTGGGGTATACTCCTTCCTGCCCCATAAAGTCATTGCTGAAAGTCGTTATTTGAATCGGCTGGATCAGTGAAGTGTCTTCACTCGGGACGCTGCCCGGTAGTAATCCTCTGAAAGGCATAACAGGGCCGTGAAGATCGGGAGTCAGAGTCAACATCATCTTCCTGGGATGGGTGGCATGGAAGAAGGCCGAGATAGGGTAATCTCTGGGCATCCTTGGCAGATACATGACCGTGCCCTCAATAGAAAATACCCAATTTTCCTTCTTGGGCTTTGTCTGGGATTGTTTATCGATAACATCCCTAAATAAGAAACCTGGTTTCTTATATTCAGTGCCATCTATATATGTCAGGGGCTCCCCACTGATCATACTCAGCAACATTCGTTCACCTTGGGACGAGATCAGAGTTCCCCTTTCTTGAGGATACTCATTTCCAGAGATAGGGAATGTCATATGGGACAAGTCCTCCAGATAGTTTGAATTCAGCATCCCAGCAGCAGAGCCCATCACTTCAGCCAAAGGAGAAATCTGCAAGTCCACTACAAAAAGCAAGAAAACAAGTTAGTTCTACGCTAGACGCTACACTCTTGCAGTATACGCCAAGGCCTAACAATTTGAGTTTTTACGCCAGACTGCAAAAACTTAAGTTTTACGCTGGAACCTATTTTTAGTGCATAAAACTCAAGGTTGGCAGTATACGCCAAAATCTAACAGTCTGAGCCTTTACGCCAGACTGACAAAATTTAAGTTTTTGTGCTGGAATTTACATCCAGCGCGTAAAACTCAAAGTTTGCAGTATACACCAATTTTTGACAGTCTGAGCTTTTACGCCAGACTGCAAAAATATGAAGTTTTTACGCTGACATATTAGGAATGTGGGCGTATTGTTTCGCATACACGTAAAACGTGTGCAAAGGGTTCTCTGTTTCATTCGAAGTCTTTACCTGTGATGTCCGGAGTACAACTCGACGGTGGAGCACTTCGTCCAGAACGGGGCTCGCTCAGCCTAATGGGGGTCGCTCGTGCTTGAGCAGAAGAACGAGATGAGGAGGCGACTTTCTTTCCCTTAGCAGTGGAAGCCTGTTTTGGTGCCATGGCGAGTCAAAGTTCTCAAGAGACGAAGAAGAAGAGTTCTTGGAAAGAAAGGGTTTTTGCAAAGACAGATGAAGGGTTTTTCTCTCTCAAGACCTTGGGCTATTTATAGAGTTCAGATAACTCTTCGAATCCCTAACCAAATCTGATATTTAATAGTCGGTTATGATTTGGAACCACGTCAGCCTATCATTTGAAAAGGAAGACGAACAGTCATGCTGCATAACAGATCCAGATTTTACGCACGGAGCAAGGATCCATGGTTTTACGCTCAGAAGCTACAAATCTACGATTTTATGCTCAAAAGCTACAGATCTATGATTTTACGCTCAGAAGCTTTCACGCTCAGAGGTGTCACGACCCGCACCCGAAAATCGGGCATGAGCCGTGGGTACGTCCAGCCTACGCCGCAGAATCGGCGGTAGAACGCTGTAAAGGTCCGTTCTAGGTCAACCAACTATCTAGATAACTCACAGAAAAATCCGGCATGACCTCTCCAAAAGGAGGGCAAAACCACGCAATATATATATGGCAATAATCTCAATCACAAAACTAGAGGAAGAATATAAGCACGATATGATATAAACAAGAAACAGAACCAAGAGAGCAAGGCAATCCAAAATAATACAGTCCAAGCCAAAATAGCTACAACATCACAGCATCAAAAGAATAAGTACAGTCATCCAAAATACAGACCACAAGGAAAACCCAGGAAACCCACCTAGCTAACTAGGGTGCTATCGGCGTCTCCTCGGCGCACTCCTCCTCGGGGTCACAACAGTCGTCGATACCAGGCCCGTAGAACGTAGGGCAATAGTCCTCAGGATCCTCTGGAAAAAATATGCCCAGTCAGGACTGGAGCAAAGTACATAACTCTGAAAGTAACTCCAAATGCATGGTAAGGTGTATCTGACGAGCAATAGAAAAGTAATCAAGATGCACAGGAAATAAATATATGCTGGAGCACAATAAGTAGCTGCAATGTAAACTGGACAACAATACAAGTAGTGGGAAAGTAACTGCAGGTGAGAAACATGAATACTAGCTAAGTGCCTTGAGCACAAGTTCGTTATATGATCGGTTTAGGTTGCACATGAAGAACACTACGATAACTCCGTTATGCGTGAGTTGCATAACCGACATACACATGAATACTATTTTGGCTTTGATCATATAACCAACTCACTACTCCCCTCCCCCACTAATACCATTGGATCCAACCACAACACGCTACGTACATGATAATAGCTCGCGCACACGAAGGCGGGAGCACAAGAAGCACATGATAGCACATGATAATCAATACCCGAAGCACATGATGAAATACACGTGATAGAGTACCCGCTGAACACGGTAAGGGGGATAGCACCTCATGACGGGATCCACTTGTACCAGCTCGTGTAATAAAGTGTCAGAATCAAGTATTACAGTTCTAGAACAGGTGATATAAACGCTATCATGAAATGGAAACTATCAGAGGTAGGTACTTGCCTGATGTCCTGAGCAACTGATGAGGATCGAGGTCCGGACCGGTATCGCAAGGACCTAATGCGAAAAGCAAGGATTAAACAGGGTTCTAAGCATTTAAACTGATATAAAATAATTAAAAACAGGCTTCTAGGGCTATTCTAGGTCGAACGGGTCAAACCGGTGAAAATCGGGTCAAAAAGTCAACCCGGGGTCCAAAAAGTCAACTCTAGGTCAAAACTAGGTCAAACGTTGACTTTTACGGTCAACGGGGACAAATTTGGTCAAAGCTAGGTCAAACTAGGGTGCCCCTGAAATTTTAGGTCAAACCGAGCTCATTAAGCCACTAAACTCACAAACTCGCCTAATCGAGATACCGGGATACCCTCGGTATCCGATACCTCGCCCTAGGCCACGCACCCCGCCTAAACCCGCTAAAACCTATGCTAGCACGCGTAATTATATACATATAAACATATAAAAATCATTTCAATACAAATCCTAGGCTATTGCTCAAATACCCCGCTCGAAACTCAATACCTTGGATATCTCAAGGTATTGAGATACCTCGGTATCTCAAGGTATTGAGGTTTTGCCCTAAGGCCCTCTAACTAGCTATCTAGCTATTAATTATGCACCTAGTTATTAATCTAGGCTAGGTAATATAGATATCTACTATCTATTAATACATCTAAGTAGGTATCTACCTATATACATATACATATCCACACACACATACCCAATACCCATTACCTTACCCAACATAACATATATATATATATATTACCTATCAAGATATCTATATATATATATATAAGTATAGGTATATAGTTATCTATATCTTAGGTAGATATATCTAAGTATCTAGCTATCTACCTATCTAGTATCTATCTATCTAAATACCTAGCTATCTATCTATCAATATATCTTATCTACCTAACTACTTATCTATATATCTAATCTATAATACTATCTATCTATCTATCTATCTATCCTACTATCTATAACTTATCTTACCTATTTATCCAACTACCTATCTATCTCTCTAATCTAGCTAGCTATCCATCCCTCGCTACTCGCCTCGCCAACGCGCTGCTGCTGCTCCCTGGCATTGCTGCTGCTGCTGCTGTGCTTCGCATTGCTGCTGCTACTGCTCTCAAAGCTGCTGCTGCAGCTGATGATGCTGCTGTGCTGCTGCTGCCCCTTGTTGCTGCTGCTGTGGGGGCAGCAGCTGCTGCTGCTGTTGCACAGTGGTGGCTGCCTCCTCCCCCCATCTCACATACACACACACACACATCCATATATATACATAGCTACATATATATATACACTTAATATATATATATATATATATCTACACACACTCTCAACTATATATATATACATACACCTATATATATATATATACACATATACACACACAAGCACACTTACACATATACATATATATATATACACATAGACATATATACATATACAAGTACATAAATATAAATACACACACACATATATAAATATATATATAACACACATACATATATATAAATATATATATATATATAGACACATATCAATACAAACACAACCACGCACACAACACTCAAACCACACGCCCTACTCACGCCCAACGACCCCGACACTCACCAATACCCTAAAATATATAAAATATAGCCCAAAAACTCTAGCACACACTCCCCGATACTAACCCAACGCGCGCACAAAGCTGAAACGAGGAAACCAAGTCGAAATGGCCGTTCGGTCATTTCGGCGAACACGTGGTGCGCGGCTCGGAAAACCTCCTGAAACGCACACCAAACGAACTCGGAATCGGCCCAAAATTTACCCATGTGCTCTACACGATGTCTAGATCCTAGAAAATGTGCTCCCACGTCGATTCTAGGCCCGTGGCGGAAACGCACACGCACTTAGAATCGACGACGACAAAAAGCCCCAATTTCCCCCGAAACGCCCGTTTCTCTGCGACACGGCTTCCCGTGTCCGAACGGAGACACGCACTCACCCTCTAGACACCCGACAACGTCTACCTAGGTCCATCTAACCTAGGACATCACCCAAAATTGGGCCAAATTCGGATTCCACCCGAATTCGACACAAAATCTAATGTCAAAGTTTCTAAACTCACCCAAACTAGTTCCAACTTCCTCCTACGGGTAGGGTTAGAATCTAGGAGGGTTCTACAACACTAATTACACTACACAAAAATAATTAGGAAGGGAAAAGTTAGGTTTTACCTCTTGGGAGTTGGAATCCCAAGGCCAAAGTCTCACAATCCCTAGAATTCACCTCCCTCAAGCTCCAAGCCACCAACTCTAGCTCCCACACTAGATCTAAGCTCCTCACACCTAGGTTAGAGAAAATGCAAGGTGAGGGTTAGCTTAAGGAAGAAGGAATGAAAGAAAGAAAGAAGAAAAGTGGAAGAAAACTTACTTTGGAGGAAGAAGGAGAAGAAAGAAGAAGTGGAGAAGAAGAAGAAGTGAAGAAGAAGAAGAAGAAGTGGAATGCAAGGAGGGAGAGGGCTGCTGTGCTCACGGTTTGGGGGGGGTAGGTAGGGGCCGGCCTAGCTAATAAATGGGGTTTCCTAAGTTCCATATTCCCAAAACGCCCCTACTCACTCGGTTTTGGGTTCCGGGTTCCAAATGCGCTCAAACTAGTTCCAAATCTCTCCAACTAACCTCCTAAAAATAAAATAATAAACCTAAGCCCCAAAATAATTCTCACAAGGGTGTGGGCTGGGTCGGACATGGGTCCACTAGGGTCTGACATGGGTCCAGGCTAGCCAAAACCCTAAAACAATCAAAATAAAAATAAGACAAGCACTAATTAATTATAAATATAAATAATTAAATACAATACACTATTTATCAAATAAAAAAAAATATACCCTATTTTCTAGAATTGGGTAGTGACAAGTCTACCCTCCTTAAAATAATTTCGTCCTCGAAATTAAAAGACGAAACTAGGACAGGAATGCAAAGAAAGAACCATACCTCAGGGCTCGAAGAGATAGGGGTATCGCTCGCGCATTTCATCCTCCCTCTCCCAGGTCGACTCCCCTGGAGAGTGATGCCTCCACGCGATGCGAACCAAGAGAATAGTCTGGTTCCTCAACACCTTCTCCCGCCGATCCAGAATCTCCACCGGCTGCTCTGGATAGCTAAGAGTAGGGCCCACTGCGATCTCCGAGTGATCCAATACGTGACTGGGATCCGCCATGTACCGTCTCAACTGTGACACGTGGAACACATCATGAACTCCCTCCAGCGTAGGCGGCAACTCAAGCCTATACGCCACGGCGCCGACCCTCTCAAGAACACGGAAGGGTCCGACGAAACGTGGGCTAAGCTTCCCACCTCCACCGAAGCGAATAGTGTCCCACGTCGGAGAAATCCTCAGGAACACCAGATCTCCAACCTAGCACAAACAAGGTCTCTGCACTTAGTCTAAAACAAGCAAACACAAGAACAAAATCTAGATTCTAAGCTATACCTCGAACTCCAAAGGTCTCCGGTGGCTATCGGCCCAATGCCGCTGCCTGTCCTGCGCCACCCGAAGTCTATCTCTAATGAGCTTGACCTTCTCCGCTGCATCAACCACCATCTCCGGGCCAAGCAAAGCTCTCTCACCTACATCATCCCATGACAACGGAGTGCGACACCTCCGTCCATACAACGCCTCAAAAGGTGACATCTCGATACTGGCTTGGTAGCTGTTGTTGTAAGCAAACTCTACCAAGTGCAAGTGATCCTCCCAAGAGCCTCTGAAATCCAAAACACAGGTCCGAAGCATGTCCTCAAGTGTCTGAATGGTCCTCTCTGACTGACCATCTGTCTGTGGGTGATACGCACTACTAAACTTGAGTTGGGTGCCCAAGCTAGCTTGCAGACTCCTCCAGAAATGCGAGGTAAAGCGACTGTCCCGATCTGATACTATGCTCACTGGAACTCCATGCAGTCTGACTATCTGGCGCACATACATCTCTGCTAGTCTCTCTGTAGACGTACCCACTTTGAATGGTAGGAAGTGGGCCGATTTGGTCAACCTGTCCACGATGACCCAAATCGCATCTTTCCCGCCTGGAGAACGGGGAAGCCCAGAAACAAAATCCATGGTCACATGCTCCCATTTCCACTCCAGAATGGGTAACGGCTGGAGTAATCCTCCTGGCCTCTGCCTCTCCGCCTTCACCTGCTGGCACACTAAGCATCGGGATACGAAGCGTGCTACCTTCCGCTTCATCCCGTACCACCATATATGCTGTCTCAGATCTCTATACATCTTATTGGCACCGGGATGCATAGAGTACTGGGATCGATGCGCCTCCTGGAGAACCTCCTCGCGCAACGACCCACTCGGCACACACAACCTGGTACCGTGCCGCAATGAACCATCATCAGCAATGGTGAAGTCGTCTGCTAAACCCATCTGAACCTGCTCCCTGATGCTCCTCAGGGACTCATCCTCAAACTGCGTAGCCCTGATCCGGTCTACCAACTCTGACTGAATCTGCAGTCCCCACATCTGCATCTCAACTCCAGGCACTATCACCTCAATGCCCAAGCTCTCTAGATCTGCCAGAAGATAACGATCTGTAGTCAGGCACATAGCTACCGGATACCTGCTCAATGCATCCGCAACTACGTTCGCCTTCCCTGGATGATACTGCAATGATATGTCAAAGTCTTTCATCAACTCCAACCATCTCCTCTGCCTCATGTTCAGCTCTTTTTGGGTAAACACATACTTCAAGCTCTTGTGGTCTGTGAAGATCTCCACACGCTCTCCGTATAAATAGTGTTTCCACAACTTCAGAGCAAAAATGACCGCTGCCAACTCCAAATCGTGGGTAGGGTAATTCTTCTCATGAGGACGTAATTGCCTGGAAGCATAGGCAATCACCCTCCCATTCTGCTGCAACACACAACCCAGTCCCTTCCCCGATGCATCACTATAGATAGTGAATCCTCCAGAACCTGATGGCAACGTCAACACTGGAGCTGTCGTCAACCTCCTCTTCAGCTCATCAAAGGAGATCTGGCACTCCTCTGACCAAACAAACTCCACGTCCTTCCGAGTCAGCCTGTACAACGGCTCTGTAATCCGGGAAAAATCCTGAACAAATCTCCTATAGTAGCCTGCCAGTCCCAAGAAACTTCTGACCTCGGCTACTGAACTCGGAGCACTCCATGCCTCAACTGCCACGATCTTTCTCGGATCCACCGAGATACCCTCTCCAGTCACCACATGACTAAGGAATTCAACCTTGTCAAGGAAGAACTCACACTTCGAAAGCTTTCCATAAAGCTTCTCCTTCCTGAGAGTCTCCAGCACTATCCTTAGATGATCCTCGTGCTCCTCTGGGGTCTTCGAATACACCAAGATGTCATCTATAAACACCACCACAAACCTTTCCAGATGCTGATGGAACACCTTGTTCATCAGATTCATGAACACTGCCGGGGTATTAGTCAACCCAAACGGCATCACCAAGAACTCATACTGTCCATATCTGGTCCGAAAAGCTATCTTCGGAATATCCTCCTTCCTGACTTTCACCTGGTGGTAGCCTGTCCTCAGATCAATCCTGGAAAACACCCTCGCTCCGCTCAACTGGTCAAATAGATCATCAATACGCGACAGCGGATACTTGTTCTTGATTGTGAGGCTGTTCAGAGCCCTGTAGTCGATACACATCCGTATCGACCCATCCTTCTTCGGCACAAAAAGTACCGGAGCACCCCACGGAGAAGAACTAGATCTGATAAATCCCTTGTCCTGAAGCTCATCCATCTGCTTCTTCAACTCTATCAGCTCACTGTTGCTGACTCTATAGACGTGCTGGGATATCGGCTCCGCACCTGGCACCAAGTCTATAAAGAACTCCATATCTCTGTCCGGAGGTAACCCTGGCAATTTCTCCGGAAAGACATCCATATACTCCTCTATCAGTGGATGTGGCAACCTCGGCTCTACCACCAGGGCTCCGCAGAAGACTCCCTCGGTCTGCTCCGCTGCTCCTCTGGCAAACTGAAACTTTGGCTCACCTGGCGGACTGAACAAAACTCTGCCTCCACGATAATCTATACTAGCACAATGCGTACTCAACCAATCCATCCCGAGTACAATATCGTAGCTCGGAAGTGGCATTACGAGTAGGCACACACTCAACTCCCGGCCTCCCAAGGTAACTCTCCGGTCTCTGCAAACATCACGGACTAGGATGATACCACCCCCGGTCGTGATCTTGCAGAGTCTAGCTAAAGGTTCAGCAACAAGATGGTGTCTAACAGCAAAAGATACAGACACAAAGCTATGGGAAGCACCGGAATCAAATAAAGCAAGTGCTGAAATAGA
>JAYESA010000005.1:307645116-307677616 GCA_036927795.1 Iris macrosiphon
GAGATATTTGGATAATTATGAATACGGATATCAACAATATTTGTTTTGTTGGGTTCTAGTCTCGATTTGTGGAAGAACATACTAGGTGTCATGAAATGTCGATAAGAGTTGTGGCGAAGGCGATGAGAGATCGGTGGTTGAATCGGGGTAAACATTGAAAATAAAAAGAAAAAGAAAACATGTTTCCTTCACAATGGCAAGATGTATTTGCCTAGGTCAAAGCTCCAAGCCTATTATTTTACTCCTCTTTTTAGGGGATTCAGAAATTACATCATAAATCTCAAGATCTAGCTTCTAGGTCGGTCCAAAGAAAGGGAGAAGAAAACGAAGAGAAAATTGAGAAGAGGGAAAAAGGAGAATAGAGAGAAAGAAAGAATGGGTTTAATATAGAATGGACAAGAGGATAGCCCGGTCTCTCTGATTGTGCCCACAACACCTCGACGGTATATCGGTGGTATGTCACATTATATCGGCGGTATATCGACAAATTGGAAAAAAGTTCAGGTTGGGCTATTCAATGATATGTCACTCTATGTACGGGATCTGGTATAGATCTATGGAAATGCCAACACATGACTGGGCTATGCATTATGGAGAACGAAAACGTAATCCGAAAACGTTAACGGGTCTATGACAATGCCAACACATTTTTTGTACAAAAATATGAAGAACGAAAACGTAATACGGTTAGCTATGCAATACGGATTACACCGGCACCTGAAGTATGGTCATGGCTGTACAAAGACAAGAGAATTACCTACAATCCATCAGTCAATCCTATGACCTTCTAACAATATTATATCTCAATCCAGATAATTAAGAAACTAGTAAATGATATCACATAAATAAAAAAATAGTAAGGCATGCATCTCAAACGCTATTTTTTTTCAAATGATATATATATATATATATATATATATATGTGTGTGTGTGTGTGTGTGTGTGTGTGTGTGAGAGAGAGAGAGAGAGAGAGAGAGAGAGAGGTGTCTTCAGTGGCGTCGTGCTAGACTATAACTAGTTTTCTGATCATGTATGTTTGACATCTATGTTAGTACTTCATTTTGTTATTACTAGCATCACCATCTCTCTCTCTCTCTCTCTCTCTCTCTCTCATATATATATATATATATATATATATATATATATATATATATATATAAACATGCATGGTCAGAAAATATATAAAATTAATATGTGTGATCGTGATGCTAGACATTTTTATATATTTTCTGATCATGCATGTTTATATATATATATATATATATATATATATATATATATATATATAAAATAACAAAATGAAGGATTAATATAGATATCAAACATACATGATCAGAAAATAGTCTACTATATACAACGACGCTCGAATATAAAATTAATATGTGTAATCTTAATGCTTTTAATAACAAAATGAAGTACTAACATAGATGTCAAACATAGAAGATCAGAAAACTAGTTATAACCTAGTATATACAATCACAGTGTCCGAAGACAAGGGAACATGCTCCCAGATACAAGAGACAACACATTTCCGGACTAAGCGTCACAAAAGAATATACAATATGATACATGTTAGAGAAAAAAGAAACCCACACATGCTCTTGTGTCACCGTCCTCCGTGTACGGACAATCAGACATAATAGTCATTAGATTCTTGGCTTTGATCTGACCATACAAAACTAGAGAGGTCAACCCTAATAGAAAGTATCACAAAGGAAGCTCTAAGGTAGGCAACCACTAACAGAAAACAAATCTAGCAAATCTCAAATAAAACAGTAAAGACTGGAGAGTCATGCGGTACCAATATACTATCTTGAAAGTAAATGACATAAATATAAAGTAGCTATACATGAGCATAAACTAGGTCAAGCGATCAATACCATTGGTCAAATAAATCATACGGCTTGCTATATCTAACTATCTAGGTTATCAACCTAATTACCAATGCAACAAAGATTCCATCGTAACATGCGTTGCAGATACCGTAGTTAACAAAGCACAATAACAATAACAACAACAATAAGGGATCACATGCCACACGTCATGGAGGTTACCGCATCATGAATCCTAGCCAACGAGGTTGCACAAATTTTGAAATATTTTCCTCCCAATGCACTACGTAAATATACTAGTTATTAAGTTTTGATAAGTTTCAATTTAAACTTCTGAGTCATAGTTAGGATTAAAATTATGATTATGATTATGATTAGAATTCGAGTTCATTCTTGAGACGAAGAAAATGTAATTAAAAATAAAGTAATTTTTTTCTTTGCTTGGGGCAAATATATGTCCAATACTCTAACAGTCATGTGTCATTCATGTGACTTCAATACAAGGATAGACTAGTGAAGGGTACATAAAGATAGTTCAGGATATATATATATATATATAATATATATATATATATATATATATAATATATATATATATATATATATATATATATATATATATATATATATATATATATTATGAAAGTTAAAGACAAGAGTATCCATAATTCATTATATTTAAGTATTATCAGCTTTCTCGTACTACAATAAATTTAATATAACATAACGAATGTAAAACGTTGAACCAGAACTTTTTTTCCCTAGCATACAATGGGCTATGTAAGATTACTGAAATTATCAAGGTTACATCAACACATCCAATCTAAAAATAATGACATTACATTACATAAAATTCTATTTGGGCATCACACCAATCTTTAGAATTACCTTCCGAGAAGCCCCAAACTGGTTTTTTTTTTTTTTTAGTCCGACTTAACGTTTGAAACTTTGTGCACGCTGCATTACATATTTTTTGGGTCCACTGTTTCCAGCTTCCACCATTTAAATGAAACGATTAATACATTTTCGCCCAAACTTAACTCACCTTCAAAACTAAGGCTCCTCCCACCAATGTGTCTCTCTTCTTCTTCTTCTTCTTCTTCTTCTTCTTCGTCAACACTCTGTTTCAGCACTCAATGCGAGCTCTATCTCATTCTTCTTCTTCTCCGACAACGTCCTCCTCCTCCTCCTCGACACCTTCGTGACCACCATCTTTGGCAATCTTAGCACGACGTACACCGCAAGCTGGAGCGGCAACAAACACGGGCAACAGCAGCATACCGCGACGCAGCCTCCAGCCAGCATGCCACATTCTTCCATGCTGTCCGGCCGCAGCACGAAGGGGAGGGGAGAAAGAGGAGAGGCTGATGATAAGTCATTGCTTGATATGAGAATGTGGTGATGAGGAATGACAACAAGTACAATTTGTTAGGATTGTTTTGGAAGTGACTTCCAGGAGTAGTAGCAAGCCTTGCTGACATAGCTTTCATTGAAGCTTGTAAGCCACCACCTACTTATTTACAAATTGTTATTCTCAATCAACAAAGTATAGCTTACTCCTTCATATTTATTAGTTTTTATTCATTATCTATAAATAAACAAAGGAATCAATCAGCAACACAATTTGACGACGACAACCTTCGAGAATTATTGCGTAAACGATCTAGAATTGTTGCCAAAATCCTGCATGTATGTGGAAATTCAATATTTTGCTAACAAAGAGGCACTCATTTCTTCATTCTAATGAGTTTTTAAAAAATGTTGCAAAAATTGCAACAATACCACTCGCAACATCTGTCAAATCCAAGATTTGGAGCACCTAACCAAAATCTGGATTTAGTACCATTTTACGTGTTTGATTTGAGAATTTTCAAACAAAATTTAATATGATTTTACATGAACAATAAATTTTGACGGCCACAAAATCAAATAAAAAAAAAAAATCTCGAAATAGAACGTATGCATTCTCACTTCGCACATTTGGTTGGAATATCACTTCCTCTCTGCTTTAACAGGAAAAAAAAAAACTACTATTCTTGTCACTTCAACAAAAAGTTACATATTTTCATTCTATTTAACAACCAACCAAACACGAAACTTTAGAATTTTTCATTTCTTCAAAGCACCAAAACAGAAAGAAAAAAATTTACTTCGCTCCACTTCACCGCAATACTTACGCAAAATATCGATTTTCAAAATTTTCACTTTATTCCACTTCACCGAACCAAACAGACTCTTAGTGTCATAGAGTCCGAACCAAACAACAACTTTATATAAGCATCCTAATTGTATCATTCCAAACATTGGAATTGTATATCCTGCAACATCATTTATAGGTAAATAAAACACTATATTTGTAACATCAAATGTTATGCATTTCCATTTACCAAACATTTAAACAAGCTTCACAAGAACAAATATATTCTGTCTTCTAAATTTTCTACCGCGGACCTTTTTTTTTTTACAAGAATTTACAAAATAAATGGCCTGCACGAAAATGGCCAGCCAAAAATAAACAAATTTCTTGCTTCCAGAAAAAAAAATAATGTGTTGCATCCACAAAATATTCCTTTGCATGAAATAAAGAATAACTACACAAGCAAAAACCAAAAAGAAAGAAAAATAGAAAACATGATGTCAGAAGGGAGAGGGGGGGGGGGGGGGGGGGGGGGGGGTTGCGGGGTGCAAACTGGAACATGCTCACAATTCTCTCTCACTCTTCCAGCTGCTTCTGCTGAAGTCAGTACTGTAATCTTGGCTACCAAATGCCATCCTCTGAAACATCCTGATCTCTGCTGATTGTGCTACATTGAAGAGCTCGCTCTGACCGGGTCTGATGCCGTTGCTTAGATCGATATCGGCTAAACTGTCTAGAGCTCTGACCACCTGAGCATACAAGAGCAGATTAAAATGTTAAACAAGGGTACTCCCAATGAAGTTAGGTTACTTTGAGATTTAGAATTTACCAGCCCCATTCGAGGCCTCATTGCAGCTGAGTGACGGACACATGCAGCAGCTGCTTCAATCATCCGAATCAACTCATTCTCGTTGTAGTTGTTTTCAAGCCTCGGGTCAGGCAAACCACTGAAATCTCCTGTTTCTAGTGCATGATTCAGCAATGGTCGGGCCTGAAGGGGAAAACAAGAGCAGTAAACAGTATCAAGTAACCAAATAACCAATAACCAATATTGTGTGAATTTCACTAATTTGAAATAAATCATATATATTAGTGGGGGTGTCCAGTGCCACGACTCTCCCATTAGTGGAGGTATGGGAAGGATCAATATGTATGTAGCCTTACCCTAAATATACAGAGGTTGTTTCCATGATACAAGTGTAGCATATAAACTAAGAGTCAGCTGACAGTATAGCGATTTTTATGAATGTCACACAACAAGGTTCAGACTAACTTGTCAACACAATGAACACATCTTAACATTCAAACAAATGGCTACCATTTGTTCAAAGAAAAAAGAATGAAAATATCAACCATGGGATTAACAATATACTTGTTACATCATTGCCCATCAAAATCTTCATTTTACAAAGATTGACATTCTGGAAGGATTGTTTAACATGGAACCGAAGCAGAAAATAAAGGACGATGGGGGTAAAAGTATGAATAAGCAACAACTTTTGATGATTAACCACCAAGCCAATGATCCAATAAAGAAGAAAGAGAATCATCTGAGTATGTTTTTGAACTTAATTAGCATGGAAAGAAGAAAGGAAACACTCCAATGTTGCAACATTGTATTTATGAGTTGAATATATGCTACATACATACCATTCAATTTATACTTCCCAGTTAAGATATAGAATCTTGTTCTTATCCCTATCCTGTCAACCTTCTGTATGGACACAGATACGACATGACACAGTAAGGACAAACCGACACGGCACCTATTTTGGTGTATCCTAGTGTATTTTGAGTGTTCGGTTTGTGCTCGACATGAGTCTGATACGTGTGCGACATGACAAGGCCTGGATTTTTGGAGCATCTACGCTTTCTATCTGTCAACTACCAGCATTAAGTGGCGAGAACACAAACAAGTAAACATTGGATGGAGTTTACCCATTCAACGAGGCTCTCATCTCCCAAAGGCTGGGATGTATCAACAGGCTTCCTTCCAGTAATAAGCTCCAAAAGTACTACACCGTAAGAATAAGTATCAGACCTCTCAGTCAACTTGCCACTAGATGCATACTCTGGAGCCAAATATCTATAGAAAAATACCATATGTTAGGTGTCAAAATAACTCCCTACTAGTTATATACCCAATATTTACCAAAGAACTGCTTTTCTTATATTTCATGATTTGCCTACCCAAATGTCCCCATTACACGCGTCGTGACATGAGTACAAGCATCCATAGCTAACCTTGCAAGCCCGAAATCAGCAACCTGATACATATATATTAGTTTTGGATTTGGCAAAGAATGAGATGAGTGACCATCAGGAGTGCATACTGAGATATCTAATTCATATGCTGGAGAATACCTGAGCTTCAAAGTTGTTATCTAACAGAATGTTTGAAGACTTTATATCTCTGTGAATAATCCGCGGATGACCTGAAAAAACAACAAGAGTCAACTATAAATTTAGCGGTTCCTTTTTTGGGTATATATATATATATATATATATATATATATATATATTGTGAAAGAGAATCTCATTACAATCTTCATGCAGATAGGCGATTCCGCGCGCAGCACCTGCCGCAACCTTAACTCTTGTTGCCCATTCCAACACAGGCCTACCTTGCGCTGCAAAGGAAATTAAATTACAATAAAATAAGCCAAAAAGGATACTTGGACGTTTGGAGGTTAAGGAAATGGTTACATCTTACAATGAAGATGGTGATGAAGAGTGTCGTTAGGAACAAAATCGTAGACAAGCAGTCTTTGCTTGTCTGATACACAGTATCCTACAAGCGAAACCAAATGACGATGGTGTACACGGCCAATAATCTCAACTTCTGCCGTGAACTCCCGCTCTCCTTGTGAACCACCAACTTTGAGCTGTTTCACAGCTACTTCTCTTCCATCTGCAAGGCATCCTTTATATACACAACCAAATCCACCTTCGCCCAAAAGGTTCTTATCAGAGAACCCATTTGTTATATTGTATAGTTCCTGATAACTAAAAAATGCTTTCGAATTGCTCATCCCTGGATCAGGTGGTGAATTCATGAACCCATGGCTCCCAGAACTGTGGTATACAAGAGGAACTGATGGGGAGCGTGGATAGGATGCCCCTGACAAATTAAAAATCAAATCAAATCAAATCCATCGACAAAACAAAATTACATAGCACATTCGAACTTATTTCACGTAGTAGCTCATGAATTATGTCAACTACGTTTCTATCAAGTAATAATAGGTTACACACAAGGTTAACAATCCGTGACCTATCAAATAAGTAAAGCTTCGTATAGGATCAACAAAGGTCTAAAGACACCATTAACTCAAAACACAGGCCACATTGGTACACTGTGAAAGAGTTGGAACGAAATGCACGTTCCAACTTTTCTTTTGTTCAGTTTGACAATTTAAATGGAATTTTATGCAGTCCATGAGTAAGTCCAACCCAACAAATTATTTCCTACTCTGAAGAGGGGAAAGGCCATTCCAGAAAGAAACAGGAATAACAAAGGTAAGAAATGCATTATTTAAAACTTTTCTAGGTATTCTATAAGGATTTCATATTGGGAAAAACTTCCTCCATGAATAATCACATATCTTTTACCAAACTATAAAATTTGAATCTTATTCCATTTCATTATTGGAGGAATTTTACTTGGGTGATTACATAGAAGAAAGCCCATCCCAACAAATTATTCCCTATTCTAAGAAGGGGAAATGCCATTCCAAAAAGAAACTAGAATAACAAAGGTAAAAATGGCTTCATTTAAGGAGCTTTCTTAGAATTATGCAGGGATTCCATGTTGGAGAAACTTCCTCCATCTCTTTTACCAAACTATAAACTTTGACTCATATTTCTTTTCATTATTGGAGGAATTTTACTTTGGGGTGATTAAATATGAAGAGCTGCTTGTTTACTATGAACTGGAATTTGATGAATTGATTGGAACGGTAAGATGAGAATCGTGAAATTGCAATACCAATTTCCATTAGTATATGTGTTTGGTTGACAAGAAATTTAAAAACAATCAACTTTTCATTATTGTGTGAGGTAAAATTACCTCCCAAAATTTAGTAAGAAAACTATTTTTTGGGAATAACTAGGCTCCAAATTTGTGAGTGAAGTTACGATGACAGAGGGTAACGTAAACAGTTCATTGAATTCAAATTCACTCGTAAATGACTAAATTCCAATTGCTCGTTTTCTATAGATAAGTGGGAATTGAAATCTCCTTTTGATCTCTACCAGATTCATGGTTACTAACACTGTGAAATTGGACCAATTCACTGAGTTCCAATTCAAAGTAAACAAACCAAACCATTGGAGGGGCTTCATCACGTGCACCAAACATGTCAAAGAAATGCGAGTGACGAGCATAAAAATTACCTGACATCTGCGAAGACGTAGACGGTGAAGGCATGACAAATCCTGAATTATATCTTCCATGGCTCCTTTTCCGCTTTTTGTATAACACAACAAATCCTACCAAACCAAGCACCAGCAAGACCGTCACCACTACGACCGGAGCCACAACTCCGGTCTTCACCCCACCACCACCATTATTGCTCCCATCTACCGTGCTAGTGACGTTGTTAGGACCACCGGGGGACGGTTTGCTGCCAGTTGGACTGATTGGAGTCAAGGGACTTCCAGGTGGAGTACTGGGAGACGGCAACGGTGGAGCGTTTGTGGTTTTGGGAGGAGAGGGGGCAGATGGTACCGAAGGTGGCCTGCCATTAAAGGAACTATTGGGTGGCGGCGCCAAAGGGCTTGATGGCGGAGTTGGAGGTGCCGAAGCAGGAGGGGATTGAGAAATGGGCGATGGTGGTGAAGGCACGGGGAGTTTGGCTTGTGGTGGGGGTGGGGATGAAGGTATAGGCAGAGTAGCTGATGGTGGCGGGGGGCTCGGTGGAGGGGGAAGAGTGATTGGTGGGGTGTTGACGGGCGGGGGAGACGAGACCGAAGGAGGTTTTGTTGGCAAAGGAGGAGGAGGGCTTGCAACAGGAGGGTCAGCTTGGGGTGGTGGGGGTGTCAATGTGGGGGGTGGTGGAGATGCAGAAGGGAGTGGAGGAGACGGTACCGGGGGAGGGGAATTGGCAGAAGGCGGGGGAGAATTGATGGGGGGAGGAGTAGTGGAAACAGGAGGAGGGGGAGAGTTTGAAGCAACAGGTGGAGGGGGAAGGGAAGTAGACGACGGCGGCGGAGCCGAAACTGAGGACGGAGTCGGTGGAGACGCCGACGAAGAAGGGGGAGGGGAAGTAGCCATATTTATTTCCCACCTAAACCTTCCTCCACAGCTCACAATCAAGCATGACCCAGATCACCAATCACCATCAACACACATAAAAATCCAAATCCTCTTTTTTCCACAACAACCTCTCTTCTAAACCTCCATCCACAGATCATAACCAAGCATGACCCAGATCTCCAATCACCAGAAAAATCCAATATTTTCTAAAACTTCCCCACTACTATCGCTAAGTCAAATCTACAAACACCTTATTGGCAAGACTCAAATTTCCAACTTTTCTCGACGAACACTACCAAAATCAAAACTTTTTCCCAGGTTCCTCACTACAGGATCAAACCAAACAAGACCCACATCGCAAAAACTAGAAATGTCAAATGTAGCACTCATTCAACAGCACTAAAGAAAGAAAGAAAGCAAGAAAGAAAGAAGCCACCTTTTCTTCTTCAATGGCTTGTTGGGAGCAACGTGACAGTAACTCGGAGTGGTGGGAGAACGAAGACTTCGGTTTGTTTATTCGGAGCAGTAGTCGTCCTCGACGTTCTGTGCTGGTGCTGCCATGAGAATGCGTTGAACTATTCTCACTTTTCTGCTGTCGGAAGGTTTCTTTTCGTGTTACGGTCACTCGCAGTATGGTTACCTCCCATTATTTTCTATGTTTGAAGACAGGTCAGGAAGATCGTGGTTGCATCTCTGCTCCCCAAGATTAGCGGCGGAAATCTTGTTTTTATTAAATTACTAAATAACACCAAAAATTACAAAGTCAATTAAGTTTGTATATGGTCTTAAGAATGAGTATATTCTAGTAAATTACTAAAAAGTTGACATAAATAATTTATTGGCTAAATTGTAACTTGATACCCTCAACTATCCGAGTTTTTTCAATTTGATACCCTAAATTTTGATTGGTACAAACTTAATACCCTAAATAAAGACAAAATTGTCCCTGCATATCCCCTTCCCCCTCCTCCCTCGGCTGTCCCCCTCCCTTCCTGCTGCACCCCCCTCCCCGGCCGACTGCACCACGCAGAGAGGGGAGACGGGATGGTGCAGTCGGACGGAGCGAGAAGGGGACAACCGAGGGAGGAGGGGACGGTGGGAGCGTGTCGACGATGGCATCGGGATGATGGTGGTGGTGGTGGGCCGGGAGGGGAGGGTAAGGTCATTGGGAGGACTGGGAAGAAAATGGTAGTTTTATCTTTTTTTAAAAAAATTGGGTATCAAGTTGAAAATATTAATTGAGATAGGTATTAAGTTAGTGTATATCAAAGTTTAGGGTATCAAGTTGAAAAACTTGTTCACTAATTTTGTCCTAACTTTCCCTAATTGTTGTATTTGGGTATTATTTTTGTCACTTTATCTCGAGTACTAACGGTTGCTTTAGACAATGTGATCGGAAAAAAAAAATCTCTCATATTATTAAAATAATCTACCAAGGTTTAAGTATAATTCGACGCATTATCCAAGTCTATATGGAAGGCAAAAAGTTGGAGAGCATATTTTGAATTTGAGAGAGAAATAATCTGATCCTCGAAAAGCTTCAATGTCTAATAAATAATGCTAGTTACCAATAATATCAAACTACCTATATTATATTAAAATAACTTAAATATATTTTTATTATAATTTATTATTATCTAATTTAAATTATATTAAAATAATTAATATAATTTGAATATATTTTTATTAGAATTTATTATAAACATGTTTTGGAACTTTGAATATATCTTTGGTTAGATAATATTAAAATAGTTTTAAAAAAAATTTGAATATATTTTAGTTAGAATTTGTTATAATATGTTTTTAAAATTTTTGATATATGTTTATTTAGATAATATCATAAATTTTTTTTTTTATAAAGATTCGTTAAGTCTAAAAATTAATTAAAATGTTCTTATTCTCCCTTCTAATTATGCAATGATATATTTTATACTTTTAAGCAATGATATATATGTACATACTACTTAGCCGGTTCTTTTGAATCCGTTTTGAAATATATCTTTATAATAGTAGAAAAGAGAGATTTATTGTGGGACAATATTTGTTTGATAGCATAAAACTTTTCTTGCCAAACTTTTCTTGCCAAGAGAGATTTATTGTGGGACAATATTTGTTTGAAAAGTAGGATGGAAGTGTTTCTTTAAGTAACTTTGAAGCATTGATATATCTTTGCTATTTTATTGTGAGCTAAATAATCATTTCTAAACTAATTGGACTCGGAAAAAAAAAAATTGCACGTCATTGGAAATGGATTTGCTCGTAGGTCCGAATCAAGATCAAACATTTAGAGGCTAAAGGAGTGTGTATGATGTCCACGTTAACATGATGAGCAACATTCTTAACGTATGGTACAAATCTCTAAACATTTGAGGGAGTTTGAATATAAAAAGAAGCGACGCTGCTACGTTGGCTGCTTTTAGCGGGTTGCCATGTCAGCCCGAAGTCACGTGTATACAAGACATTGGTTCTCTGGCTCGAGAACTCGAGCTAGTAGGAAAGCCAATAGATGTCTGCACGGATGGAGCATAAGTTGAACTAATCCGGACTATATTTCGGACTTAAAACAAAATAAATATTTTTTTACTGGATAATAAGAAATGATTGTGGTTTTATGGTTAGAATTATGTGTCGTGATTGTAGAGACTCAAATCTTGGCGACATGTTTTAATTATTAAAAAAGTATTTTATAACACAATATTAGTGGATAAAATTTATCTTTTTTTACACAATATTAGTGGATAAAATATTTATTGTAAATTATTGAACATTAAAGTGGCCCATTTCAGTTGGCCCGAGCTACACTCAGCCTCCGCTATGCTAAGAATTTTTTTTTTATGAAATATTTTTGTTCTCAGGCTTCTCTACGAAAAATTTCTAGCTCCGTCCTTGAAAGTTTGTCACGTGGACGCGGACTAACGCGGTCATCTTGTACGGAAGGACAAAAAAATATTTTCGATAAAAAGGGGAGTTAATGTGGTGCCGCATCATTCACTTTCAAGTTTAGTTTTCCTTGGTTAAGGCTCAAAATGTATTATCTTGTCAAACCTACGTGCTATGTTTATGTTGTTGCAGACTTGTAGCAATCTAGCTTTTTGCAATACCGAACTCAACTGATTTTTGTGGTCAGTGAGAAGAGGTATATTTTTTTCTAGCTAGACAGACAATTTTGAAATTAAATCGCGAGGGAGATGTAGGACAGTGGATCCAAATAAAATATATCGCAGCGTGCACAAAGTTTCGTATGTATCGTCGGGCATCTAAAAAAAAAAAATCTAGCTTTTCACATTATAATGATACATTGTCATAATTTTTCTCCAACAACCAAGTGTCCACTAATATATAATATATAATGATACATAACAGTGGATCCAAAAACATCTTAATGCAGCGTGCACAAAGTTTCGAATATTACATCAAATTTCGAACATTATGTTGAAAAAAAAAAAAAAACTAATAAACAAAAAACTAATGTATAAAGTAGTTATCTTACTATTATTAAAAAAAAAAAAACTAATTTGAAGTCCGTCGTGAAGTCGTTGCCAATCACCGTAAAAGAAAACCACAAAGTTTATAATTTCTTTTTTTTTAAAGGTCAATTTAAAACTCATGCTTGGTAATAACATATTTTTAATAAATGAATTTTTTTATCAAACCACCTGCATTTTGCATGTACGCATATCTATAGTTTTCAAATTTTTAGACTTCTTGATTTTAAAAAAAATCAATTTTTTTGTGGGTTCATGGACGGATTTTTTTTAAATTTTTTTGTTTTTAAGGAAAATGAAACATTTTATTGCATCAAAGAGATACAAAGTGATGAGGAAATGTCAGTCTGGACCTGGAAATCCTCAGCTAGAGACTGGTAAATACATGAGGGAGGTACGAAGAAACAAAAATAATCGGTGGCTCGTGCAGTACTCGCGAGCCACCGTCCGCCATTGCATCCCTCTTCCAGTTCTCCCTCATGTTCTGTGTTCGACAGACAAGCCGTCGCGCCCACCCGCGTGCCGGTTTCGCCCGTTTCTCTAGCCCCTCTTTCCCTCATGCTCCGCGTCCGACCGTCACGCCACCGGCCGGACCACCGTGTGCGAGCACTACACATACAACAGCACAAGTAGTGCAGCAGTGCAGCACGGTTGATGAAGAAAAGTTTACGTGATATGGCAAGTTGAGATAGCTCGTGGGCTACTTTGTTTGCATATATCCTTCCTTGCGTGTTTGAACTCTTGAAGCTTGGATATGGATAATTCGTCTTGGATGGTAGATATGATAGACGAAAATCTCCATGGAATCAGATTCGTCCCTCCATTGAAGATCCTGACGATTGTCATCGAGTCTCCTTAAAGAATGAAGTTTGTAGCCGGAAGGCCCTTTGCTAGTCGAAGTCCATGTTGAACAGCCATGAGTTCCGCTTTCATACCCATGCCAAAGTTGAGATAGCTTGATGAGCCCCATACTGATGCAGCTATGAACATGCCCAAAGAGTCGCTAGCTACTACGGCTTGCTATTTGTGGAGTCTGAGATTATCTCAGAATAATGCATAATAGGTATCATCAGATCACGTCATTGCCGAACATGAGCTAGCCTAGCCAAAAGATGAATATACAGGTATTTCACGAGTTGCACCAGTTTCCCGTAGGGCTATGTCACGACCCGTACCCGTAAATTGGACATGAGTCGTGGGTACGTCTAGCCTACGTCGAAGCATCGGCAGTAGAACGTTGTTTAGGTCACAATATAAACTAACACATCTCACAATAATATATAACATGTCAATGATCTCAACAACATAAGGAGGACAAGATGAATATATGATATAAATATAATGTCAACCAATACTCAATCACAATAATATCTATAGGAAGATGAATGTCACGATAAAGATATGAAATGATATAAAGAAGTTCCAACACAAGTCTAGAAATAAACATATCAAACAATAACAAAAAGTCTAAGAGTCTAGCTAACTCAAATACAACATAAGTCTCAAATAGTACAACTCAGAATATCTCAAAGTAGAACCATCCCAATACAATATAAATGCTATGCTCTAAGTCACTACTAATGGATCATCTACTGGAACGGAATCCTCCTGGGGCTCCTGGATGTAACCCTCGTCTACTCCCGGTCCATAGTATATGGAACAAAAGTCCTCGAGATCCTCTAAAAAATGTTATCCAGTCAGGATTGGAACAAAGCACATAAATTAACAGCAATTCCAATTATATTGATAAAAACTATAAAGCAGCGAGTAAGGAATTAATATACATGATGGAATAAAAGACTGAAATATAAGAAAATGGGAGAGACAATCATCATATCATAGTGACATAACTAGCAATGAGTACACTGGTAAAAGTAAGCAATGAAAACAGATATATGTGAATACTAGCAATGTATGAACTGGAATAAAGGAATACAAATACTGGCTAAGTGCCTTGAAATATTAGTTTGCTATATGATCGGCTTGAGACTAGATCAGGCTTGTTATATATGATTAGCTATGATACATGTAAGGTCAGGCTAATCATCTGGTTAACTATGTTGCGAACAAGAGTCAGGCTAATCATATATAACATGCTATGAGGCATTTAATATGGTCAGTCTACACCCTACGTGAGATATGGGATGAGCTATGATGCATATAAGGTGGGATATGATCACATAACTTGCTAATATCCCCCCCCCCCGGTCCACAACTAGTACGATGGATCCAATCATGACTCATCATGACAGGTATCTATGATACTAGCCCATGTATCCACTGTATCGGAAATCAAGTATAACACTATAAACTAGAATCATAGTAATCATCAGAATAAAAAAAATTGTCAGAGAATGTACTCGCATGTGGTCCTGAGAAATGTGTGAGGATCGATGTCCAAAATGGAGTCACAAAGACCTAAATATGAAATATAAATGTCAAAGAGTGATATGAGATGATATACATGGTTAACTAACTTGTTGTGATGTTTCTAGGCCACTTCTAGGTCTTTACTAGGGTATACTAGTCATTACTAGGTTAACTAGGTTAATACCTTGTTATACTAGGTTATAATAGCCTATATTAATTAATACTGGAGTATTCTAAGTCATACTAGGGTCTACTAGTCTATATTAGTTAATACCTAACTAAATAACTTAGGTAAAACCAACCTTAACTCAAATATTTATAATATATAACTTACCTTAGCTAATCTAGTTATTATACTAAACCTTGACTTAACTGATACTAAAACTGCTCCCTCTCAACTCTGTTTATACCTTCACTAATCACTGGCCTACAATCTACCCTTGATACTTCCCTGGTGCCATGTATCAAAGCTCACTTATTTCCTTTCTACTATATTTCCACCCGAGTATCCTTTCTCCCATTGATATTCCGGAACATATGATCAACACCCCCTTTACCCTGAGTCCCCAATTCTAGTTGTTGCTGCAACTGATACTGTTACTGTCCTCACAATGCAACTACACCAACTCCCCTCCATTCCTGGACCCACTGCCACACACCGCTGTGTCACTGCCCCTTCATCCACATATGCCAGCAACACATACCCTAACCTGGGTACACACTCTTCTAATTGGATACACACACTCACACCTAACGGTAACCCATCACCCACACTTGTAGACACACCCATGGACTAATACCATACTCCTCATAACACATCCAATTTCTAACCTCCTCATTAGTCACTGAAATGGGACATCTCAACACACACAGACACTGATCTGTAGTGACTGCAGATCCAATTACCTGGTAACTTCCCAGGTCTGAACATGCCACATACTTCCTGCACTGCAGGTGCTCCCTCACTCGAGTTGCTGCCTAGTGCAGCAAGCTCCCAACCATTACAGTTTTGTGTGCTTCATTATGTACTACAGAGCACTGCAGTCCACTCTTCTGGACTGCACAGACCTCACTCAGCACATGCCGGGCTTACTTGCTTTAGTTGCAAGTGCACCTAGAACATTCCTACTGATGCGACTGATTGTATCACTTGCATGCTTACACAACAACCTCTGATACACTTGAACCCGAGCCTAAGTATTCACTGTTAACACCACCCTTCACTAAAATATAGCCTAGTACATATGTATATAGATACTAGTACAATTAAGCAAACACCTAATGTGCAATTTAAGCAATATGGCATCAACACTATGGTATACTCATGATACATAGCCTAACTACTCCAAAACATCAACAAAATATTATGAATACAACTAATTATATGATATGACATTATAATTAATTAAAATTAAATGATACATTGATTGCATAAGAAAATTGATCATGGATCCCAATATACAAAGAGAAACACTCAAATTCAACTCTGTATCACGGCGTATCACAACGTATCATGATACGCCATACTCATATCCAATTTTGGACACGTATCTACCCCCATAATATCAAATTAGGTCTAATTTAACCTATTTTACTCAATGACACACACTTGGTACACCAATCTCGATTTTTCCCTAATTTGGACCTAAATTTCAATGTAGAAGTCACAACAGAGGTCATAAAAATCTAGTTCTTCTTCCTATAGGTAGCCCTAATCCATGGATGGGTTCCTAATGGTCAAATGCAACAATTAGAACCTAATTAAAGAGAAATTTTAGAATTTTACCAATTGGACATGGATTCCTAATGAAAACTCAATAGGACACGATTTGGACACGAGCTCCTAGCCAAACTTCTTCTTCTCCAATGATCCTAGCAATCCAAGCTCCTAGTGCTCCTTGGTGATGATTAGGGAAGGGATTGAAAGTGGGTTAGTAGAATTTGGTAGAGGGATGAGTCAATTTGGGGAAAAAAACTAAATAGAAAATATTTGGATGAAGAATGGGAGAAAAGAGAATCTCTCCCCCCTATATTAGGGCCGGCCACACAACCCTAGGGTTAGGTTAATGCAAAAAGTCCACAATGACCCTATTGGATTGTCATGATGAATAATTAATTAGGGAGAAGCTTTTATTCCTAATGAGGGTTAAGTTAAATACTTAATTAATGAGAATTGTTAGCTAATTTGGGTCCAATGTGACTAGTCTAATAAATTGGTCCAAGTTGTCATGTCAAGTATGGTTAGGTTCACTAGGGTCATGTCCATTTGGTAGTCTAATCCACTAACCAAATAAATAATAATTACTATATATAAATAAATAACATATACAATATAGGAATAATATAAAATGACAAAAATACTCTTATTCTAGAAATGTGACAGTGACAGGCCACTGCGCTAAAAATACGGTATTAGCGGTTCCAATGTTCCTATAGTGAAACAGTGGCGCAAAATATAATAGGTCAGATATTGCACTCCACTAAGGCGGATGATATACAGTATATGTGGTGGTCAGCCCACTGCGCACTAGAATGAATCTCTGTGGGAAGGTTCGTTGGCATGATCTCAGAAACCTTTTCCTCTCCATGCTACTACCACTTTTAATTGCTTAATTAACCCTATATTGTGTTCGAAAATCTCAAGGCATGGACACATGAGAATTTTTTTTAAGATATCGTATAAAGTACGGGCACGCTAGATACGAATCCATGGAAGTTCAAATCTAGATTCACCCGAGCGTGTATGCAACATTAAATAAATTAATATCCTAGCCACACTTTGGTATTTGACTCGCATATCCTGTCCGTACTGAAAAAAATAGTTTATTTATAGTATCACGTGTTCAGTAATTTGGAGGCATTCTCGATGCACATCCCAAATATATTCACTTTAACACGTAACACGATATGTCGTATCTCAGCGCACATTAGATCATGAACTTTATTAGGCAATGATCGTATCAGCACAGATACAGTATTCGAGTCCAATTACCAATATCATTGGGTCACATGAATCTTGATCACATTATAACATGAAGCTTATGTCATGCATAAAGCTGGTTAGTCACTATTCACTTAGTTTGGTCCACACAGAATATCTCAATCCAACACATATTCATGCCATGTACGAAGCTAATCTTAGCACATGGTCATGTCTAGCATGAGATCTGGTTTCTAAGTCCATTCTTCCTTAGAATCATAACACAAGCAATACTAGGATCAACCACATAGAGGATGATAAGAACATTCCAAAAGGATAAGTGAACACATAATAAAAATACTACGTGCGCGCAAGGGGTCACTAAGGACAACAAGTGCATAAAATTATACGCATGAAGGTCGGGCACATAAAGTCTCATGAAGTCTGGGGCACAGAAAGTGCACGAGCTACAAAAAAGGGTGGCGCACTAACTCACTGAAATAAGGTTGTCACACAAACTCACTGAAACAAGGTTGGCGCACTTTGTCAAGTTAACCACCATGACGCACTTGACAAAAATGTGCAGGCAAGAAAATATACATGATTTTCGAGGAAAGTGTGCGAGAAAGCTAGCTAAAAGATAAAACACATAATCCAAGTTCAAAGCTCGACGGTCGAGAAACTCGTCAGTCGAGGAGCACACAAATCAACAACACAGAAATCGAGAAACAAACCAAAGCTTCGTCCCGAAGGAAATGAAGAGAGAAGAAAGTGTGCGAATAAATCAACATAAGAAAAGTGCGCCGCTGACAAAACATAGAAAAAGTGCGCCAGATTGCCTAACACAAAAAAAGTACGCTAACTGACTGTGGCACATTTCTCTTGGTTTTTTAGGAAGAACTTGATTAAATATGCACCAAAGTGTGCCAACTGAGTTTTTTCTCTCGAAAGTGCGCCACTGACTCAAGGAGTATGACTGACTCACTATTGCTAGGAGACTGACCGCGATATGATTAGTACGCACGAAGAATCGGGATAGCATACCAATGCGTCAAAGTAAAACATGCGTATTTCTATGCCAAAGGGGTCATCTTGCATACTCTTCATAGAACATTGTTCTTCTTCTCCAATCAGCCATTTGGTATACGTATTGTATCAAGTTTCAGCACTGAACTTAGCTGAACTCGAAAATTAAGCACGACCAAAAGCAAAGTTACATAAAATATGGTGCTCTGCATTATGAGCTAATTAGTTTTATGAAACACAAACTTTTGGGAGATCAAAGCCCATAAAACAAAAGTGAACCCATAAATCCAAACTCAGATCCATGCAACTACAACCAAGAAAATCGAGAACAACAAATATTAAAGATGAAGGGGTGCTCAGTTCTAACAATATGAGCTAGAAATAAACAAGAATTATTAAGAATCAAAAGCATGCATAAATTCATGGTTCTTTTTCTTGTGCAAGATGTACTTGCCTACGGAGGAAGAGGAAACATAAGGGAGAGAAATGGAAAGAAAGGATAATGAGAAGAGAGAGAAAAATGGAAATATATAGGTTTAGGTTTGAGATATGGACCGTTGGACCACTCAAACCCATCCAAGCCACAGATACCACCAATCCAATCAAACCTACTGTCCCAAAACTCTTGGATCCGGTCTAAACAATGGCCGAACTAGCAATCATTGTGCGCCAAAGTGCACCAATGGAGAAATGCACCAATGTGCGCCGGAAAAGGGGGCTGACAGTTGTTTTTGTTGGAGAGGCATTTTTTTTCCGCATTGGTCATTTGTAACCCTAAAGTACGTGCCACCTTCGCGTTACCTTCAGCAGCTTCGGGCCCGATGATGAATATCGTCCAGTCTTGAATTGAGTTAGACCCGTCCAGAGCCCTACTATAGGCAGTAGGTTCTTTTTGCAACTATCAATGAATACAGAGTCTGGAATACCAGGGGTAACTTCATAGTTGCTTTCCTGAAATGCTTTATGAATTCACGAGAGGATTTATTCTCCTTCTTTTTGCTAACGATGAGCGAAGACAATGTCATATCTATGCCTTCCTCGTAGAATCGTGAGAGGAAAAGACACTTCATGTCATCAAATGAGGATATGCAGTTATCAGGTAAATTGTGATACCAATCGTAGGCTATGCTGGCCAAACATCCCATAAATAATCTGGTAAGGATAGCATCTTCTTTCTGCAGATAAGCCGTCATCATATTGAAGTAATTAATATATTGGCTCGGTGATGTCATATCTTCAAACAAGACTATCGATTGGGGCTTGTATTTAAGAAGGAATGGAACATTATCCCAATAAGGAGGATAAGGCTGTTTCACCCCCAGCTTGCGAAGTTGGTCTTTGTTCTTTAAAATATTAAACTGTGCACGCAACTCCCGAATAGCCTTGAGAGGATCTTCTAGTCGGAGTGGTGCAACGGACTGATAAGATCCTAGTTGAACAGGTATTATCATAGGCGGAGGTCCACTCCCAATATTTAGAGGATTAAGAGTTGGCGTTGCTGACTCTTGGTTTATGACTGCTTCTGAATTTGTGTTATCCTGCAGAGGTGTTGTTCTAGGAGTAGAATATGGAGGTATGAATAAAGCCACTTGGACAGGTACTGGTGTAGCAGAATGTTGGGTGTTATCATTTGATGCAAATTATAGCAAATAGGCTCTTCATCACTATTGTCAATAGGCTCATTCTTTTTTGATCTCTCAAGCTTTAGAAATTTTCTGAAGTTTCTAGTAATCAGGGCAACTTCCTCATCTTGAGACTCATTGTCGTCGGAGTTATAGTTGGTAACCTTTTTGTGATGTGCCTTAAGAGCAATCGTCTTCTCCTTGGGAGTGAGTTATTCAAATTCCTTGAGATCCAGCTCATGAGTTATCAACTTGCCCATGAGCGTCTCGAGGGTCATCATGGTGAGATCATTCCCTTCTATGATTGCAGTGGCCTTGGGATTCCAGTTCTTGGTGAGTCTCCTGAGTACTTTGTGAATCTTTTCATGATTATTGTACTCATTTCCAAGAGATGATAGAGGGTTGACGATGTCGAGGAATCTCGTGAACATTTGAGTGATCGTCTCATTTTCCTTCATCTTGAATGCTTCATACTCTTGTGTTAAATGACTTATTTTTTATACCTTCACTTGATAGGTTCCTTCATGAGTGACCTCAAAAAGTTTTCATACTTCGTGTGAAGTTCCGCAAGTGGAGACCCTGTTAAATTCAATTTTGTTTACTACACAAAATAGAGCGTTAATAGCTTTAGCATCAAGACTAGCTTCTTACTTTTCGGTATCTGTATATTTATCATGAGAATTCTCTACAAGGTTACCATCTATGACTATTCTATGTGGCTTCTTGTATCCTTCTACTACTATAGCCCAAAGGTCAAAATCAAGTGACTTTAGGTAGAAGCTCATACGTGTCTTCCAGTATGTGTAGTTAGTACCATCAAATAGGGGTGACCTATTTGTGGACTGGCCTTCATCATTGTTGGTATGAATAGATCTAACAGTTGCCATAAGTCTCTTAGGATGTTAAGCCAAATATCATGAGAACTAGCTCTGATACCAATTGAAGGATCATAAAGCAACTCTAGGGGGGTGAATAGAGTACAGCGAAATAATCTACCCAATTTAAGATTATCAGAATGAATGTTGTTGCTAACTAACAGTGTATATAAAGATAGTAAAGCAGTAAAGTAGAGAGAGAAAGCAAACGCAAACACCAAGATGTATACTGGTTTTCTTCTAAGAAGACTAGTCCAGTCCCGAGAACTCAAGCTCAGAGTTTTATCCACTATAATCACCAATAGTGAATCACAAGCTTTGATCCGAAGGCTTGCCAATTCTTTACACCACGAGGTTTGATCCGAAGTCTCGCAACTTCACAGCAAGAGAGAGAGAGGGAGAGAGAGAGAGAGAGAGAGAGTAACTGATGGAATAAAGCTCTTTACAACTCTGTAGACTTTTAGACTGAGACCGCACTTAGCACTAGGAAGGCTAGGGTGTCACACCTCAGTCCCAAATTGTAAGCCCCCTGATTTTCAGTAATTATTAATTTGGATTTTTCACAATTTTTCGTAATTTTCTGGGATTTTTCTGTAATTAAAACCTAGGCTTTTGGTAATTAAATAATTTTTAAATACTGTTTATTAATATTAAAATATTATGGAAATAATATTTTATGGTGTAAAATGGAAAACCGGATATAGGGTAATTTTTCGAGAATTTATTGGACTCCGGAATCATTTTTAAAGCCCTGAAAATCGATGTAGAATTAAACCGAATTAAACCCGTGCCAAACGCCCAACATCCCCATGAGAGCCGAAGCCAAGCCCAAGGAGCGTTGACCCAGCCCTAAATCCTAGGTCAAACCCAAGCCCAAATTTCTGCATGTATAAATACCTATTTTCCTAGTTTTCTCCAAAAAGAAAATAAAAAGAAAAGGAAAAATTATTAAAAAATAATCCTAATCCCTAATTACCTTTCCCTAACCCTAGCTCAGCCCCTCTCCCCCACGTTCTGCCTGTGCCCGCGTCCCCCGCCGTTCCCTCCGGCCACGTCGCCGGTAGCCCGTTCCTCCCCGCCAGCGCCCCTCGGTCCACGACTCCGCCTTCTCCGCCATTACGCAGCGCCACCCCCGCTCCCTTCACCCCTATAAATCCCCTCTCTCCCCCTCGACTCCGGCCAAGAAACCCCCTGAACCCTAGACCCCCGCCGCCATGACCCCGGCCATCCTCCGGCGCCTTCCCGCAGCTGCCCCGCCGCCCGTCAACGACCTCCTCCTCCTCCTTCTTCCCCGTACCACTCCGTCCCAGCCGACCTCCGGTCAGCCCCGAGCCGCCGTCCGACCCCGCCGTGCAGCGCCGCTCCGCCGTGCAGCGCCGATGCAGCCCCGAGCCGACGACACAGCCGCAGCGCCGCCCTCCTCCGGCGAACTCACAGAATCGCTAACCCTAGGGCGGACATGGTCCACTTCGTGTCGACTCGGACACGCGATTCGCAGTTTCCGGAGCCCTGTTCAGGTAGCATTTTCTCTCTCCTAGTTAACCCGTTTTCGATTCTGTTAGTTGCGATGCGTAGACTGTATAACCCTCTCGGTGCCGGTGCAACTCGCTCGGTGCATCGCATCCTGTGGTGATCGCACATCGCAATCCAAAAACAGGAAAAACAACGCCCTATTTTACCCCGGAACTGAGTGCGCCCCGCCAAATGGGACGACTTGGTCGCACTCGGTCTTTACCGAAATGTGCGCGTTGTTGATACGGACGTGTGGGATTTCGCAGAAGTTGATTTGGATGTGCGTGCACACCGAAATCAACGCGTATCCGTCCATTCTGGAATACGCTGTAACTTTGTGTATACACGTCGGATCGAGACGAAACTTGCGCCATCGGACTCGTAGCAATACGCTGGTCCTGTGACCCAAGTTTGGTTCGATTCTGAGAACGTTGACAGAATCGCGTATCGTGGGTCCCACAGGCTCCACTTGACGAGCGATTTTGTGATCGACTCATCGGAATCCAATTCTGGAAGTTTCGTTGGGTTCGTATCATCGTTCCTGACCTGTTGACACTAAGTTTGACGAATTTGGAGACCTTTGATCCTGACACGCTTTTCGGTGCAAAGTGGCCCACATGTGGACCCCGCTTTGACCCGGAAATATCATTTTTGCCCCTGTGTCCAAATTGGACTTAAGGACAGGCATTTCTAGCTATATGATATTTTTTGAATCTAATGGTGATATTTATTTCAGCAACCGGAGTAGTACCTGCAGATCACACTGAGACCAGAGCTACAGTTGGAGCCAGGACCCCAGGCAAGTACCTCGCCAAAACTTGCAGTCTTTGTTACTTATTTCCTTGGCTTATATATATATTATGGTTCATGCTTGACCTAGGACCGTGCGACTTTACTTAGCGTCCGATTCATAGTCGGGTGCCAATACCGTACGCGACGTTGTGTATTGTCATCTAGACATGGATACCGAGACCTCATCTTTCTCGTACCTGTCCTATCAAGTACATTATAACCTAGGACACTTGACACTATTCATGGACAGGATCTTCCTGAGATATTCGTGGTGATTCTGTATAGGATACATGACTTGACATTGACATTATGTTCCTAGATACTATATGACTTGTTGCGTTAGATATGATTGTGCGTGACATGGACATGGGGCCACATGGACATGAGACGTATGATTACATTGGGTGGGGAGAGACACAGGCTACAGGTTGATTTTATATATTATGCCAGCGTCTCAGTCTTTCGCTGAGCTAGACGACCACATGATATCACTGCTACCGGCTCCCCGACACAGAGCTTGTAGTAGTTTCAGCCTGAGTTCTAGTGCTGCTCTCATCTTGCATATCACTTAGCTGGTTATTTAGTGTATCCCTATTGTTCCATTTATTGCTGGAGAGACACACATGCTACAGGTTGACTATATTATGCCGGCGTCTTAGTCTCTCTCCGAGCTAGACAACTACATGATATCACTGCTACCGGCTCCCCTACACAGAGCTTGTAGAAGTCTCAGCCTGAGTACTGGTGATGTTCTCACCGACATTTCACATAGATGGTTACATATTTACCCTGTTTATTTTATTGACTATTTCACTGCATTTATTTTGGCTTGTATTATCTGTACCTTGCTATGTCCCCTGAGGACCTGGATCCGGATTATGTCCACAGGATTAGCAGAGAAGATCCACCAGAGTTATATAGTACAGGAGCATTAGCAGAAGCAGGAACAGGAGCAGTTACTGGAGTAGTACCAGATTCAGCAAACGAGTGATCACCGAGGTTATCTTCTGAGTATATACTGTTTCATACTCAGTATTGGCTGTAGTTATCTTTATTCTTGTATCTTGACAGATGTATCAGACTCATTGTCGGGTTATTTTCCGAGTTTATATTTTATTGAGATATGATCTTGATTTATGATTCTGATATTGTGGTATTTATTCTGTGGATAAGATTAGTATATTTAGACCATTATTATTGTACTACAGCTTAAGTATGCCCCGATGGATCCATTAAATTGGGTTTGTCCATTTGTATGTGCTGCTGGCCATTGCCACGCATTCGGTCCCTCGGTATTTTGGGACTGGGGCGTGACACAAAATACGTAGGACTAGGACACGTAAGCATGCTAGCCGCATGGTTATGGCACTCCAATATATGGAAGCCATAACGCATACATACGCTGTATTATGAATATCAATCCACAATTGGTATAAATTTATCACAAGTCACAGGGTACAATCTAAATCTTATCCACATAATCATATATAAATAATTAACCAATATCTATGAAACTAGATCTCAATAAGAAGTATCTAAAGATAATAGTTGGGTGGAAACAAATCCACTGCCGAACTAGAATATATAAGTACAACACAATATAAGAATATCAACTAACAACCACGGGGCTCGAAGAGAAGACCTCCTCGAAACATATGTAACCATCTGAATCTGCGCTCCTGCGAATACTCAAGAACAGCTACACCTGGAAATGGCCAGGTCCTCAGAGGGACATAACAAGATACATAGAAGCATGCCAATAAAGTACTGAAATAAATATCCAATGGGTCGCCTAACCGTCTAAGTGAATGCAGTTTGAGAACAACTTTCTAACAAGTGGGCTATCTGGCCATAAATGGGATTGGCATGACTCTCTCGGAGAATCAGGGACCTATAAAGCATGTCGTCTTTTGAACGACAGAGGCCGCCAAGTAGTATAGGGGTCATCATCGCCCGTACCTCTAGCGGAGCTTCCGGGTTACAATAAGGAAAGTGCAAAGGAGCCCAAATGTGGTACTTGTTGTTCTTCCCACCCCATGCTCTAGGCATGTCACATCCATGACACGATTTGGTTCATAGCCTATCTTTAGTACAATAGCCCAATCCTGCAACCAAACAAGGACAAGGATTGGACCACCGTACTACAATAGGCTATGTCCATGGACTACTAATAACTGCTAAGTCTTCTAGCATGCAAAGTTTCTATCAGCAGTTATCCCTAACGCACATCTCATACGTACAGGAGGCCAGACCTGTCACGCAGTCCGTGATCTATGTGAGACTCACACTCGTGTAATAGCTATGTCACGGCCAATAAAACCTAATGATGCTTCATGATAATGGGGCGGTCTCATAAACAAGGTCAATGTATATACATAATAAAAATATATCACGACGACACCGTCGTTGCACCCAAGTTCCCTTGGACGCACATTTTATATAGCAGTTAAAATATATGAACTAAAGACAGAAAATAAGGATGTATGCAACATATGGAATATGAATAATAATACAATGGTAAGGTATACTTGCCTGGCAAGAAAGCTGCAAAATGTAACGTCCAGATGTCAAACACCAAGAGTCAAAAACTACGGCCTCAAAATGAACGTATCCGGATGCTGAAATAAATATCACCAACGTTCCCAGAATAAGCGAAATAGCTAGAAAACACTACCCTTTCGTCCAATTTGGACACAGGGGCAAATCGGTAATTTCGGGTCAAAGTAGCTCCACATGTGGGCCACTTTGCACCGAAAAGCGTGCCAGGAGTAAAGGTCTCTAAATGGAACAAATTATAGGTCAAAATAACTCTAAAAGTTAGTACGAATTCAACGGTATATCCAAATATGGATTCCGGTGAGCCGAACACAATTTCGCCCAAAAAGTCAACCGTGGGGCTCGCCAATAAGCGACTTGGTCAACTGTCTCAGAATTGCATGAAAATTGGGTCACAGGACCAGCGCGATACCACGAGTCCAGTGGCGCAAGTTTTGTCGCATTCTGACGAGCGTTCACTAAATGGCACGGAGTTTTACAAAAGTCGCGACACGGGGGATTCTCTGCGGATATAGGCTGATTCCGACGCGCACACGCGTCCGAATCGATTTCTGCAAAAGTCCATACGTCTGGGTATACTGTGCGCATCTTTTGGTACACTTGGTACACGACGGGGCGGTCCCGTTTGGCGGGACGCGCTCCGTATCGCAATTTCTGGAAATTAAAAAAAATAGGTTTTTAGGATTTTCTATCTAATTTAATTCTACACACAACAACTAATAAATTATTTTATTTGATAGGAAATAAACTAGGTTAGGTGATCTTCGCATACCAAAAAGAAAAACCGAATTCAGATCTCTGTGGTGGGAGATACGAGTCCGTGAACATGGGTAGTTACCGCAGTTTTCTGCGATCCAAAAGTTGTCATTTTTTGCCAACTTGGTCGCTGTTTTCGCCTAGGGTTACGCGTTGTTCGAGGTAAACTAATGTACAGTATTGAAAGAGGGATAGGTCGTGAACGTACCGGTGAAGACAGGGTCGAGTTTGGATGAGCGAGGGCGCAAAAAACGAGACGTGAACACAGCTTCGCTGCCGTGTATTCGCTGTCTCGGGTGTGCGCGCGTTGACGCGGACGGCGGACGCGCGACGGCGGACGGCGCTGGGCTCCGACGACGATGGTCTGGGCTGGAGGTGGCGGTCGCGGCTAGGTCAAGATGGTTTAGAGGCGTTAGGGTTTTAGGGTTTAATCTATGTATATATATAGAGAGAGCGGGGTCGAGGGGGGATGAAACTGTGTGCGCGGCTCGCTAGTATGTTGTCGCTGCTGCTTTTGCTTAAGCGGGTGCGGGTAGTTGCTAATGGGTTGCGGGTTATAGTTTAGGATTTAATCCATTTATATAATTCTTTTTTTTCTTTTTTTTTCTTTTCTAATTCTTTTTCTTATTTCTTTTTCTTTTATTCTTCTTTTCTATTTCTATTTCCTTTAATAAACCTTATATATATATATATATATATATATATATACATATACATATACATATATATACATATAAAATTCTAAAAATCATTTTAGTGCATACAATAAGCTATCAACTGTCCACAGGGTCTCCTACATGGAATAAATTAAGAAAAATTTATAATTGCTCCATAAATCCCCTATTGCAAAAACACCTAAAAATAAAAAATAAATAAATTGTATTTCCACTAATTAGCTAATAATTACTATAAATTAATTAATAATTAATTAAAATGATTAGTACGGTTTTTAGAATTATGGGTTTTACATAGGGAGTTGCTCTTGGAGATGGAAAAGTTAAAGCTTAGATGTTTGCTCATAATATGATAGAAGATTTAAGAATGGTTGAGTGAGTAGGAATATAGAAATCAAATCCTATTTATAGTGTGTTGGCAAACCAAATTCGGCCAGAATTCGGATGGGGTTTAATTCTAATTTCTAACCGTTGGGCCAGGAAATCATGAGCTTATTGAACTGGTTGATTTCATACCCAAAGAAAAATCGAGTTCGGTCCGAGTTTGCCATGAATTTGGCTCGAGTTCGGTTTTCTAAGTATGGTAGACTTTGTTAATGAATATGGCATTATTTGATGGATAGGTTCTTCGGTTTATTTGATTGGACTAGGTATCTGGGTATAGGTACTTTGATTTGCCAGTGCGACTCAGCTTACATCAATCCTAGACTCAAATAAATAAAAGATTATATTTGAATAAACGTAATACAGACGACATGTAATAGCAGTATTGAGGCTTCAAATTACGACATATCAATGCATGGTTTAGTTAACTGCCAAAATCAAGTTGACTGAGACCGGATGGGCCAACAAAGAGTCCTAGTTGTCTCAATCTCAAGCAAACAATAAGTTACAAGAAGTACAATCACCAAACATATAATAGTAAGGCGTCCCAAACTATACATACATATATGATCATGAAGTTATTTACCAAAATGGAGAACTAGCAGAGTGCAATATTATATGATCAGCTCTAGCTATAGTCTAGAATATGCTTTACATGTAGGCCCGCATGCTAGAATGTCAAGAATCAAAATACGAGCTAAACACGTGCTCGGTGGCTAAATACCTCAAAAGTATAATATCAGGTAGGTGATAAAGTAGAAACCCACACAAGTCCTCGGATGTTCCTCGTGTTCACCATCTGGAGCCAAAATGTATAGGAGATCCTGCGGTGTTGCTCCAAAATTTGGCCAGACAAAACCAGTGGGGTCAAACCCCAAAATAGCAAGGTACCATAAGGGTGCCAACTTAAAAACTAAAACCAGCATGCAAACATCCAATGGCATAAGAAAATATAAATAAGAGCAATATATAAATAAGCAGTTAATAAATTTTGGAATCAGTAACGAGTACAGTTCAGGATTAGTAGCTAGGTGATCCAAGGTAAGACAAGACTAGAAAACATGCAATCACGGCTAAACATGAGCTACGGCTTATTACCATTAACTAACTAGGGTTATCATAATCCTGGTTACTAACAAATACAGTTGAGATTTTATACAGCCACATGCTCTGCAGACTATCCGGGTTATCCAGACGTAAGAGTAGATAGCATAGATTAATTGAGTATAAAATATTTTCTGGTAAATTATAACACTCGACGGTATGCTGGAAGTGTGCCCCTCTCGACGGAGAGCTCCAAATCCATCAGGTGTCGTTGGGATACCGGGATTACATGTAGCCAGGAAATCTCTCTAGATGCTTCTAGATAATTATTTTAGTTATTAATTTAGGCAAGTTATCAAGGATTCCTGACCGTGGTGCTCAGGAACCTGCCTTAGACATGATGCAACACTGGACAATAGCTTGACAAGTACCATCAGGACAGGGACAAGCAGTCAACCACGAAAATTTATCTTATCAGTAAAAGCATTTCAGTTCTGGAGATTCTAGCATGTCAGGAGTGAGCTACGCCGAGCCACTAACCGGTTTATCAGTATATGTCAGGTATCGGGAGGTAGGGATCAAGTTCATTCAGTACAAGTCAGGTACCAGGAGTTCTCAGTTTAACAGTGCCATTACATTCCATGTTTCGGGTATTCCATGTTTTGGTAGGTGTATCATCCAGGTTATAAGAAATTAGAAATAACATGCATCATATGAATTTAACTAATTGGGCCAAGCACAACGAGTGGGTAATCCATAAAAGAACATATAACGATAGAAAATATTGCTACTATAAGTGCTAGAAGTGCAGGAGATAAGCTGGTCGTAGGCAAAAAAATAGTCCCAATGTAAGAAGCTAGCTGCATGGATCATCGTAAAGTCCACTCATCAGGACAAGGGTTGAGTGACAAGGAATAAATACAAGGACAGGAAGTGACTGAAGTGACTAGCCAATAAAGCGTGTCAGAGAAGTGACTGGCCAATAGAGCGTGTCAAAGAAGTGACCCATGTGACTGGCCAATACAGCGTGTCAGAGAAGAAAAGATAAATTATGGAGAAATCGTGCCAAGGCGGTGTTGAGTCATGCATTGGAAAAATTTATGCATAGCTCGGGCCACATGGACAAATTTGGCCGCATGCTTCTCTGGGCCGCATGGAATCAGGAACTTAGAGAAATTTCTTTAGTTCAAGTTTCACACATTTGGTCAAGGGACGTATATGCAGATTCAGTCATGCATTCAACAAGATGGCCGCATACTAATTTTTGGAGCGAGGAGTCCAGACCGTATGCAAAGCAGGCCATATGGAGCTCCTTCATCCCAGAATAGCAAGTTTCAGTCATGGAAAAAGTTCCAAGTCCTGAAAATATGATTCTCCCTGAAATCCTCATTTCTAGCTCAAATTCAGAGAAATAAAGTTCTAAACCACATGAAATCAGATGCTCTCTCACATAGAACAACTAGTTTTGGAAAACAAGTATTAAGAGATCAAAATTATGAAAATATCAAGAACACACTAAACTAAAAATGTAGATCTAGTCCAACCAGGCTATCAAAACTAAAAATACCAAGAAGTAAACATGCATTGGAGTTCATAGGGCACAATATGGACTAATAAAATTCAAAAAATCCATAATAATATAAAAGTGCAAGTTCTCCATCATTGGCAAGATGTACTTGCCTAAAACAACCACTAACTACTACCGTTACTACCAAAGGAAGGGGGAGGGGGAGTCGGTCCTGGGCTGCTCTCGGCTAGGGAGGAGGGGAGAGGAAAGGAGAAGAAATAAAAAAGACAAAAAAAAGTGAAAGAATGGGGAAGAGAGAGAAAGAGCGGTGTTATCATGGGTGGTTAATACTATGCACAAATCTAGAAATTATATGAGAGCAGCTAGAGAAATCTAAAAAATATATGGAAAGCAATATACAGCAATAGCACACATATACATGATATGAACATAAAAAATATGCAACAGTGAGATGAGTCTCACAGCTGGTGTGCATGCATAAGGTCGAACACAGTCTTCAAGTCTCGGAGGTGATCATCTCTGGAGCGACTCTTGACGGCGATGTCATCAACGTAACACTCCACCGTCTTGCATAGATGTTCACGGAAGATGGTATTTATAACTCGCCAGTACGTAGCACCGGCGTTCTTCAGACCGAAGGGCATGACTGTGTAGTAGTATACTCCTACCGGCGTTCAGAACAATATATGCTTTTCGTCGTCAGAAAATATCTTGATTTGGTTGTATCCTGAGAACTCGTCCATGAAGGACATGCGCTCGAAGCCACACGTGTTGTCGATCATTATATCTGTGATCGGAAGGGGAAATTTGTCCTTAGGGTATGCCACATTTAGATCACGGAAGTCGATGTAGATTCGGATCTTCCCTTTCTTTTTGACGACGGACACGATATTGGCTATCCAATTCGGATGTTATTTCTCGCGGATGAAGCCATTATCTATCAGTTTGTTGACTTCAGCTTCAATGTCGTTAATGATGTTCGGATGGAATCACCGTTGTTGTTGCTTTATCGGCTTGGTGTTCGGCAAGATGTTCAGTTTGTGAACCGCGATATGGGGGTCCAAACCCGGCATCTCTTCATAGCTCCAGGAAAAGACATCGATATATTCCCGTACTAGTTGTAGTAGGGATTCACGATCTTCATCGGATAAACTTTTGCTGATGAAGATAGGTTTTGGGGCAGATTCCTCGCCCAGGTCGATTTGTACGACCTCGTCTTCGGTGGAAGGTTCTCGATGCTTGAAACATTGCTCCTATTACAAATTTAAGCGCTGGGCCCACGGTTCCACTTCCAAGAGTTTCGGTGAGTCCTCGTTGTCTTCCTCGGGGTTAGCTGACGCCATGTTGACAGACAACGTTTGTCTAAATAGGTCTCTAAAACTGGTGTCAGAGTCCTACGTGGAGGATTTTGAATAGTGTGACTGTGACTTATATTCTTCCTCCGAGCCTTCGGGGGTTGTAAGAGGCGTGACGTACCCTAAGCCATGTCTAGTCTTATGGTAGTAATCCTCAGACTTACCTCTAAGAGCCCGCAGTCGCAGAGGCAGTCATCGGTCTTTGCTTTATTTCAAGCCCCTTGCGGTTTTTAGATCGTATCCCATCTTCTGGATAAGGTACATTGTTAGAGAATGGTACCGGTAAAATGGTATCTTTTCGGTATCAAGCTTTGGCTCCAGTTCCTCTGGGAAGAAGGATTGGGAACTTTCTACTCTGCTGAAGATGATGAGTTT
>JAYESA010000005.1:308282616-308527616 GCA_036927795.1 Iris macrosiphon
GGAGAGAAGCCTACGAGTGCTACTAAAGTACGTTGGTTGGAAGACGAATAGTTTGAAACCGTTCATCGGTATATATTGTTAAACAGTGGTATAAAAGAGATACAAGATATTTAGAAGTAAGTGACACATCTTTCCTAGATATTTTAATTTTGTATATACTTGGAAAAAATTGCTCTAACTGTTCTTCTTATTATCACAGTACTTTTAGAGCTAAGGTAAAATCAGAGATACCTAATATTAATGAAGATGATCTTGCTAGAGAGGTTGATAGAATTTTTTTTATCGTGGTTCCATAATTATGTATGGATCCTAAATATTAAGTATTCTAAATTTAGCATTCAGACCAATCTTTGTCTAATGTCTATATGATACGTGATATTTTAGGTTTTTTTTGTCCTGGTAAAGACTTAAAAAATGAACGACTTCGAGAATTAGCTATCAGACCAAGCAAGACAAAGTGTTGAGATGGATACACCATCAATGGCTTCAAATTAGAACCACTGATAAGTCTATTAATTAATCTTTTGTTTATGAGGAGGCTAATTATACAAAGAATTCTGGAGTATGTGTGAGGGATTCAGTCTACGATGTCGATCCAGAATTCGACTATTACGGTATACTAAGAGAAATCGTGGAGCTGGATTACTCTTATGAGCCAAAAATTATGCTATTTAAATATGATTGGTTCGACACAACACCTAAGCAAAGATAGAAAATTGACAAACAATTTGGGTTTGTTGATATAAAATATGGAAAAAGATATATAGGTTTTGAACCATTTGTGTTGGCTAGTCAAATGGTTCGAGTGTATTATACGAGCTATCCTAGTCGACAACGCAATAATAAAGATCGGTGGGCTGTATACAAAACTAAAGATAGAAACATATATAACATTAGGGAACTACCATACCAAGAGGATGGGGTGGTTATGCCTCAACTTGCATATATGAGTTTGGCCTATATTGATGGTATGGAGGTTGACGTTACCATAGAGGATGATAGAGTTGATGAAGAGATTGATATACAAGATTTACCTCATATAGAAGAGAACTCTGATATGGAGGTATCTAGCGAGGAACAAGAATTGGAGGATGAAGGTGATAGTGATAATGGAAGTGAAAATGAAAATAAAAAAGTAGAAGATGAAGATAATTCAAAAAATGATTCCAGAAATAATTTGAAAGATAATGACGATTCGGAAGATGAAGAATATTAGTACGTACATACATATGTATTAGCTTCGATATTTATTTAATTATTTTATTATTACAGTAGAATTTACTTATTTTACCACACCATGCATTACTTTATGATTATCTGTTTGATGACACCATTTTTTTGCTACAAATTTACCTATAATATGGCGGGACGAGGACAAGGACAACGACGACGACAGGTTCACACATTTATTTTGTATTTTTTATTCTAATTGTATATTTTCTACTTATTTCAGATTCTTTCCGATCAAGGCTGGAAATAATCTGGGGGAGATCATGCGTGGGGCGCACAGCGGGGAGGGTCTTTTTTAGTAGATGACTCGTGGGGCCGTCAGAGCGGGACTTCTTTGGTAAAAAAAACTTGAATAACTTCATTTTTCTTGAGGAGTCGTCATTTTCTATCAGGAACGCTATGTCATTTACAACCCCGACGTATTTTGGATGCTTGAAGGGGGAGTTGACCCGAAGTAATTTAGAGAAATTCTTCTTTCTTGATGTTGATCGGTCATGGTATCCATAGCGTTTTATATTTTTTGGCCAAATTCGGATTTTTTTTGCTTCTCCCGGTTGTCGAGCCTTATCAACTCGACTCTTTTCCCTGCCCCCCGGCCTCTCACTTTGTTTCATTCTTCCTCTGCACCGTCGCTTGAATGAAGACACCCGATCGGCCTGACTTTTCCACATGCCCCACACCAGCCCTTCTCCTTTTCAGGTCTTGATTTGTCGCGTCGTTTCTTTCGTAGTGGTCGATGGGGAAGAAAGAAATGAATGAATGTCCTTTTGGGAAATGTAGAATAATACACCTACCGAGACAAAAGCCAAAGGTAAGTCTTGTAAGTGGATGTATCGAATTAAAATAAGATCTCAGATTGACATCTTGATACACTGATTTACCATAATAATAAATATAGTCAATGGTGACAGAGCCGTGAGAAGAGCCGCTTCTTTCTTGCGGCGGGAGCTTCCATTCACCAGCACAAACTATATACAAGTGCTCTCCGAACAGTGCTGGATAGTCACCCATCACACGACTACGGATCAGGAGTAAACTAGTGAGAGGGCAAAGGGGGGAAAAAGTCATTGTTCATCTTATAATGGCTACTTTGATGGCCCTTATATCAACTTTAATGACATCCGGCTCGATCAATGATTCGCTTGGTTGGAGAAGCTCGGGATATGTATATAAATTTTATTTATAATAATATATAAGTTTTTTGATTACAATGATACAAAATATTTTTTTAATTAGCAGAGGTTGTACTGGTGGCCGGATCATAGAGATAGTGATATCCGGAAGTGCTACAAGACCGTCGCCAGCAAGAGATTGAGAGATATGATTAATGACCAGAATGCGCTGGCGTTACTTGGACCAGATCATCGCAAGGAGTGGCTGAAGGTGGAGTGCGGGGAGCATATGAAGAAGAAGATGGACACCCCGGACTAAAGGCCAAGTGCAAGAAGGAGAGGGCTGCCCGTGCTAAGGGTGGTCTCCATACTGGTGGATCTATTTTGACCGTTGAGCATTTTCGACGGATGGTTAGTATTAAAAATTTTCGCTAGAACAATTTTTTTTAATTCTAATTTTTTTCTTAATTATTAATTGCTTAATTTTTACAGTGCGATGAGGCCGTCAGAGCCGGAGAAGACCCCAAGACCGTCGAATTTCTAGAAAATTTTCAGTGGACCCACATGAGAAAGAAGGATGGGAAGCTCGTAGATGCGGGGGCCGCCGAAGTATATGTAAGTTATCTTTATAAATTTTTTTTAATTTAATTAGATTATTTTTATAATTTAATTAGATTCTAGGTTTCTAGGTCAAAACAGTCAAAGTAGGTCAACACTAGGTTAAACAGTCAAACTATGACATTTCCTAGTTTCTAGATTGATTTTTTTATCCATTCTAATGGTTTATGAAGTTATATTAGATTATATGAAGATTGTAAAAGCGTATAAAAGAGAAAAACTTATCTATCGCATGTAAATGAATCGACAAGGGTGATTACTATTTCATTCAATTTCAAAAATACTAAGAATCAAATAGGTTTAGAGATAAGGAATGGTTCGATACCTATTTCGGTTCTGATACTTTAAACCTTGGTTAAATTATATAATATAATATCTAGTATATAATATGATACTCTAACCAAAATCAAAAATAGCACATATAACTCTAAAATCCTTAACTCTAAACCTATTTATATAAATAAATATAGGAGACGTATGAGACTTTATAGGGGGACGCTGAGAGCAGTACGCCGACTGAGATAAATGATCGTTGGGTAAAAGCTGTCAGGAGAGGGAAAGGCGGCAGCGTGTATGGTACCGGATCGTTGGCATCCCAGCCGTCGGTTCTTTCCAGAGCTCCTCCGACGGCTACTCCAGCTTCATCAGTGCCCGGCTCCGGCATTCCTTCTGGTGTGATATCTCTGGAGCATCTCACGACGACTGTGCATGAGCTACATGGGATGGTCCGATAGTTGATAGACATGCATGATACTCCAGCACCTGCTTCTCCGACGGCTCCTCCAGCTACCCCGACGGCTCCAGCTCCTCCGACGGCATCGATGGGTCCTCCAGTTCCTTCGACGGCTCCTGCCACTGCTCCATCTGTTTTTGCTCCCGATGATCTACATAATATCATTGTTATAGTTGTGGCAGAGTACATAGCTTGCCGACAGCCGTCGCCGCCTCCACCTTTGACTTGATAGATTTTTGAGTTTATGGTTTTTTTGAGTTGGTTGTATTTTTTTTGACTTGATTGTATTTATTTGAATTTTTGAAACTGTATAACATCGTCATATTTTTGGACTTGAATTGTATAATACTGCCTTTGCCTCCATTGTTGTATTTTTTCAGTTTGTGGTATGGTTGGATTAATCTACTTTATTAGTTCATTGTATATATAATATTTGGACATGTTTGTGTGGGTTTTCATAGTTTGTGTAGAATTTACTTGTGTGGAATTTATTTGTGCAGAAATTGGTGAATATATAATAGGTATATGCTCAGCAAAAATTAATTTCTGGAAAAAATATTACCTTTAGCGACGGACTAGCGACAAAAAATCTGGAAAATCTCAGGTCAGCGTCGAATTTTCAATGGACAATCTCAGGTCAGCGGCTACCTAGCGACGGATAATTCCATTGCTAAAATGTCTGAGACACATAAATGTACCAAATATGTATCAGGGTCCGTCGCTAAAATTCTTTGCTAATCTGTCATTGGGAGTGACGACTTAGCGACGAACTATGTGAACCCAGAATGTGCAAAACCTTCTAAAAAATTTGACAATTTTTGGGCTCACATAATCCGTCGTTATTTTGTCGGTAAGTAGTCAGAAAGTTTAGCTACAAAAATTATACGTCACTAATACGTCGCTGAAATTATGTCGCTCATTCCATCGCTAAGCCGTCGCTTGAGTGACGGATTAGCGACAAAAAATCCGTAGCGACGTTAATATTTCTGAAGGAAGAATTTGGTCGCTATTTGAAAATAGCGACGGAAAATTGCATTTTAGCGACGAATAATTTTGTCACTAAAATAGTATATTTTTGTAGTGTAGTAGACTGGTTTTTAGAATTTAAAATGGTATATAAGAAGTATGTTGTTGAATAGACTAATACCCTTCAGACTATTATACACGAGATATCTCAGAAAGATATGCCATTTGTTGAAAAGTTTTTTATTGCTGCCTTCATTAATAAACGTCCCCCATCCTGGAAAGAATTTGGCTTAAAACTAAAACATAATAAGGAACCCATGTCCTTAGACGACCTATTCATATCCTTCCGCATTGAGGAAGAAGGTAGAACTAGAGATAAGGAACCACTTAATACTTAATTCGAGGCAAAGTTACACATTGTTGAAACCAAGGGAAAGCCTAAGGGCGAACCCCATCAACAGAGGAACAACCTCCAGAACAGGAACCCTACAAAAAATTAATTTATTAAGCCAAAAGCTGTGATTGGGAAAGACAATAGACCTAAGCGGAAATATTATAACTGTGGTAAGCCTGGTCAGTTTGCTAGGCAATGCCACCATAGGAAGAAGGGTCAGGAATTTCAAAATCATGATCATCGAACTCCTGTAGACGCTCATGTGGTTCCTCAGGCTCATGTTATCATATCTAGGATAGAATCTGTCGATATCGATGATCAGAGGTTTGTAACCGTATGTTCAGTTTTTGAGTCCTCGTATCAGCCTACTAACTGGTGGGTTAATACAGGAGCAAATGTCCATGTATGCCCTAATATTGATTCTTTTTTCTTCTACCGATAGGTTGAGGAAGGCGAATCATTACCTATGGGAAACTCGAGTAGTGCCAGAGTGCATGAAAAGGGAAGAGTGAACCTCAAGTTGTCTTCGAGCAAGATTCTTCCTTTTCATAATGTGAAGCACATACCGGACGTCAACAAAAACTTTATTTATGGTTATTTGTTAAATAAACATAGTTACAAACTTGTATTTGAGTCTGATCGAGTTGTAATCTTCTTGAATGGTAACTTCATTAGAAAATGCTATATCTGTGGGGGTTTATTTAAACTTTCTGTGGACATGCCTTGTAGCACTTTAAATTTCTATTTAAATAATATTGCCTCTGCTTCAATTTCTGATTCAAATGCACCCTCTTATAATATTGATAGCTGTGATGTTTGGCATAGTCGTTTGGAATATGTTAATTTTAATTCTTTAAAGAGAATGTCTATTTTGCAATTGATTCCTAAGATTAAAATGAGCAAGAAAATGTGAGATATGTACACAAGCCAAACAACCCAGAATTTTTTTATTTTGTTGAAAGGAGTTCTCATCTAATGGAGCTTATTCACAGCGATATTTGTAAATTGAACGGTATTCTTGCTCATAGCAGTAAACGGTATTTTATTACTTTTATAGATGATTATTCAAAATAATGCTATGTTTACTTGCTTAGAACAAAATATGAAGCTTTTAGTAAATTTGTATCTTTTAAAGCTGAAGTTGAAAATCAGCTTGTAAAGAAAATTAAAATTCTTTGGTCTGATCGTGGGGGTGAATACACCTCTGCGGAGTTTGAATCTTTTTTTGAATTGCATGGCATTATACATGAAGTAACTTCTCCATATGCTCCTGAAAGGAATGTGATATTAGAAAGAAAAAATAGAACATTTCTTGATATGATTAATGCTATGTTAGGTAGCTCTGGTTTATCTGATAATCTGTGGTGGTAAGTCATTCTTTCTGCATGTTATATTCTAAATAAAGTTCCTTTCAAAAAGATTGATAAGACCCCTTATGAACTTTGGAAAGGCAGAAAGCCATCCTTGAAATATTTTAAAGTGTTGGGGTGCCTTGCTAAAGTTTCTGTCCCTCCTACTAAGAAAAAGAAATTAGGACCCAAGACCGTAGATTATGTATTTTTGGGATATGCCCAAAACAATATTGCTTATAGATTTCTTGTAATTAAAAGTGAGGTAAATGGTATTGCAAACACAATTATGGAATCTAGAAATGCTACATTTTTTGAAAATATTTTTCTTTTGAAAAATAGAATTCCTAGATCTTCTATATCTACACAAAGTCTTATTGCAACCTCTAGTTCACAACCAGAGAAAATTACCCCAGTAGAACCTAGGAGGAGTAAACGAACTAGACGAGAACCAGACTTAGGTGAAGGTTTTTTCACCTACCTTGTTGAAGAGGATCCAATATCTTATCAATTGGCTATCTCCTTAATGATTCCTTATTTTGGATAGAGGCCATAAATAGTGAAATGGATTCTATTACATCAAATAGAACTTGGAATCTGGTTAACCTTCCTGTAGGTTGTAAACCAATATGTTGTAAATAGATCTTCAGGATGAAGTTAAGACCTGATGTGTCTATTGAGAAATTCAAAGCCAGGTTAGTCGCTAAAGGGTTCAAATAATGGAAAGGGATAACCTTTTTTGACACTTATTCTCCTGTTACTAGAATTGCTACAATTAGAATATTAATATCCATTACATATGTTCATAAACTGTTTATTCATCAAATAGATGTAAAAACTTCTTTTCTAAATGGAGATTTACAGGAAGAGATTTCTATGGAACAACCGGAATGGTTTGTTGTTCCAGGGCAAGAACGTAAGGTATGCAAATTAATTATATCTCTTTATAGGCTGAAACAAGTGCCAAAGCAATGGCATGATAAATTTGATAAGGTAATTCTATTATATGGTTTTGCTATTAATTATTTTGATAAATCTGTATATAGCAAAACTGTTGGTAGCTCCTGTGTAATATTAGGTCTGTATGTTGATAACATTCTTATTTTTGGTACTGACATGGATATTATTTATGATGTTAAACATTCATTTCTTAAAATTTTGATATGAAAGATTTAGGACATGCTGATGTGATTTTATGACGTAAATTAAGTCGCACTTCTGAGGAAATTGGTATCTTCCAATTTTACTATATAGAAAATGTTCTAAAAAGATTTTAACTATTTTGATTCTGCACTCCATATGATGCAAGTATCAGGTTGAAGAAGACTAGAGGAGACAGTGTGGCTCAGCTGAAGTATTCTCAGCAAATCGGATGCTTGAACTATATTGCTAATCGTACTAGACCTGATATTTCCTACGCAGTAGGAAAACTTAGTCGGTACACTAGCAATCCAAATAGTTCACATTGGAATGCCTTAGAAAGGGTAATGAGATACCTAAAGGGCACGATATCTCATGGATTATTCTATGGAGGATACCCATATGTATTAGAAGGGTATACTGATGTAAACTGGATCTCTGATACATATGAGACCAAAGCCACAAGTGGATATGTATTCATATTGAGTAGAGTTGTTGTTGCTTGGAACTCTACCAGGCAAACCTATATTTCTAGATCTACTATGGAGGCAGAGTTCATAGCTCTTGACCTCACTAGTGAGGAAGCAGACTGGCTTAGGAATCTGGTAATAGATATTCCTCTGTGGAGCAAACCAGTCCCTGCTATCCTTGTACACTGTGACAGACAAGCTGCAATAGTAAAGGCTCAAAGTACAAGTTACAATGGAAAATTCAGATATATACGTCTGAGGTACAATCGGGTGAAGCAATTGAGGTACAGTGGAGTAATTGTAATTGACTTCATCAGATCAAAGAGCAATATAGCGGATCCTCTAACTAAAGGTCTTTCAAGGAGACTAGTGTTGGAGACTGCAGGAGGAATGGGGTTGAAGCCCATAGATTGAGTCACCTCAAAGGCAATCCAACCTTCGATTGGAAGAACCCAGAAAAGGTTCAATGGGTAACAACAAAATTGATGTGTGACTGAAAACATTATATGATTGTAATTATAAAGAACTATTCCTCTAATGTATAGTGTTGATCTGCAATAAATAAAAGGGTGATTGTAAAATCTTAATGAATATGTGGCTTGTAAAGCAGGGTATATATACTGCAGAATACCCAGAAAGATTCACCTAATTAAGAGTGAAAGTTGAGCTACTTTCTATGAGAACTCGGATTGTTCTCTAAATCACTTAATTAAGAAAATGAGATAGCACAATCGCCGAAAAGTGCACAACTGTTAATAAGATCAAATGCCCGCAATGTGTTTGTGTATATGTTGAGTCTGTACAAGTAAGATCCTAAGTTCAAGACTTATGTCACTTTTGGTCTGTATAGATGAAATGTATAACACTAATGGGAGGTTCAAGTCCGAAAGGCACCTTCCTCTGATACATAGTGTGATTACCTATATCTTATTTTCCTTCCTATTTGTCCTATCGTTCTATACATTTTTTGTCCCCTTATTGAATCATGTGGGGGATTATAGGATTTGTTTGGGTTTATTGCTGTAAAGCAAACCATGTAATTCAATAAAGGTATTTCTTTTTTAGTCCCACATGGAAAAGGAGAAGTCATTCTCCTAAATCTTATCCAACCCGCGAGCGGATGCGCGATTTAATACGCATTTTTGACGCGTTTATTAGTCGCGCACTTAGCACTTGGCACACTTGCATGCATCGGAACAGACATGGGTACAAAGAAAATTTTACCACTTAATTTTATTTTAATTTTTTATTTCCGTTGGTTTGGTCTGGTGAGTTGCTGGTCTTCCGCGGAACCGTTCTCACGTAATCCCGTTACGAGATGAGTGGAAGAGGTTACGTGAGATATATCCAGAACACGATCCTGAGATATGACAACAGTAATCTGTTTTAATCTTTCCTCTCTCGCTCTCAGTTCGGAACAAAAAATTGTACAGAGACGAAAAAGAAGAGAAAAAACACCAGAGCCTAAATTTCTCATGAAACTCCATCCGTCCAATTTCTCTTCTGGACAAAAGACTGTGATCGTTCGTGAGATTCGCCACCGGGCACATGGTGTTATGGATCGAAGTGGTATCCTATATGTTATATTCTACAGGGCATCGTATGCAAGCTTGAACGGAAATCCAGTAATCGCCGTAAAACAACGTGCCAATGCTCTTGAAGTAGGTATTTGCTGCAGTTAGCAAATATGGTGGATGGACTCATTCCAGCATCTTCAGTTCCTACTGACTTCATTCCTGTTTTCATATGAAGCTGCATAAAAGGGTGCATAATCTATACAGAATATGCCAGCACAGATTGGCTGTTCGACATATTTTTCGACATAGATGCTTGCTTCTGTTCTTGATCTTGGCCGGCGCTATGGCTGCATACCATTGCTATGCTGATCCTCACAAACTAGCTAGCACAACATTACCTATATAGTGAGGGTATAGAATCCAGCTATATTCTTGACCTACAGTAGTGACTATACCAATATATGCAGTCTTCCGCATTCTAGTTCAGTGTCAGTAAACTACTTGCCATCTGGAGTTTCTAAAGATGACAAACTCAAACATTTAGAAGCAGTTGATAGTGTCAGTTTCCATGTTATGGTGTGGGATCCATGGATCCAAATTACTCCTCCATGGACTATGGGACAAGGTCAATTTAAGGGGAGGGTATTGATGCGACCCTATTTTGTATCAACCACTAAGTATACTCCCCAGTTAGCTCAAGTGTCAGGTTTTAGTATGTTAGTTCCAGTTCAATATTATGTAGTAGTTCAATATTATGTAGTAGTTCAGAGTAGTAGCAGTACGTAGAATTTACTAGCTTAAGGGCAAGCTCGAGTGCCAGGATACCAAGCAATTAAGTACATGTGCTTGGGTACATATCATTCCGTGCTAATTCTTTTATTTTTAATTTTTTAATTTTTTTAATTTTTAATTTTTAATCTTTAATTTTTTTTGAAAATACAAATAGTAAGTACGTTTTCAATTTTTTTTAATATATATATATATTTTAATATATATTTTTAATTATTTATTTCAAAATTTTTATTATTATTTATTTCTTTTTGTTAACATTTTTTTTAAATTTTTTTTTGAAAACGATAAGTGTGTTTACTTTTTTGATTATTTGATTTTTTTTCTTTAAAATGTTTTTAAAAATAAAAAAAATGTACTGAGAATAAAAAATTTAATAAATTATATGTAGAAAAAAAGTTTGAAAAATTAGAACAAATACATACATACATACATACAAACTATGTTTTCACCAAAATTTATTTAATACGTGCGTTTTGAATATTTTTAAAAAAAAATTCTAATCTAAAAAAATTACTCAAAAAATCAATGAAAAAATTAAAAAAATCGATGAAAAAAATTACATTTTGAATATTTTTAAAATTTTGTTTTCAAATTTTTGTTGCACTTAGTAAGTGTGTTTTCAAATTTATTTTATTTTTGTTTTCGTAAATTTAATTTAAAAAATAAAATAATAAAAAATACATATTTGGAGGGACTTATAGGCAAAAATCAATGAAAAAAAATGTGAATAGGCACTTAGTAGTGCGGCTTCATATATATATATATATATATATATATATATATATATATATATATATATATTATTTTTTTACTTTTTTTATTTATATTAATTTTTTTACTTTATAATAAGAACGCTTTTAAAACTTTTAAAGGAAAAATAATTCAAAATCTACAAAAGCAGTTTGTTCTGGTGGCATGGACAAAAAATATATAAAAAAATTACTTTTTTTTTTCTTTATTTTTTGCCTTTCTATTTTTGTTGGAAAAAAAATTTACTTTTCTCTTTTCTGTAAAAGAACTGAAAAAATTTAAAAATTTAAAAAAATTGGAAACGCACTTAGCAGTGAAAAAAATAAAAAAAAATTACATATTTAAAAAGAATTTGAAAGAATATTTAAAAAAAAATTGAAAATGCACTTAATTTACTATGTGCGTTTTAAAAAAAATTATTAAAAATTTTAAAATTTGAAAACTCACTTACTATGTGCGTTTTCAAAAAAACTATAAATTAAAAATTATAGAAAAATGAAAACGCACTTACTATGTTTGTTTTTGTTCTCTACAGCTATTTTGCTAAATATTTTTCTTTACACCTAATTTTTTTATATTTATATTCTCTGTACAAATTTTTTGTATAATATTATGTAGTTAAACAATTAGTTTTTTTTTATTTTTAATTACGTGGGCATATACGTACAGATTAGACTGCTAGCATTTTCAAATTTTTTTATATAGAGTAGAGATATATCCATAACAAATTATAATTAAAATATATTTAATTATTTAAACTATTTATCTTAATATTAAAATAATTTATTTTACGTGCAATGCATGTACCAGTATAATATAGGGAGGGAAGGAAGGAAGGAAAATAATATAATTAACTACTGTTCAATCTATAAAAAAGTAAATATTTTATATAGTTATCTACAATTAACTTTTGCGTAAGTTTTATTATTAGATTCTGGAAATATTTTGTACAGTTATCTATAATCTATAAAAAGGAAATATTTTTGTACAATTATTAGAATTCTAATTTTTATTTAACTATGAATTATTTTAAGACTCGTGAAGAACTTGTCAGCTTTAATCTTTAGTTAGTTATTGAATAGTAATTTCTTACATATTCCTTACAGATAAAAAAAATTTATAAAATAATTTTTAATATTATATATTTTCTTTAAAGTTTGGACAAGGACTTCCTAAAAAGAAAACTAACATATCCTTAGACTATCTAGGTCAACATTCCTATACTAGAGATTCTCATTAGGGCCGGTAAAAAATTTTGCCGAAATTAATCAAATCGCTTCCCTGCAGTTCCTTTATATATATATATATATATATATATATATATATATATATATATATATATATATATATATATATATATATATATATAAATAAATAAAGGTTCTCATTATGGTGTATGAATATATTCAATATATGTGTAAGATCCTAAAATGAAACTAACAATCCAAAAATGCAACAAACTAGCCAGCTAAGGAAGAGATTATGAATTTTTGTTCTTTACAACTAATTTTGCTAAATATTTTTCACTAATATTTATATTCTCTGTACAATTTTTTTTGTATAATATTATGTAGTTAAACAATAATTTTTTTTAATTTTTAATTACGTGAGAATGTACGTACAGCTTAGATTGCTAACATTTTCAAATTTTGTTTATAAAGAGTAGAGATATATCCATAAATAAATTATAATTAAAATATATTTAAATATTTAAACTATTTATATTAATATTAAAAAAATATTTTATTTACAACGCATGTACCAGTATTATATAGGGAAGGAATGACAGAAAATAATATATTTAACTACCGTTCAATCTAAAAAAAGTAAATATTTTATACAGTTATCTATAATTAACTTTCGCATAAGAAATTTTATTATTAGATTCTGGAAATATTTTGTACAGTTATCTATAATCTGTAAAATAGAAATATTTTGTACAATTATTAGAATTCTATATTTTATTTAACTATGAATTATTTTAAGACTCGTGGAGAGCTTGTCAGCTTTAATCTTTAGTTAGTTATTCAATAGTAATTTTACAGATAAAAAAAATTATAAAATATTTTTAATATTATATATTTTCTTTAAAGGTTGGACAAGGACTTTAAAAAGAAAACTAACATATCCTTAGACTATCGAGGTCAACATTCCTATACTAGAGATCCTCATTAGGGCCGGTTAAATTTTTTGCCAAAATTAATCAAATCGCTTCCCTGCAGTTCCTTTTTATATATATATATATATATATATATATATATATATATATATATATAAAAAGGTTCTTATTATGGTGTATGAATATATTCAAGTAAGATCCTAAAATGAAACTAACAATCCTAAAATGCAACAAATTAGCCAGCTAAGGAAGAGATTATGAATTTGACTGAATCCGAATGAATGATCAAATATTGAGTATAAACCATTCAACATTAGGATTGATAATTAGGGATATCTATCATCTATCTATATATATATCCCCCCCTCCGCATTCCTTTCACCACCCTGCCACAGAGAGAGAGAGAGAGAGAGAGAGAGAGAGTCATCCATGGACAAGTATGAGAGCAAGAGAGGGAGGGAGGAGGAAGAAGAAGAACCCCAGCCATGGCCTGCGGTGGCAACGGTACCACAAAGAGAAGTACCACAGTGGATTCAAGATTTGGTGCAAAAGCACAACGGTGGACAACTATGCTTCGTGATGGAAAAGAAGCTATCAGGATCCGATGTCGACAAACAGCAGAACCGTCTCCGTGTAGTTAACACTGCCGTAAATAAGGTTATCTGTAAGATGCTCGACGACGATGAGAAGAGAGCCATAAACCTCACAGAGTGCCATGTTCCAAAAAGGTCGGCCAAGAAGGTACGTACGTATGTATATTAATATGAAATAGAAATTGTGATGAGTTAGGCTATATATTTGTACGTAACATTCCACGTATATATTATGATCTTTTCTCACCAGACGTACATACGTACGATCGTCTTCCTCATCGAAGTTAAACCCTAATTAATTAAGCCATATAGTAGTTTTTCATATTTAATTTTCATCGATCTAACTAAAAATTAGTTTCTGACTGACAGATAAAATTATTACATGACGACAACATCGAGATTAACGCGAAGGACAAGAAGGTGAGGGTGGTAGAAGGAGGAGGAGGAGGAGGAGGAAGTACGGCCACCTCTATAGACACAAAGGGAAAGAAGGTGATGGTGGTAGAAGAAGGAGAAGCAAGTACATCTTATAAAGTAGTATATGATGTTGGCATCAACAACAACAATATTAATGGGAAGGAGAAGGAGGTCATGATGATGGTAGAAGATCAAGTAGAAGGAAGCAGTTCATCTAACAGCGCCGGTGGCAAGAAGGAGGAGGAGGTGGCCGCGAAGAAGAAGAGCGGTGGTACTGCAGGTAGAAGACTGGAGGTGAAGATGTACAATAGAGGCGGGTGGAGGTTCTTGTTGAGTCTAGGCCGCTGGAATTCGAGTTGTGGTACCATCATCAACGGCTCAGAATGGACAAAGTTTCTGATCATAAGTGAGTTGCGAGCCGGAGACGAAATAGAGCTCTGGGCCTTCAGGGAGCAGGGATTACAAGATCAAGATCATGAGAGGAAGCAGCTGTGCTTTGTTCTAGCCGCCAAAAAGAAGCCACAATGACTTAACGTTGCTATATTTAAATCTGTTGGTTGTTGGTTGTTGGTTCTTGGTTCTTGATTTTTGTTTTCAAATATTTTAATATTACAATTTTAATCTTGTAAACTTGATTTAAATAGAAATTTATGCATGCAATCATGCTAAAATCTCCATGCAATCATGCTCTAGTATTATTGTTCGGGATAAATTTATACTTTGCAGCTAGATAGTTATTTTTCGTTTTTCTCGCACTATCGGCCACATTGTATTATTAATGGTTGTTTCTTCAGAATCCTGTGGTTTTGGAAATAGTAGTAACGCTTGGTTTCTTCACAATCCTGTGGTCCACATCTATCCACAACAATATGATCAGCTTGTACGTACTTTGAGTTCCTGCTTCATCTCCGGTGGATGGATTGTCCAAGTCAGAGCATGCATTCTGAGATCACTGTGGCATCAATTGAAAACAAACTCCTAACTCGATGCTTCAACTAAGTAAAGTAGCTTCCATGCATCTAAGCCCCAGTTGTAGCTATAAAATGTAAGCATGCATGCATTCATTCATTCATTCTCCACAATGATGCTTCAACCTAAGTAAAGTAGCTTCCATGCATTCGATGCTTATGTGAATATAACGAACAATAATAATATACATGTCTAGGTTTTCTTGTGGATCCAAAATATGTTAGGGATTTGACATAGATGTGACCGTCTACAATATTCTTCTTTGAAAAAAAATAAATGCTATTCACCTCTCCAAACTTATTTGACATAAAGTTTAAGAAGTAAGAAAATAAAAATATTTGACATAAAATTTCTATATTCTCTGTTGAATTATGGGAACTTATTTAGTCACACATTGGATAAAAAGTAAGGAGGAGGCTATCATCTCCTCCTATATATACGTACCCCCTCTTTGAGAAATAAATCAATTAAATCTTTCAACATGGTATCAAAGCTAAAATTCTGAATATCTTTCTCCACATTTAAAAAAAAATCCTCTCTTTTCTTCTTCTCCACCACCGTCCCTCTTCTCCACCGTCGATGTCCCCTCGGTGGGTGTTGTCGAACTTGCGGGAATCAGGATACGTCGATGCCCCCCTATGGGTGTTGTCGAACCTGCAGGTAGCAGGGTAAGCTACAGTCGACCTTGTCCTCGTCGTACGCTGGGGGAGGCAAATACTTCGTTGGATTGTGGATAATCAGAGAGGAACTCTTGTGTGATCCTCTGATTTCAATCTCAACGTGGGTTCTGTGATTAGACACTACTAAAAATTGCGGGATTAGCGACGTTTTTAGTGACATCAAAGTAAAATGCCACTAATATTAGAGATATCAGCGACTCCAAAGTATAAAGTCGCTAAAAGTCGCTGTTTGGCGACAAATAGCGACGTTTAGCGACTGTAATTCAATTTTTTAAAAGAATAGTCGCTATAAGTTTATTTAAGGCCGCTAAACGTCGCTGAGTTATATTATTTGCGATGTTTAGCGATGTATTTAGCGACGTTAATCTATTAAATATTTAGTGACGTATTTAGCGACGTATCTAACGTCGCTAAATATTTATATTAGCGACGTCATAAGTTAGCGTCGCTAAACACTACCAGAAAAAGTCAAATTAGCGACGTCTAAAAACGTCGCTAAATAACCAAAAATCGTCGCTAATTAGGTTTAGCGACGTAATTAGCGATGTTTTAAAGAAGTCGGAAAATACCAAGTCGCTAATACAAAAAACGTCGCTAAACGTCGCTATGCCGACGTTTTTTAGCGACTTTAATGTGTCGCTAAATTTAGCGACGTTTTGCGACGCCAAGTCACTAAAAAGCGACGTTTAGAAAAGTCGCTAAACGTCGCTGATTAGCGACATCTATCGCGACGTTACACCGACGTCTTTAATGACCTGGCTATACTGCCATGTCAGCAATTGGCGACGTTTAGCGACGTCATTAGCGACGTTATTAGCGACGTTATTAGCGACGTTTTACGGCGTCGCTAATTAGCGACGTAATTAGCGACGTAATTTAACGTCGCTAAACGTCGCTAAACGTCGCTAATAACGTCGCTAATTTTTAAAAAAAATTAAAAAAAATTCCCAGAATCAAACATTGTGATTCCCTGCAGTTTTACATCATCTTCATCATACACACCAACATGATTCAATCTAGTTAACTATATTATCCAATTAAATTAAAGACCACAAGAAGTATCAATCCAATTAAATGTGGATAACTATATAATCCAATTAAATTAACTAAAAAATTAATGACCACAAGAAGCATCATACATCATGTCTATTGTTGAAGTACCAATAATTCATAAATAATAATAATAATAACTAGACTACTACGGATCTGCAGGAGGCTGACCAGCGGCGCGCTTCAAGGATAACAACTCCTCATACTCGTCCCGTGGAATCGACACCGATGTCTATGGAGAAGGCAGTGACGTCGGTGGCGGCCGTGCCCGCTCCAAATCTGCGAGTCGCTGGTTGTAAGAATCCAGGGTAGATAACAACCTCATACTGCTATCACCCATTGAATCCTGCATCCTCGTCAGGTTCTCGCCCATCGATAGCTGTGACGCATGCATCCTCGTCAGCTTCTCGCCCATCGATAGCTGTGACGCCTGCAGCTCCATGATGTTGCGATCATTGGAGGCTCTAATATCATTTGTCAATTCTCGTAGCTCCGTCATGCTGCGGTCGAGCATATCCAATCGTGCGATAAGCATCGGATCGTTCGCCTGCGGCTGGGACCGGGACTGGTCCTCCATACTTCGCAGCAAGTCGTCACGGAGAGACGCAATCTGACGGTCAACGGCCTCCTGGACGGCCTCCTGGACTCTGGCCGACGACTGCGAGGGCTGCGACTGCGAGGGGTGTGTGGAATGCACAGCTGTCGGGGAGGCCCTAGATGACTGCGTCGCAACCAGGGCGCCATAGGAGCCCGTACCGTAGTACGTACCCCTCTGGAGACCACCAGCTGCGGTCACCCACAGGTCGTCCGCCGACGGAGATGGACCGGGCTGCGACGAAGCACCAGCCTCTCCAGGTGTAGGTGCACTAGCAGTCGCCCGCTCACGAAGCCTAAGATACTCGGCCTAGAAAAGGTTTAGAAACTCAATAATTGCCTAAGTTATATTAAAATAAACACAAAGTAAAGTAATACTTACATAGGTCTGTGAGGCCCTCTCATCAATGAGATTTCCGTCCTTGCGATGGGTGGCCAAGAAGACGGTCACCATGTTCGCATCCTCACCCCTCTGTACCTGTTAAAAATATATTTTTTATTACTAAACTTAAATATTTATTCCAAGTACCATTTTATGGTACTTATATTAAAATAATATATTTTAAAAGAAAAAACATACCAAACGACGGAAATGTTCCGTCATCGGAATCGAGCCACCACACCACTTGGCAGCATTCTGCCTAGCCGCCTTGGCCTTCTTAGACCTTTCCTTGTAGCTCGGATCGTCGAATCTAGCCCTCATCGCAGTCCACTGCTCAGGCGTGATCCAACCTTGGATCGGTTTTCCAGCACGATCACGAGCCTTCTGGTCATCCAGAGCATCTCGGATAAGCTTGGCGGCAACGGTAGGAAAGAGCCGCTCGATCAACTCGGCCCGGTGCGGAGGATAAAAATACGTTTGCTACAATAAATAATTCATTAAGTTAGCATCACGAATATGCATAAATTAGAGGATTTATTTAATATACTTTTACCTGGAAGTGCGCAAACCAGAACGCCTTCCTCTCCTCCGGAGCCTCCGAATAGTTGATCCAAGGGCCACCGTAGTTGTTTCTCAGAAATTGGCCCAGGTGTCTCTGAACCGACGATGGACGATATCTATACAGAAATAATAATTTAGATTACTGAAAAAGTCAATATACGATGAATAAAGAGAAACACAAATATATATTAAACCATCTAATTGACTTACTTTGTACCGTCGGCCCAAATCTCTGTCCTCGTCTCCTCCGGTGGTGCGCATGGAGGATCTTGCTGATGCTGGGACAACGTCGGCACGACCTCCTCTACATGCTCATCTGTCTCCATGCTTCCGTCAGCAGGAGGAACGTTGGACGAGGGAGTACTATCACGCCTGGAACTACTCGTCCCAGGAGTGATGCCACGCAACGTCGTCGCAGTCGGAGATGTGGCTGATCGATATATTGGAGTACTGGGCGACGATGATCCGGAACCAACAGTAGGCAGTACCGGAGTGGCACTCTGTCTACCTCGGGACCTGCCGAATCCTCCGCGTCGTCCTGTCATATCTGATAACAACATATGATGAATATAGAGAAACACAAATATATACTACATTCTACAGTCGGAATGTGATACATATCTCAAAGTATTATACAGTCAAAATATAATACATATATTCGTTAATGTCAACATCTACTTCTACATGCAATATTTATAGTCCAAATATAGTTACATTCTACATGGAATATTTTATATTTTCAATCATCTTCAGAAAATTCATCTTGTTCGCCTTCCTCGTCCTGCTCTTCCTCTTCCTCGTCTTCATTTTTATCTACTTCGTCGTCCTCTCCGGATAATTCTACATCTTCTACATTATTACTCGTGTAATGAGTAACTTCCGTTGAGTCCACATCTACAATATTTGTTACAAGAGGTAGATCGTCCTCCTGATAAGCTATTTCGTCAATGTCAAAGGTATTTCTAGCTTTAGTCTTGCATACTGCCCACCAATCCGACCTCGCTGTCCCCCGTCTAGGATAAGTTACGAAGTACACGAGCTGAGCCTGACTTGATAGGACAAATGGTTCGTAGCCTTGATATCTACGCTTGTAGTTTATATCCACAAGGCCATGCTTGTCAATTTTCCAACCTTGATCTTGAATCGGATCGAACCATTCACACCTGAATAGCACGATATTAGCAGGTTCTGGGCCATAATTATATGTCAACTCCACAATCTCTCGTAAGATGCCAAAAAAATCATTGCCCGGATTGACGTCTTTGTAGTTTGAAGATTTGATACACAAACCACTGTTTTTCGTGGAATCAAGATCCAGAAAGCTGTCTCTAATAGGAGCATTTGTTGACTTGAACCTGAACCCATTCACACAGAAACTTGGCCATATTTTTACGGCAGTAATTGGTCCCTTGGCTAGAGTCCTAATAGATTCAGTCTCAGGTGATATTAGACGATCGACCTAAATACCAAAGTAGCGATAGTAAGTTATTTGTTTTGCAAGTGCAGAAATAAAAAGTAATTACCAAGCATCTTACATATGCGCTCAACCAAGAAGGAAAATGGCATCTCATATCTTGTTCTACTTCTTCGTCTGTTATGTAGGGCCTAACCGACCTCAACTCATCATTATATGTGCTGAAAAACAATGAAGCAACTGCTGATTAGTAGCATAATAGTATCTTATACTATTACATTGAGATGATGTAAACGTGGACGTTAATTACTTACCCCTCTAGCTTCTCCACTTCATCCTCGTCGCAATTGAGTAATATATACAATTGAGCAGCCCTTAGCTCATCGTCATTCAAATATCTCTTCTTCATTTTTCCCGAGGGCTTTCCGGATGCATTGAATACTTTGAGTATTGCATCATTAGATTCCTGATATGCGTCGTCGTTTCTGGGAGCTTTCGTCCTATTAGTAGCAACATGCGGATTGAAATACGTCGAGCAAAAGTTTGTAATCTCCTCGAGAACATAAGCTTCACAAATAGAGCCTTCAACCCGTGCCTTATTTTTTACCTTTCTCTTTAGGTGATTCAGATGGCGCTCGAAGGGGTACATCCACCGATAACCGACAGGACCGCCAACACGTGCCTCATAGGAAAGATGAATTGGCAAATGCTCCATAGAGTCGAAGAATCCAGGAGGAAACACCTTCTCGAGCTTACATAGTGTTACCGCAATGTCCCTCTCTTGCTTTTCTAGACGATCGACGAGCAACTTAGTACAACAAAGATCTCTGAAGAATATGCTCAGCTCTGTCAATGGGTCCCAAACGACCTGCGGTAAGAATTCCCGAAATGCAATCGGAATTAACCTCTCCATGAATACGTGACAATCGTGGCTCTTCATACCTACTAGTTTGTTCTCCTTGAGGTCGACGCATCTTTTCAAGTTCGACACGTACCCGTCTGGAAACTTTAGACCCTGAATCCACCTACAAAGTCTACCTTTATCCTCTTTATCCAGTGAGAAAACTGACTTAGGTTGCTTTAACTTTCCATTCCCCTCCTCTATCAAATGCAATGCAGGACGTCTACATATGTCTTCTAAGTCCAACCTCGCCTTCGGATTATCTTTCGTCTTCCCCTTTACATCCATTACAGTATTAATTATGTTATCAAACACATTCTTCTCGATATGCATGACATCAAGGTTATGTCTGATCAGATTGGTGCTCCAATATGGCAGATCCCAGAATATACTCCTCTTCGTCCAGTTATGGGTGCGACCAAATCCGTCACACTTGTACCCCTTAGCAGGCTCTTGGATAGCACTTGGTAAATCTTTTACCTCTTCCCATATCGTGCATCCGGGCCACCTTGGCGGTGGATTGGCCTTCTCCACAACTCCCGCACGAAAAGCATTCCGATTCCTCCGGTACGGATGATCGTTCGGCAAAAATTGTCGATGACAATCGAAGAAGCACGGTTTGCCTCCGTGTTTCAAACGGAAAGCCTGAGAACGGTCCATGCAATACGGACATGAGAGACGACCATGGGTGCTCCATCCCGATAACATTCCATAGGCCGGAAAGTCGTTGATGGTCCACATAAGTGCTGCCCTCATCTGAAAATTCTGCTTTCTAGAAACATCGTACGTGTTGGCACCGACTTCCCACAGCTGATTCAACTCATCTATCAAAGGCTGTAAATACACATCGATGTTCCTCTTCGGATTGTTCGGACCCGGGATAATAACGGTTAGGAACATATACGGAGTCTTCATGCACATCCAAGGCGGTAGATTGTACGGAGTGACGATCACAGGCCAACACGAATACTGGGAGCCCGAAAGTCCGAATGGGGTAAAACCGTCAGAGCAGAGCCCCAATCTGACATTACGCGCTTCCTCGGCAAAATATGGATACTCTCGATCAAAGTGCTTCCATGCTTCTCCATCGGATGGATGATCCAATACTCCTTCGATCTGTTTTCGCCTGTGCCAACTCATGTTTTCTGCAGTCTCCTTAACCATGAACAACCGCTGCAACCGCGGCGTCAAAGGCAAGTAGTGCATCGAATCGGTAGGCTTCCTTGCACCGACAGACTTTCCTCTAACAGTGGCCTTGTAGCGATCAGCACCACAGAATCTGCACGCATCTTCATCCTTGTCGTCTTTGTAGTACAACATGCACCCGTTGCGACATGCATCGATTTTATCGTATCCCATCCAAAGCGATCTCACCATCCTCTTAGATCGATAGAAGTCTTTAGGCAACTTTGCACCCTCGGGCAAGATCTCTATAATCAAATCGAGCAGTCGATTATAGCATTCTTGCGACATGTTAAAATCGGACTTGATGCTCAATAATCTTGTAACCACCTCCAACGGTGAATGATCCTCACAACCAGGATATAGTGGAGTCCTTGCATTCTCAAGCAACTCCATAAACTTTGCAGCATCGGCATTCGGTGCCTCCTCAGCTGCATCATAATTGTCGGGATTAAAACTAGGTCCCGCCGCATCATAATTGTCAGGATTGAAACTAGGCCCCGCAGCATCATAAACCATGTTCACCAACCCGTCGTCGTAAGCATCGTGGTCTTGGACATCCATATACGGCTCCACATAGGGCTCCGACTCCGATGCTAGAGATACAAGTTCTCCGTGCGCGGTCCACTGATAGTAATTCGGCGTAAAGCCCTTCGAGTATAAATGATATGTAACTTCCACTTCAGGATGATATTTCCTGTTGCGACATCTCACACACGGACACTTAATTTTGGTACCGTCCATGTATTGAGGGAACGCCTTTGCGAACTGCAGGAACTGCTGTACACCCTCAATGAATTCATCCCGCACACCGCACATGTCATCAGGATGACGGTTGTACATCCACGAACGATGACGCAGATAGTAATTCATATCCATTTCTAAAAACTTCTGCAAAATTGACATAAGCTATCATATAAATCATTACATGCAAAATTAACCGTACTATAAAAATCATAACTGATATAATACATATTTTCATTTATCAAAACTGCAGCTGCCCCCAACCCCATAGTACTATGAACTGCACTATAAGTGTGCAGTCAACACTACAAATAGTGTGTCATACTATTGAACTGCAGCTGCCCCCAACCACACTCCTAGGTCAGTGTCCGTTATGGGAAAAGCAGTCATGGCATTGCACTAAGGCACCTGGTGCTTGAACAATTTTTGCATCAAAAGTTTCCCAAGTACACGGGCTATTGCTCTATGAAAATATGCCATAGCTAGGAGTAGAGCTGTCGAGTGGGCCGGGCCTCTCAGGCCCATGCACTATAACGGGTCAGACCGGACCTAAGGGTAAAAATCTAAGTCCAGTTCGACACGTGACCCACGGCACAGTGAGTTTCAGACTGGACCGAGCCGGACCGGATCGGACTTGGGATTCCGTGAACCCTACAAGGACTTCAAAGTAGAGATTGAAGAACAACTAACATTTTATTTTTAAATTATGAAGTGTAGGGTTGAATGTGCATAGGAGATGGTTGGGAGCGCATTTGTTTCCGGGAGAAACAACACAGATGGTATGCTCTCTCGGATGAACTTCTCTACTTTGGGATATGTAAACATAGCACAAAAAAATAACACACTGCAAGTTCTTGCTTCATATTTGTCTTGGAGATTCACAATCCATTTGTTTCAATCTATATACAAGAACTTGGCAGATTGTATGCATACCAAATCCCATAGATTGGCGTAGGACTATGTAATACATGGATGTGTATAATACATCAGATAGTATAAACCAGGTTGTCGATCAGGCTAGCAAGCAGCAGCGTGTCGGGCCGGGCCGAGCTGTGCCTTGGGTCGGAACGAGCCTGGGCTTCGGGGCCGGACCTCTCTTATGGGCCGAGATATGAGGTCCGACACGTCCCTATATATTGGGTTGGGCCAGGCCGAGCCCACGATAATTCGGACAGGGTTTTGCGGGCCGGATTCGTGCCGGGCTGGTCATCCCGGTCCAATTGTCAGGTCTAGCTAGGGGTGGGCGTTCGGGTTATTCGGTTTCAACACCGAAATAATAAAAATTGAATAAGTAAAAATTTTAAAAACCCAAAGCTGAAATAAATTATCTATAACCGAAACAGAACCGAATTGATAATCAATTTATTTTATTTGATAATCAAAGCTAGTAAGCAGTGCTCACTGCTGCTGTTACCTCTCTCGTAGACTTGGGCCAGTCGGCCCTAACCCTAACCCTAACCCCATGTCAACAAACCTAACCCTAACCCTAACCCTAACCCTAGGTCCTCATCAGTGTCTGTGTCAGTGTGTGTGTGTGCCGTGTCTGTGTCTGTGTCAGTATCTGTGTGTGTAGTGTTTGTGTCAATGTCACATGTGTCCTGTGAGAGAGAGAGAGAGAGAGAGAGAGAGAGTAGGGTTTACCGGAATAGGGTGGAGAGCCGGTCGACGGAGCGCGGGGGAGGGGGGGGAGTTTTTCTCTTTTCGAATTTTCAGCAGATGGGGAAAAATGAAACCGAGCCCTAATTAACCAAATTTTAGCGACGTTTAGCGACGTCCAAGTAAAACGTCGCTAACTTAAATTTTAGCGACGTCATTGACGTCGCTAAACACGTTGCTAAAATATTTTTAATAAAAAGGTCGCTATATACGTCGCTAAACGTCGCTAAATTAGACATATTAGCGACGTTTAGCGACCTTTATTTAACTTATAGCGACTTAACTTTTAAAATCTTAATAAAAGTCGCTAAACGTCGCTAAATGTCGCCATTTAGCGACGTCTAGCGACGTTTTTATAAGGAGTCGCTAATTATATATTATTAGCGACGTTTCTTTTGACGTCGCTAAAATACGTCGCTAATAGCGCTTTTTCTAGTAGTGAAACGTCGCTAATTTATTTCCATTTAGGGTTCAAGAATTCCTTTTTCCCCCATTTCCTTCGATCTCTCTCTCCCAAATTTTTAAACCCCCCCTCCGTCGTGTCCGGCTCCCCTCCTCCCTCTGGCGTCCCCTCCTTCCTTCGGCTCCCCTCCTCCCTCAGACATCCTCCTTCCTCCAGCGGCTCCTCCTCCCTCCAGCGTTCTACTCTCTCCAGCTCCCCTCCTCCTCACTCGGTGATATCTCTCTGTCTTATTTCTGTCTCTCTCTCTCTAACACAACATGACACGACACTACATGACACACACTAACCCTAACCCTAACTCGAACACACATACACGCATGCGGATACACTAACACATGCGAACACTAACCCTAATACTGACACGGACACACCGTAACACACAAACATAGATAAGACATAACATAAAAATGACATGGGATACGACACAGACACATATACTGATGTAACCCCATTTCTAGTTCAGTGAGCACAGTAGTATCAGTGTAGAAACTCAATGTTAGAGCTCAATTGTGATCGAGTATCAGAGCATGCATATCTTACAGTGTAGATCTCAGCACTCAACATTTCAGAGTGAGAATAAGCTCTCATGTCTAGTCACCTGCAACAAGCCAGCTCAGCTCCACTGCACAGTCATCAAATTAGTACAGTCAACAAATTATGATTAGCTGCTAATACATGTAATCAGTTCAGTATAAATAAGAGAATGAGGGAGAATAGAGGGGATGGATGTATTATTGCTTTCTTAGTTTTAAATTACTTTAGATCTGTAGCTTCTTCTTCTTCTTCTTCCTTACAACTCTAATAAAACCCAAGAATTTCCAAATCACCAACTATTTCTTCTTCTATTACTAAATTTCTTCATTTCCATGTCTAATTCATATGTTTCTCCTTCCTCACTTGGACTCCTACAAAAAGGACTGTATCATACACTGACATAACACGAAATATGACACAGACCCTAACCCTATCTCTCTTCTAGATAGCTGTCTGAGTTTAGACGCAACCTTGCGTATCTGTATCGTGTATAATATGATATAGATCTCGACTGAAGAAGAGTCGTATACACGAAAATGACTCTTCAAAACCGAGATACAATACGGTATTGGCTTTTTCTAGAACTCGTATCCAACTTAGGCTGATGCTTCTTGCTGCACGAGCTGTTGTATTGGCTACTGCAGACTGCTAAATATGCTGTTGAAGGCTCTGCAGTGCACTGGCTCTGCTGCTACTTGCTGAATTTACTTGCTGTTGTGCATCCTTCCTGCTATGCATTGTACAATGTTGCTGCACACTGATTCCTTACTACTGCACTGTGGAGTACAGCTAGCTGCTACTGCTACTGCTATAAACTGCTCTCCTTTCAGTTGATCACTGCCAAATGATGCACAATAAAAACTGTGAATTGCTCTCCCTAGTGACCCGAGCTCACTTAATCACTCAAACAACCATATGCACACACATATACATAGGGCATTGTATATCAAGTTAGATCAATTTTTACCTTTCTCCAGAGAATCATACTGTATTTAACGATTTATAGGACACATACTATCATTTTTGCAGAAGTATCTAGAAATGGATATGAATTACTATATGCGTCATCGTTCATGGATGTATAACCATCATCCTGATGACATGTGCGGTGTGCGGGATAAATTTATTGAGGGTGTACAGCAGTTCCTGTAGTTTGCCAAGGTGTTCCCTCAGTACATGGACGGTACCAAATTTAAGTGTCCGTGTGTGAGATGTCGCAACTTAAAATATCATCCAGAAGTGGAAGTCACATATTATTTGTACACGAAGGGCTTCACGCCGAATTACTATCAGTGGACCACGCACGGAGAACTTGTGTCTCTAGTATCGGAGTCAGAGCCTTATGTGGAGTCGTATATGGATGTTCATGACCACGTTGCTTATGACGACAGGTGGGTGAGCATAGTTTTTGATGCGGCGGAGCCTAGTTTTAATTCGGATAATCATGATGCAACTGAGGAGGCACCGAATATCGATGCTGCAAAGTTTATGGAGTTGTTGGAGAATGCAAGGACTCCATTATATCCTGATTGTGAGGATCATTCATCGTTGGAGGAGGTTATAAGATTGTTGAGCATCAAGTCCAATTTTAACCGACTGATCGATTTGATTATAGAGATCTTGCCCAAGGGTGCAAAGTTTTCTAAAGACTTCTACCGATCTAAGAGGATGGTGAGATCGCTCTGGATGGGATACGAGAAAATTGATGCATGTCGCAACAAGTGCATGTTGTACTACAAAGATGACAAGGATGAAAATACGTACAGATTCTGTGGTGCTGATCGCTACAAGGCCACTGGTAGAGGAAAGTCTGTCGGTGCTAGGAAGCCTACCGATTCGATGCACTACTTGCCTTTGACGTCGCAATTGCAGAGCTTGTTTATGGTTAAGGAGACTGCAGAAGACATGAGTTGGCACAGACAAAAATAGATCGAAAGAGTATTGGATCATCCATCTGATGGAGAAGCATGAAAGTACTTTGATCGAGAGTATCCAAATTTTGTTTCGGATCCGCGTAATGTTAGATTGGGTCTCTCCTTTGACGGTTTTACCCTATTCAAAATTTTGGGCTCCCAATATTTATGTTGGCCTGTGATCGTCACTCCGTACAATCTACCGCCTTCGATGTGCATGAAGACTCCGTATATGTTCCTAACCGTTATTATCCTGGGTCAGAATAATCCGAAGAGAAATATCGATGTGTATTTACCGCCTTTGATAGATGAGTTAAATCAGCTGTGGGAAGTAGGTGCCAACACGTACGATGTTTCTAGAAAGCAGAATTTTTAGATGAGGGGAACACTTATGTGGATCATCAACGACTTTTTGGCCGATAGAATATTATCAGGATGGAGCACTCATGGTCGTCTCTCATGTCCGTATTGCATGGATCATACTAAGGCTTTCCGTTTGAAACACGGAGGCAAACTGTGCTTCTTCGATTGTCATCGACAATTTTTACCGAAGGATCATCCGTTCCGGAGGAATAGGAATGCTTTTCGTGCGAGCAATGTGGATAAGGCCAATCCACCTCCAAGGTGGCCCGGTGTAAACCCCCTCGACCAAAATTTAGGTTCACTTAGCTTAGATAGAGATATTATGGTTAATTTAGAGCCAGTTAGAATTAATATACAGTTTTTTATAATTTTTGTGCAATATTTATATCACTTAGTGCGCCTTACCCTTGCTTCGATAATTAGAGCACTACATCAGTTATTACCTACAAACAAATTTTACACACTTTTTTTAGTCATGCCAGTCTTCCTTTCTGACATTGTGTAACTCATAAATACCCTCCTATGTGCTTTATTTTAGTCGCACAAAAATTGTTACAAACATACGTGTTTAAATCCAATTAAATACAACTTTGTATTCCTTGTGCGTTCCAATCGAAATTGGAGACACAATCTTGACCCATTTTGTATAACCCAATTTATGATAATATTCTACTCTGAGTCCTCTATGTCCATGATACTTGTGCCCCACTAAATTTTAGCCTCAAGTACTTCCAATTAATTCAAGAACACCATGCGCATTTATTTTCAATTAATTTAAAACCCAATCTCTGTCTTTGTGCAATTTTTTAATTGTTGGGCACTTTTATGCAAAAGTGCATTGAGGCGTCAACACCATTGGACAATACATGAAAAAAACTATTTTTCTCCTTCATACGAATTTTTTTATAATTTTTAGAATGTGCAACGTGCATCATCGCCCCTACCTAATTCTAGCCTTGTATTTAAATAATGCAAATTATAGCCCTCGAAACATCCCCATGACAAGCCAAGGCCCAATCCCAAGTAGGAGGTTGACCAATTCCACCTTTTTAGGTCAACCTAAAACTCCCTTTACATAGATTTTTATATATATCACTTTTTCTTGCTTTTTTTCTTTATTTTCTTCAAAAAAATCCCTAAAACCTAATCCTAACCCTAGCCGACAACCCCCCCCCCCCGCCGGAGTGGCTCCGCCGCTCGCCTGGCCGACCTCGACCATCGCGATCATCTCCCCACTCGACTCCGCCATCGTCGTCTCCTCTCCGACGAACCTCCACCCCGAGCTCTCCTCCGGCCGCCACGATCCCGCTGTCTGCCTACGACTTCATCTCCGACAGAACCCGAGTTTACCACCACCACCATCACGACCATGAGCTACCATCAGCACCTCCATCCCCACCGTTCCCCTCTCCCAATTTCGGTCGAGCAACACCACCGTGCCGCCATCCCCACCTCCACTCGTCCCCCCTCGCCATCTCCTCGACCGCCTCCTCCAACCACCATCACCACCCCAGCTCCTCCCTCCCTACTCGACATCACCACCGCCGTTGTCTCCGCCACCCCCATCATCGCCAATACCACCATCATCATCATCACCACCGACTTCTCCACTTTTTCCCTCCCCGACATCACGACCACCGCCAACCACCATCACCCTCCCCCTCTGGCTTCATCGACACCTCTACCCCCACCTCCGTTCGCTGCCACCATCACCCTCCCTCTCGACCTCTCCATGAGGAGCAGTAGCCACCGCCACCCACTGCTGTTGTTGCTGCTCCAACTGCTGCTGTAGTCGCTGTCGAGCCACCCCCACCCTCGCCGGAGACCACCGAGCATCGCCCCGACGCCGGCAAGCCGACCCCCTTTTCCCCCCGTGGCAGAGCCACAGTGCCGCGAGCCGCTGCTGCTGTTACTGCTCCAACTGCTGCTGTAGCCGCTGCCGTTGTCGTCCTGGCCGCTGCCACAGCGCCACCGAGCACCCCCGACGATCGACGATGCTCTCCCGGGCTTCCCCTCCCCTTTTCCTCCTCCAGAACGTTGTCGCGACGACTATGCCCTGCTGCTACTACTGTTTATATTCTTCTTCAAATTGTGGAACCGAGCCTCGACCAACCCACTTCCCGGCGCGACCATGCCTCCGTCCCTCCATCATTTTACGAGCCCCTCCGCAGGTGTGTTCATTACATGACACTCATACTACATGCTTAATTAGAATAATTTTGTTTGATTTATATCGTAAATTATTTGAAACCCAAAATTGAATAAAAACAGTTTTCAAAATATTAAAATTCTCCGGAACGAGTGGGTCCCGTCAATTCTGGCATCCATGTCGCATTTTGATTTTACCAAAAGGTACGCAATGTCAATACGAATGTGTGGGAAGTTGTGAAAGTTGATTTGGATATGCGTGCACACCGGAATCAACGCGTATCCGTCGACGACACCCCGTATCGGTCCTATGCTGGAACTCATTGTAATTTTGTGTGTGCTCATTGTTTCGAAACGAAACTTGCGCCATCGGACTCGTAGCAATACGCTGGTCCTGTGACCCAAGTTTGGTTCGATTATGAGAACGTTGCCAAAATCCCGTATCGTGGGCCCCGCGGCTCCACTTGACGGGCGATTTTGTGATCGGCTCATCGGAATCTAGTTCTGGATATTTCATTGGGTTCGTATCATCGTTCTGTACTTTTTAACACTAAGTTTGACAAATTTAGAGAACCTTATCTCTGGCATATTTTTTGGTGCAAGACGGGCCGACTTGTGGACCCCGTGTTGACCAAAAACTGTATTTTTGCTCCTGCATCCAAATTGGACGTATTTATATATTCTTTTGAGTATATTACTCATTCTGGGACTGTTGGTGATATTTGTGACAGCATCCGGGGATATGAGCTCCAGTTTCCATTGTCGTACTGCTACTTCCATGGCTAGTTCGTGTTCGCATCTTCGCCTGGCTTCCAGGCAAGTATACCTTGCCTTGTTGTACTTTTTAAATTCTTATTATTAGTTGCATATTTATTTTATTTAGTATTATATAACTATGCGCATCCGAGAATACTCGGGTGCAGTCAACGAAGGCGTTGACATTAGGACTTGTGTCTGACCTAGAGTCTAGTAGACCCACCTAAAGTTGTGGAGTTATTGGTATGACTCTCCAGGCCTTGACACGTATCATTACACGTCACAGAGTGAGTTCATGTAGGGACGGGTGCCTCATGCGCGACTGGCCATCAGTGTGAGCAACACGTGTAACAGTATTTAGCTAGTTGTTTATTTCTATAGAGACTTGCATCATAGTACGAGATGTCCACGTCGTATTCACGACTTGTATATGTACATTGGGCGGGGAGGACGACTAGTAGGCGTATGAGACACCTACCTCCTTTATTCAGATATCGCACTCGACGGAGTGATACGGACGTATATATATATATATTGTAGAAACCACGTTCCTTAGAGTGTTGGGCGTCACTTGTTATTTTTGCAGATACCACACTCTAAAGAACGTTGGACGTTATACTAATTCAGATACCATGCTCCTCGGAGATGGACGATTGCAGAGTGCCCATGTTCTGGGGGCATATGTGGCATATACTAGTCAGTCACGGCGATTGGCAAATTACGTCAGCATATGTCTAGCCTACACTTTCTCTACGCACTAAGTTATCCTCAAATTGCATTCACTTAGATGGTTAGCACAACCCCCTTTATTTATTCAGAATTTACTTTATGGCATATATTTTTTGTATCTTGTTACGTCCCTCTGAGGACCTGGATCCCTTCCAGGTTGTTTGTGCAGTTGTAGGATATTTGATCTAGTAGAGTGTGGACGTCATTGCAGGTATATTTACATTTTCAGCTATTTCAGTCATGTATTACTTTCCATTTTATTCTGCTTCTATAGCCTAGTATTTATAGACCTATGTTATTCTTCTGGTCTATTCGAACGGATGTATTATTGGGCTGCAGACTGATGATGTGTATCGTTCTTTCTTGAGATTACTTACCCTAGATTGAGATTTAGATTTAGTTGTTGTATGTTAGAAATAGATTATTACTTGGATCACTTGACCATGGACAGCGTAAGTGCACTTCGTCGGGTCCATTAAATTGGAAAGTCCTACGGAGTCGTACCAGCTGGCCATTGCCACGTGTCTGGTCCCATAGATTTTGGGACTGGGGCATGACATGGTTTTAGTGGTGGCCCATGCAGGTCAGAGCAAATTATTTTGGTTACGTTACTGTACCGAACGAGCCTGCAACTTTGGATTAATGTGAATAAGATCTCAATCCATAACCAATTTTAAAACTCCTCTTGTATTCGATTGTCGCCCTTGGACTTCATTACTGTATTCGTTTATTTACCGCTGTCATCATTATTATTGTTTCTCATCTTCCTTATTTTGGGAAGATAAATGCTCGCGTACTGTGATTTCCTTCAGGAACAGATCCTCGTCAAGACGAAGATGGCATAGTTGATAAGATATTTTGAGTAGATAATTTTATTAGATGGTTAACCATGGTAGAGAAGGTTGATAAGTTCTTTCTTGATACTAGAGCTAGTATAGACTGTTGGCATAAGAATTAGACATATAAGTAGAGACTTATAAACTAGACCCTTACTTAAGGTAGCCGTGACCTGACAGTATTAGAAGCTAGAAGGGTTGTTTAATTCTAAGACGCTAGAATAAATTAGGAGAGACATAACTAGATATTAAGGTTAGACGTAGCCCCATGACAATGATACGAGGAAGTAGGTGTAGTCTTATGGTAGTGATACAAGGAATGACCTGATGAACTTGGCAAGACAGAATCTTAGATTCACCTCTAGAAGAAGATTATTGGACACTAATAAAAATAGGGTATGAGATAGTACCTAGAGTAGCAAACCATAGTGGTTAACCCCTAGTTACCTGGTGACTTACAGTATCCGACCTAAATTATTTTCCCACCCTCTAGATAATAATCAGGACTAAGCTAAAACAGATATGTAGATTGCTAGACATTGATTGCTAGGCTCAATATTTGGAAGAAAGGATAGCTGAGTACTACAGGTAGTTTTCAAATTAGATTAGATGTACTTGACTTATTTGGGTAGTCAGTGACTTTTAGTCTCGTGTTTTCACCTTTGATAATTCGATTAGTTAAGCTAGTATCGGGAATAGAGCAATTAGATTGAAGAAGAGAGTATCGACAGATGTTAGCCTTGAGTTGGATATCATGAACTACCAATAATGAACAACCAGTTGTAAACCTGATGGTACCCATATAGTTTGGATAAAGGGTACGCATGGAGTAAAGTAGAAGAAACCTCAGGTTCGAGGTAAAAGGGTAGAGTGGCAACAAGATGAGATTCGTGACAAGTACCTGGCCATGAGTTTCTTTTAAAAATTTAGAGAAGTGCCTGAACCAGAGACAAGGATGTTGGCTCGAGATGATGACATACTTTGAGATTGAGCTATAGTACCATTCGAGAAAAAGCCAACGTAGTAGTTGGCGCATTGAGCAGGAGACCCATTGCATTATTTGGATTACACAGCAACACCAGTTGAGAGATCTAGAGTAGTTAGGTATAGAGGTCATTATCCCGGAACAGATGGCCAATTGTCAAGTTAGCAGATGCAATCGACATTGGTTGAGAAGATCAAGGCTACCTTACCAATAGAAGCCAGATTCCAGAGGCTTCGACAGAGAAGAAAGGCTGGGATGCAGACATGATTATGCATACATGAGGATGGAATTTGAGATGTGGAGATCGTCTCTATCTTCTGAAAGGAGAACCTTATCAGGAGCTGATATCGGGGGCACACAGTTCAGCATGCTCTATTCATCCAGGAGGCACAGGATGTAAAAAGATCTTAAGATAACTCATGGTAGCATAGAATGAAGAGGGAGATAGACACTTTATGACAAAGTGCCTGGTGTGTCAGCAGGTCAAGGCTGAGCATCAGAGGTCTACAGGGCTACTTAATCCACTCATGATACCTGAGTGAACATGGAAGTACATCACTATGGACTTCGTTACGGGCTTTCCGAGGAGTCCCAGTGTTCGTAATATAGTATGAGTGATCGTGGATCGACCTACAAAGTCTGCTCACTCTTTACCTTTCAGAGTTCAATAATCTACGGAGGTCTTAATAGATATGTATATGAGGGAGATCGTGCGACCGCATGGAATGCCAGTAGGTATAGCGTCTGACAGGGATACGAGGTCCATATCTTACCTTTGAAGGAGCTTAGAGTTGGAAACAAGATCAACATACTAGAAAGATATGAAGGTGTGTAGGAGACAAGGATAAGAAAAATATATTGGAGTCACGTAACCCAAGGACAAAATTTTTGATATAGACTGGAGGGACAATAATTATAGTATTGTAATATTTTTAGAATTTTGAGGATTTAGCATAAGTAGAAATTGATGATTAGCCTCATAGTGCTACGAATTTCGAGGAACAAGATACAGGTTTAAGTCACACACCGACTCATTAGTCAATCGGTAGACGATTACCACTGGACTCTTTGGTTGTATATTGACACGTGAGTATGGAGTATAAATGGAAGATAGAAGTCTGACAGGAATGGCAGCTGAATGTTGTGGATTACACATAAACTGCTTAAGAGATAGGGATTTAGACTTTGGACTAATAGGACAAGAGCTGGTTGAACCTAATCCTTAGTAGTAGGTGGTGTCATTAGAACCTCTATCCAAATTGCCCTAGCTGATAAATTTTTAGGGTTAGTATTCTTATTGGTTACCTTTTATTTTAGGGTACTTAAAATGACTGAATAGATAATTGTTTTATATTTTCTATATATTCTTAGTACTATGTAATGAGGGGAGGCTTAGTTTGTATTTCATTACATATACTTCTCCTAGGAATTGTTTGATTTGCGCTTCTAGACTAGGTAGGACTAACTAGCTAGATTAGACTTGTTGCTGGTAAAGGCAATTGTAAGGAGTTAAGTTACTTGATTCCATTGTGGATACAATAGGATGATGACCTTATACCTAGGAAGAAATATTGAGATATTAACCGTCCTAGTAGTAGAAGAAGGTTAGGACAGTGTTCGAGGTACAGATCGAACAAACATCAGGTTCAGGAGTATTTCTAGTATGTCAATAGAGCCCAACAGATAGTACAAAGGCCAACTCCACCGGTTCTAGGTATGTCCGTAGCATTGCTAGAAAATTTGTGGTTCATTATGTGTTTATTTTAATTTTGAGGACGAAATTCTTATAAGTTGGGTAGATTGTAAACCCCCTCGACCAAAATTTAGGTTCACTTAGCTTATATAGAGAGATTAGGATTAATTTGGAGCCAGTTAGAATTAATACACATTGTTTTATAATTTTTGTGCAATATTTATATCACTTAGTACGCCTTAACCTTGCTTCGATAATTAGAGCACTACACTAGTTATTACCTGCAAACAAATTTCACACACTTTTCCTAGTCATGCCAGTCTTCCATTCTGATATTGTGTAACTCATAAATACCCTCCTATGTGCTTTATTTTAGTCGCACAAAAATTGTTACAAACATACGTGTTTAAATCCAATTAAATCCAACTTTGTATTCCTTGTGCGTTCCAATCGAAATTGGAGACACAATCTTGACCCATTTTGTATAACCCAATTTATGATAATATTCTACTCTGAGTCCTCTATGTCCATGACACTTGTGCCCCACCAAATTTTAGCCTCAGGTACTTCCAATTAATTCTAGAACACCTTGCGCATTTATTTTTAATTAATTTAAAATCCAATCTCTGTCTTCGTGTAATTTTTCAATTGTTGGGCACTTTTATGCAAAAGTGCATTGAGGCGTCCACACCATTGGACAATACATGAAGAAAACCATATTTTCTCCTTCATACGAATTTTTTTATAATTTTCAGAATGTGCAACGCGCATCATCGCCCCTACCTAATTCTAGCCTTGCATTTAAATAATGTAAATTATAGCCCTCGAAATATCCCCATGACAAGCTAAGGCCCAATCCCAAGTAGGAGGTTGACCAAGTCCACCTTTTTAGGTCAACCTAAAACTCCCTTTGCATAGATTTACATATATATATCACTTTTCCTCCCTTTTTCCTTTATTTTCTTAAAAAAAATCACTAAAACCTAACCTTAACCCTAGCCGACAAACCCCCCCTCCCCCCCGCCGGAGCACCTCCGCCGCTCGCCTGGCCGACCTCGACCACCGCGGTCATCTCCCCACTCGACTCCGCCATCGTCGTCTCCTTTCCGACGAACCTCTACCCCGATCTCTCCTCCGGCCGCCACGACCCCGCTGTTCGCCCACGACTTCATCTCCGACAGAACCCGAGTTCACCACCACCACCATCATGACCATGAGCCAGCATCAGCACCTCCATCCCCACCGTTCCCCTCTCCCAATTTTGGCCGAGCAACACCACCGTGCCGCCATCCCCACCTCCACTCGTCCCCCCTTGCCATCTCCTCGACCACCTCCTCCAACCACCGCCAACCACCATCACCACCCCAGCTCCTCCCTCCCTATTGGACATCACCACCGCCGTTGTCTCTGCCACCCCCATCACCGCCAATACCACCATCATCATCATCATCACCACCGACTTCTCCACTTTTTCCCTCCCCGACATCACGACCACCGCCAACCACCATCACCCTCCCCCTCTGGCTTCATCGACACTGCCACCCCCACCTCCGTTCGCTGCCACCATCACCCTCCCTCTCGACCTCTCCACGAGGAGCAGCAGCCACCGCCACCCATTGTTGCTGTTGTTGCTCCAACTGCTGTTGTAGCTGCTGCCGAGCTACCCCCACCGGAGACCACCGAGCATCGCCCCGACGCCGGCAAGCCGACCCCCTTTTCCCCCCGTGGCAGAGCCACAGCGCCGTGAGCCGCTGCTGCTGTTACTGGTCCAACTGCTGCTGTAGCCACTGTCGTTGTCGTCCTGGCCGCTGCCACAGTGCCACCGAGCACCACCGACGACCGGCGACGCTCCCCCGGGCTTCCCCTCGTTTTTTCTCCTCCAGAACATTGTCGCGACGACTACGTCCTGCTGCTACTACTGTTCATATTCTTCTTTAAATTGTGGAACCGAGCCTCGACCAACCCACTTCCCAGCGCGACCACGCTGTCGTCCCTCCATCGTTTTACGGGCCCCTCCGCAGGTGTGTTCATTACATGACCCTCATACTACATGCTTAATTAGAATGATTTTGTTTGATTTATATTGAAAATTATTTGAGATTCAAAATCGAATAAAAACAGTTTTCAAAATATTAAAATTCTCCGGAACGGAGTGGGTCCCGTCAATCCGGGCATCCACGTCGCATTTAGATTTTACCAAAAGGTGCACAATGTCAATACGGACGTGTGGGAATTTGCAAAAGTTGATTTTGATATGCGTGCACACCGGAATCAACGCGTATCCGTCGACGATACCCCGTATCGGCCCTGTGCTGGAACTTGTTGTAATTTTGTGTGTGCTCGTTATTTCGAAACAAAACTTATGCCATCAGACTCGTAGAAATACGCTGGTCCTGTGACCCAAGTTTGATTCGATTCTGAGAACGTTGACAAAATCCCGTATCGTGGGCCCCGCGGCTCTACTTAACGGGCAATTTTGTGATCGGCTCATTGGAATCCAGTTCTGGACATTTTATTGGGTTCGTATCATCGTTCTGAACTTGTTGACACTAAGTTTGACGAAATTAGAGAACCTTGTCTCTGGCACATTTTTCGGTGCAAGACCCTGTGTTGACCAGAAACTGTATTTTTGCTTCTGCGTCCAAATTGAACATATTTATATATTTTTTTGAGTATCTCACTCATTCTGGGACTGTTGGTGCTATTTGTGACAGCATCCGGGGATATGAGCTCCAGTTTCCATTGTTGTACTGCTACTTCCATGGCTAGTTCGTGTTTGCATCTTCGCCTGGCTTTCAGGCAAGTATACATTGCCTTGTTGTACTGTTTAAATTCTTATTATTAGTTGCATATTTATTTTATTTAGTATTATATAACTGTGCGCGTCCGATAATACTCTGGTGCAGTCAACGAAGGCGTTGACGTTAGGACTTGTGTCTGACCTAGAGTCTAGTAGACCCACATAAAGTTGTAGAGTTATTGGTATGACTCCCCAGGCCTTGACACGTATCATTACACGTCACAAAGTGAGTTCATATAGGGACTCGTGCCTCATGCGTGACTAGTCATCAATGTGAGCAACACGTGTAACGGTATTTAGCTAGTTGTTTATTTCTATAGAGACTTGCATCATAGTACGAGATGTCCACGTCGTGTTCATGACTTGTATATCTAAATTGGACGGGGAGGACGACTAGTAGGCGTATGGGACACCCACCTCCTTTATTCAGATACTGTACTCGACGGAGTGATACGGACGTATATATATATATTGCAGATACCACGTTCCTTAGAGTGTTGGACGTCACTTGTTATTTTTGCAGATACCACACTCTAAAGAACGTTAGACGTTATACTATTTCAGATACCATGCTCCTCGGAGATGGACGATTGTAGAGTGCCCATGTTCTGGGGGCATATGTGGCATATACTAGTCAGTCACGGCGATTGGCAAATTACGTCAGCATATGTCTAGCCTACACTTTTTCTACGCACTAAGTTGTCCTCAAATTGCATTCACTTAGATGGTTAGCACACCCCCTTAATTTATTCAGTATTTACTTTATGGCATATATTTTTTGTATCTTGTTACGTCCCTCTAAGGACCTGGATCCCTTCCAGGTTGTTTGTGCAGTTGTAGGATATTTGATCTAGTAGAGTGTGGACGTCATTGCAGGTATATTTATATTTCCAACTATTTCAGTCATGTATTACTTTTCATTTTATTCTTCTTCTATAGCCTAGTATTTATAGACCTATATTATTCTTCTGGTCGATTCGAACAGATGTATTATTAGGCTGCAGACTGATGATGCGTATCGTTGTTTCTTGAGATTACTTACCCTAGATTGAGATTTAGATTTAGTTGTTGTATGTTAGAAATATATTATTACTTGGATCACTTGACCATGGACAACGTAAGTGCACTTCGTCGGATCCATTAAATTGGAAAGCCCTACGGAGTCGTACCAGCTGGCCATTGCCATATGTCTGGTCCCATAGATTTTGGGACTGGGACGTGACACCCGGATACACGATATGGGAAGAGATAAAAGATTTATCAAGTGCTATCGAAGTACCTGCTAAGGAGTACAAGTGTGACGGGTTTGGTCGCACCCATAACTGGACGAAGAGGAGTATATTCTGGGATCTGCCATATTGGAGCACCAATCTGATCAGACATAACCTTGATGTCATGCATATCGAGAAGAATATGTTTGATAACATAATTAATACTGTAATGGAGGTAAAGGGAAAGATGAAAGATAATTCAAAGGCCAGGTTAGACTTAGAAGAAATATGTAGATGTCCTATGTTGCATTTGATAGAGCAGGGGAATGGAAAGTTAAAGCAGCTTAAGTCACTTTTATCACTGAAGAAAGAGGATAAAGGGAGACTTTGTAGGTGGATTCAGGGTCTAAAGTTTCCAGACGGGTACGTGTCAAACTTGAGAATATCCGTCGACCTCAAGGAGAATAAACTGGCGGGTATGAAGAGCCACGATTGTCATGTATTCATGGAGAGGTTGATTCCATGAAAAATAGTTGTTTGTATATCAAATCTTCAAACTATAAAGACATCGATCCAAGCAATGATTTCTTTGGCATCCTACGAGAGATTGTGGATTTGACATATAATTATGGCACAGAACCTACTAATATCGTGATATTCAAGTATGAATGGTTTAATCTGATTCAAGATCATGGTTGGAAAATTGACAAGCATGGCCTTGTGGATATAAACTATAAGCGTAGATATCAAGGCTACGAACCATTTGTCCTATCAAGTCAGGCTCAGCTTGTGTACTTCACAACTTATCCTAGACGGGGGACAGTGAGGTCGAATTGGTGGGCAGTATACAAGACTAAAGCTAGAAATACCTTTGACATTGACAAAATAGCTTATTAGGAGGACGAGCTACCTCTTGTAACAAATATTGTAGATGTGGACTCAACGGAAGTTACTCATTACATGAGTAATAATGTAGAAGATATAAAATTATCCAAAGAGAAAGACAAAGATGAAGACGAAGTAGATGAAAGTGAAGACGAGGATGAGGAGGAGGAAGAAGAAGAAGAGGAGGACGAGGAAGGCGAACAAGATAAATTTTCTGAAGATGATTAAAAATAAAATATTTTTCCTATAGAATGTACAATATTTTGACTGTAGAATGTACTATTTTGACGAATATATGTATTACATTTTGACTGTAGAATGTACGATCTATTTAGACTTGTGACACCACTAGTTATTTACTGTACAATTCTATGAATGTTGTGAGATATGCATAACATTTTGACTGTAGAATGTACTATATATTTGTGTATTTCTTTATTCATTATATGTTGTTATCAGGTATGAAAGATAACACGGAGGGTTCGGCAGGTCCTGAGGTAGATAGAGTGCTCCTCCAGTATTGCCTACTGTTGGTTCTGAATCCTCGTCGCCCAGTACTCCAGTATATTGATCAGGCACATCTTCGACTACGACGACGTTATGTGGCATTACTCCTGGGATGAGTAATTCCAGGCTTGATAGTACTCCCTCGTCCATCGTTCCACCTGCTGAAGGAAATATTGAGACAAATGAGCATATGGAGGAGGTCGTGCCGACATTGTCCCAGCATCATCTAGATCCTCCATGCGCACCTCCGGAGGAGACGAGGACAGAGATTTTGGCCGACGGTACAAAGTAAGTCAGTTAGATGGTTTAGCATCATATATACCGTGTATTTCTTTATTCATCATATATTGAATTTTTCGATCAAAATAATTATCTTTGTATAGATATCGTCCATCGTCGGTTCATAGACGCCTGGGCCTCTTTCTGAGGAACAACTATGGTGGCCCTTGGATCAACTACTCTAAAGCTCCGGAGGAGAGAAAGGCATTCTGGTTTGTGCACTTCAAGGTAAAATTATATTATATAAATCCTCTAATTTATGCATATTATATAACTTACTAAATTATTTATTGTAGCAAACGTATTTCTATCCTCCGCACGGGGCCAAGTTGATCGAGCAAATATTTCCGAAGTTAGGTTCCTACATATCCGCCATGACAGCTAATATGGCTATGATAAACTCTAGGTTCCATAACCAAAGTAGATATTTTACTTTTCTCACTGTCCTCATCAACATATGTCATCAGATGATACCGTAAAGTTTAGTCCGTAAAATTCATCTCGATAAGAAATCAAACTTAACAACGACGCCAAGAATTAAATTTAACAACTGATCAACAAGAATTAAACTCAATAACAACAAGTGAGAACGGACGAAAACAAGGGAAAAAGATTTCAATTGGATAATTATAATAAGATTCTCAAGGGTCGTCCCAAGAATCTTTCAAGAAAATTTATGATTGAGTATCCTCTCTCATCCTAGTATCCTATGTCCTATATCCTATAGCAAGCACGCAGTAGTACAACTAATATATCACACTACCACGACATCGCACAACTTGTAAAATCTGACCTGCATGGGCCACCACTAAAAATGTGTCACGATCCGCACCCGGTATAGGGGCACGAGTGCGTGGGTACATCTAGCCTACGCCACAGCATCGGCGGTAGAACGCTGTTTAGGTCACAATACTAGCTAATCTCTGTCACATGAATATCCAACTCCATAAGGAGGCACAGATATCACAATATAATACGGAATACTCAATCACAAAAAATAAAGCACGATGAGATATCGAAGAAAACCAACAAAATATAAGACAAGTCTAAACAACAATAAATAGTTTAACCTGCAATCAATAACATCCATATCTCCAAGTATGCTGGAAATAAGTCCTCTATGTCACAGTTTGGAAAAAATATTCAGTCAAGATTGGAACAAAGTACAAGCACTAACACCAGTTCCACATATATTGACAAAATCTATAGAACAGTGTTAAGAAATATAAGACAAATATGAATACTGGCAATAAGAAATACTGGAATAAGAAATATTAGATTAAATGGAATACTGGAGCATATGTCATCATCGATTTACATCTAGTAATGAAATAGAAATACAAGTATACGCTAGAACAATGAACTGGTATATATGTGAATGCTAGAATCATGACTAGAACATATAGAGATGCTAGATCAATATACTAGATATACATGTCAAGAACATCTAACTAAGTGTGTGGAACATCAGTATATCATGTGATCGGCTTGGGACTGATCCGGCTTACTATGTATGACTAGCTATGATTCATGTAAGGTCAGGCTAACCATCCGGATAGCTATAATACGAGCAATAGTCAGGCAAGTCACACATAACATGCTATGAGGCATGTAATAGTCAGGCTACACCGATGTGAGGTATGGGTGATCTATGATTCATATAAAGTTTGGGTATGATCACATAAGCTACTAATATTTTCCCGTTTTCTCCAGCTAGCACGATGGATTCCAAATGATGACTCCTCGTGACAGGTCTCGATGATGCCAACTCATGAATACAACAGTGTCAGAATCATGTACGCTATTCAACTAGAATTATAGAGATAATCAACATAATAAAAACTGTCAGAGAATGTACTCGCCTGGGGTCCTGCTGCTGGCAATACCAATGTCGAATTTCCGAGGTCTTGTCTGAACAATCCAACAATCCTATAGACATTATATAATACAATATTGCATCAGACATTACTCTAACACACATATATAAATACACTGGACTCAGGGCTATGCTAAGTATGACACTGGTCAACTAGGGTCAAGTGTGCGTCAAATTGCAAGGGTGTCGCATCTGTAATTGTTGTGCAAGATCAGACAGTCAAAATGATACGGGTCTCGCTAGTACGTTAGTGTACATATGGCAATCTGCTAACAATCACATGGTCACATGTCAATGTAACTACGGGGTATCCGTGGTTACACTCGTGTCACCTAGTACATATATAATATACATATTATTATCTAGCATTAATACTTACAATATACATATACACCAAATTAAATACATATACATATGTAGATATATACTAATTGAGTAATTTACTATATATATATATATATATATATATATATGTATATATATATATATATATGTATATATATATATATATGTATATATATATATATATGTATATATATATATATATGTATATATATATATATATATATATATATATATATATGTATATATATATATATATATATATATATGTATATATATATACCAATATTAATATTAACATATACTAATACTAATACACTAATTAATTTTATAGTATATATATATATATATATATATATATATATATATATATATATATATATATATATATATATATATATATATATATATATATATATATATGTATGTATGTATACATATACATACCAATTATATATATTTTAAGCATATACTAAATACATATACAAAATATATATATACATATACCAATGAATAAAATACATACATACTAAATATATACACATACTATGCCAATTGAATAATAACCATATACAAAATATATACATACATATATACTAATTATATATTAAATACAAGCTAAATACATACATGAAATCACGAAGAAGGGCAGGAACGAACCTGCGCACGGGCACGACGATGATGACGACGATGTTGACGATGACGATGGTTATGACTACGGCGACGATGATGATTAAGGTGGTGGTGTTGATGATGTTTAAGGTGATGGTGATGATCATGGTGGAGATGATGATGAAGATGATAGCGAAGGTAATGGTTATGGACAGGGAGGAGGCAGGGTCGAGGCTGGGATGTCAGAGTGGAGGGGCTCAGCGAGGTGCTCAGGTGGTGGTTGAGGGGATCGGGAGCCTATCGAGTCGGGAAAGAGGGAGGTTGAGATCGTGAAGGGAGGAGAAGAGAACGGCGAGGGGAGAAGATGACGAGGTGGGGTGCAGCGGCTCCAGCGAGGTTCGAAGTTGGGGATGGCTCCACGCGAGGAGGATGGCCGGGAATAATGGCCAGGTGGTCAGAGGCTGCTGTCGTCCGGCGATGAAGTGGCCGGGAAGGGGACGTCGGGGGGAGTTCAGCAGGTCGGGGATGATCCGGTCGGTGGCTGCCGCGGGGTGCAGCATCGGTGGGGACTGCTCGGAGGAGACGGAGAAGGTCCAAACGGGGTTGGGTGGTCGGAGCGGTTTAGTCGACGGAGGAGTGCAGCGGGGCGAGTGGTCCGGTCGACTCCGACGGCTGCTGTCTAGTCGGAGGAAGAAGGTAGTCGTCATGGATCTCTGGTCTGGCGAGTACAGGTGAACGGGAAGAGGGATCCAGCGTGGGACTGGTCGGAGCGGCGGGAGGAAGTAGATGGTGAACAGGAAGAATAGGTCGGCTGAGAAGTTTATTTCTCTGTTTAGTTTTAGGAAAAAGAGAAGGAAAATGGATTATTTATATGTGTAGGTCTTGGTTTGACATAGAAATTGACTTGGTCAAATTCCTCTTGGGATTGGGCCTTCTCATGTAGGATTTCAAGGGCCATGATTCAAATAGGTTCAAAATGAAAGGCTATGATGCATTGGTTCAAGGTTTGGAGGACCATGGTTTTAAGGAGGTTGATGTTGAGTTACACACTCCCAAAATCATGGAAAAATATACATGAAGGTGAAAATAGTTTATTTATGTGTCATGTCCAACGGGATGGACACCTTAATGCACTTTTGCACAAAAGTGCCCAACAATTAAAAAATTACACAAAATGAGATTTATGATTTTTAATTGATTAAACTAAATGTAATTGATGTTCTAAAATTAATTAGGAGTACAAGGGACTAAAATTAAGTGGGACACAAGTGTCATGAATAAAGAAGACTCATAATAGAATATTACCCTAATTTGGGTTGCACGAAATAGGTCAAGATTGTCTCCAATTTTGATTGGAACGCACAAGGATACAAAATTAAATTTATATCAAATTAAATAAAAATATTTGCGACGAATATTATGCGACTAAAATGAAGCACAAGGAAGCATATTTATAAGTTACACAAAGGTCAGAAAAGAAGACAGGCATATCTAGGACAAGGTTACGGAATTTGTTGGAAGGCAAATGCTAGGGTAGTGCTCCAATTATCGAAGCAACGACAAGGCACAACAAACAATTAAAATTACGGTAATTAATTATAATTAAATATCATGCAATATTTTCACACATTAAATTATAAAAAGATGAAAATATCCCTAATCTGAAATGTGGGGGTGACAGTTTTCCTATAAAGCAACCCATGTGTTTCAATAAAGGCATCTCTTTTTTAGTCCCACGTGGAAAAGGTGAAGTCATTCTCCTTTGCTTATATTGCTTTATCCCTCTTAGTGGGTAAGTGGATTTTGCAAGGTATGGGCTAAATCACATCCAAAACACGTGCGGGTGCGCGATTTAATACACATTTTTTATGCGTTTATTATCGCGCACTTAGCACTTAGCACATCGCGGAACGGACAAGGGTATAAAGGTAATTTTATAACTTAATTTTATTTTTATTTTTTATTTCCGTTGGTTTGGTCTGGTGAGTTGCTGGTCTTCGGCGGAACCGTTCTCACGTAATCCCATTACGGGATGAGTGGGAGAGGTTACATGAGATATATCTAGGACACGATCCTGAGATCTGGCAACAATATTCTGTTTTAATCTTTCCTTTCTCGCTCTTTGTTAGAAAAGAAAAATTGTACAGAGACGAAAAAGAAGAGAAAAAACACCATAGCCTAAATATATAACTATTAATACACAGTCAGCTCCTTAGCTAGCTGGATTGGTGAGTCAGCATGTGAAAGAAGAGTTGGCAGTCAGTCAGCAACCCATTTCATTCAATCTGATACTGGTCTCGGTATCAATAAATAGGAGAAAAGATGAGAGAAATGATGAAGATTGTATCCAAGTTCCTTTACTTTGCAATTTGAATTTCTAGATCGAGATTCCTTCTTGTAATTTCTTTTTCCTTCATTTTTTCTTTCATTTCAAATTAGTTGTTGTTATTTCCCATATTTCTACTTTTAGATTTGTTCTAGAAATGTCAAATTACTCTTAACTATTTCCCAGTTTCAGATCAGTCACATTTGGAAACCTATTAATCCATATGCGAAAGTCTTCTCCAACGACGGTGAATGTGCCCATAATTGTTTTTACTCGAAATAACGATGGAATTTCAATCAATCCTGCGACTTATCACCTCATTTGAGAAGATCACAATCAAGAAATATATAGCTACAAAAGAACAATGAAGGAACAAATGAGCTCCTCTCCCCAAGCAAAACATAAATATTTGGCAAGCATAAAATCTTTTTTTTTTTTAATTTTAATTGTTAAATATTGTTCCAAAGAACAAGATACATGAGAGGCATAAAACTTTTTCCAAAGAAGTTTATAGCAGCCAAACTATATATAATTAACTAAGAAAATATATATATATCTACTAATATAATGCAGCTTGGAAACAGTTCAAAATTGAGCCGTCCAAACTGTTTGTATATCCTCCTCCACTATGTAACTAAAAAAATATTCCAAAAATAATAACTCTAAAAGTAACTCTCTCTTAGTACGTGCGTTTTTACCAAAACTTACATAGTACGTGCGTTTTGAATAATTAAAAAAAAAATCTATGCTAAGAAAAATTACAAAAAAATCAATGAAAAAATAAAACAATCAATGAAAACATTAAGTTTTGAATTTTTTTTAATTTTGTTTTCAAATTTGTGTTGCACTTAGTAAGTGTATTTTCAAATTTATTTTATTTTTGTTTTCGTAAATTTTATTTAAAAAATAAAATAATAAAAAATACACATTTGGAGGGACTTATAGGCAAAAATCAATGAAAAAAAAAGTAAATAGGCCCTTAGTAGTGCGGCTTATATATATATATATATATATATATATATATATATATATATATATATATATATATATATACTTTTGTTATTTTTTTATATTAATTTGTTTACTTTATAATGAGAATGCTTTTAAAAATTTTAAGGAAAAATAATTCAAAATCTTCAAAAGCAGTCCGGTGTGGTACGGACAAATTTTTTTTAAAAAAAATTTACTTTATTATTATTTTTTTACCTTTTTCTTTTGCCTTTCTCTTTTCTGAAAATAAAATTACTTTTCTCTTTTCTATAAAAGAAATAAAAAAATAAAAGAAATTAAAAAAAATAAAATTAAAAATTTCAAAATTTTTCAAAACGCTCTTAATAAGTACATTTACAAAAAAAAATATTATTTAAAAAAATTGAAAGTGAACTTACTTTACTCTGTCCGTTTTCAAAAAATTTATATTAAAAAACTTTAAAATTTGAAAACGCACTTACTATGTGCATTTTCAAAAAAAATATAAATTAAAAATTAGAGAAAATTGAAAAAATACTTATTATGTGCATTTTTGTTCTCTACAACTTATTTTGCTAAATATTTTTCACTAATATTTATATTCTCTGTACAAATTTTTTTTGTATAATATTATGTAGTTAAACAATGAGTTTTTTTTTTTTTTTTAATTACGTGAGAATGTACGTACAGCTTAGACAGCTAGAATTTTCAAATTTTGTTTATAAAGAGTAGAAATATATCCATAAAAAAATTATAATTAAAATATATTTAAATATTTAAACTATTTATATTAATATTAAAAAAAATTATTTTATTTACAACGCATGTACCTGTATAATATAGGGAAGGAATGAAGCAAAATAATATATTTAACTACCGTTCAATCTATAAAAAGTAAATATTTTATACAGTTATCTATAATTAACTTTCGCATAAAATTTTTTATTACTAGATTCTGGAATTATTTTGTACAGTAATCTATAATTTGTAAAATAGAAATATTTTTGTACAATTATTAGAATTCTATATTTTATTTAACTATGAATTATTTTAAGACTCGTGGAGAACTTGTCAGCTTTAATCTTTAGTTAGTAATTGAATAGTAATTTCTTACATATTCCTTACAGATAAAAAAAAATTATAAAATATTTTTAATATTATATATTTTCTTTAAAGTTTGGACAAGGACTTTAAAAAGAAAACTAACATATCCGTAGACTATCGAGGTCAACATTCCTATACTAGAGATCCTCAATATATGTGTAAGATCCTAAAATGAAACTAACAATCCTAAAATGCAACAAATTAGCCAGCTAAGGAAGAGATTATGAATTTGACTGAATCCGAATGAATGATCAAATATTGTATAAACCATTCAACATTAGGATTGATAATTAGGGATATCTATCAGCTATCTATATATATATCCCCCGCTCCGCATTCCTTTCACCACCCTGCCACACAGAGAGAGAGAGAGAGAGTCATCCATGGACAAGTATGCGAGCAAGAGAGAGAGGGAGGAGGAAGAAGAAGAACCCCAGCCATGGCCTGCGGTGGCGACGGTACCACAAAGAGAAGTATCACAGTGGATTCAAGATTTGGTGCAAAAGCACAACGGTGGCCAACTATGTTTCGTAATGGAAAAGAAGCTATCAGGATCCGATGTCGACAAACAGCAGAACCGTCTCCGTGTAGTTAACACTGCCGTAAATAAGGTTATCCGTAAGATGCTCGACGACGATGAGAAGAGAGCCAGCAACCTCACAGAGTGCCATGTTCCAAAAAGGTCGGCCAAGAAGGTACGTACGTACGTATATTAATATGAAATAGAAATTGTGATGAGTTAGGCTATATATTTGTACGTAACATTCCACGTATATATTATGATCTTTTCTCACCAGACGTACATACGTACGATCGTCTTCCTCATCGAAGTTAAACCCTAATTAATTAAGCCATATAGTAGTTTTTCATATTTAATTTGCATCGATCTAACTAAAAATTAGTTTCTGACTGACAGATAAAATTAGTACATGACGACAACATCGAGATTAATGCGAAGGGCAAGAAGGTGAGGGTGGTAGAAGGAGGAGGAGGAGGAAGTACGGCCACCTCTATAGACACAAAGGGAAAGAAGGTGATGGTGGTAGAAGAAGGAGAAGCAAGTACATCTTATAAAGCAGTATATGATGTTGGCATCAACAACAACAATATTAATGGGAAGGAGAAGGAGGTCATGATGATGGTAGAAGATCAAGTAGAAGGAAGCAGTTCATCTAACAGCGCCGGTGGCAAGAAGGAGGAGGAGGTGGCCGCGAAGAAGAAGAACGGTGGTACTGCAGGTAGAAGACTGGAGGTGAAGATGTACAATAGAGGCGGGTGGAGGTTCTTGTTGAGTCTAGGCCACTGGAATTCGAGTTGCGGTACCATCATCAACGGCTCCGAATGGACAAAGTTTCTGACCATAAGTGAGTTGCGAGTCGGAGACGAAATAGAGCTCTGGGCTTTCAGGGAGCAGAGATCACAAGATCAAGATCATGAGAGGAAGCAGCTGTGCTTTGTTCTAGCCGCCAAGAAGAAGCCACAATGATTTAACGTTGATATATTTAAATCTGTTGTTGTTGGTTCTTGGTTCTTGATTTTTGTTTTCAAATATTTTAATATTACAATTTTAATCTTGTAAACTTGATTTAAATAGAAATTTATGCATGCAATCATGCTAAAATCTCCATGCAATCATGCTCTAGTATTATTGTTCGGGATAAATTTATACTTTGCAGCTAGATAGTTATTTTTCGTTTTTCTCGCACTATCGGCCACATTGTATTATTAATGGTTGTTTCTTCAGAATCCTGTGGTTTTGGAAATAGTAGTAACGCTTGGTTTCTTCACAATCCTGTGGTCCACATCTATCCACAACAATATGATCAGCTTGTACGTACTTTGAGTTCCTGCTTCATCTCCGGTGGATGGATTGTCCAAGTCAGAGCATGCATTCTGAGATCACTGTGGCATCAATTGAAAACAAACTCCTAACTCGAGCTCCAGAAAGTTGATCAACTGTAGATGAACCATCTGAACAGCTAGATTAGTCGTCACATAAATCATAAAGGTGGCAGCCTAGTGCTGTATTCTGTGGCAGAACTAGTCTATAAAATTACGAAGGGCTGAATTTTAGATTTAGTTTATACGATACGAGGACACTAGTATCGTCCAGAAATTTGGAATAAAAACTTTATTGATGTTGTTGTGTTTTTTTTTTCTAAAAATAAATAATAAGATAAATTAGGTATTTTTTTTATTTGTTTGTTTAGATTTTAGTTTTGATCTAAACTAGTTTTTTTTTTATTGTTCAGATTTTTAGATTTCATATGTAATACATATTTTTGTCAAACTTTATTAATACAGGTTCGAAGTTTCGGAACATGTACAGTCACGTTTGAGACGATAGAAAAGTGTTAAAATTTTGGCAGTCCTTGTGTATAGTTACTATCATGCATAGTTAAGATTGCCAAAATTTTGGCAGTTTTAAGCAGAGATCACTGACTTGGGACAACCATTTTTTTTTCAGAATAGTTTAAGAAGTAAGAAAATAAAAATATTTGACATAAAGTTTCTATATTCTCTGTTGAGTTATGGAAATTTATTTAGTGCCACATTGGATAGAAAGTAAGGAGGAGGCTAGCCTCCTCCTATATATATGTACCCCCTCTTTGAGAAATAAATAATTTAAGTCTTTCTACATGGTATCAGAGCCAAAATTCTGAATATCTTTCTCCACATTAAAAAAAATTCCTCTCTTTTCTTCTTCTCCACCACCGTCCCTCTTCTCCGCTGTCGACGTCCCCTTGGTGGGTGTTGTCGAACCTGCGGGAAGCAGGGTACGTCGACGCCCCCCCTGTGGGTGTTGTCGAACCTGCGGGTAGCACGGTACGCTACTGTCGACTTTGTCCTCATCATATGCTGGCGTACACTACTAGAATAATTTAAATTAGCGACACTTGAAAACGTCACTAAATGGCCTTAAAACGTCACTAAAAAAATTAGCAACGTAATTAGGGATATTTTAATAAAGTCGCATTTAAGCTAGTCGCTGACAGAAAAAATGTCGCAAAACATCGCTATAGTGACATTTTCTAGCGACGTATTTGTATCGCTAATATCTTTTTCATTAGCGACGTTTAGCGACTCAACGTTACTAATTTAGCGACGTATTTTGTGTCGCTAAACGTCGCTAAAATTTTCTGTTTAGCGATATTTTGTAACACATTTAGTGATATTTTATTGACCTGGCAAATACTGCCATGTCAGCAATTTAGCGACATTCAACGATGTATTTAGCGACGTATTCAGTGACGTATATAAACGTCGCTAAATTTTCAGTGGAAAAAAAAGAATGTAAAATGGTTTCCAAACCAATCTTCCTGCAGTTTATGAATTTCCAATTTATATAAATAGACCCGGAGCAACCCTCTATTGAATTCCCCGGGTCGTCAATCCCTTCGGTGGAACACTCAACACCGATAAATTAACATATATTTAATATTGAATAAAATAAATACACAGACTTATAATAGTTCATAAAAATAGACAGACCCTGAGCAACCCTCCGTTGAATTTTTTGGGTACGAAATATCACAAAAGTATTTAAAATATCACAGTCACACAATAAACACAAAATAAAAGTATCACGGTCACACAAAAAGTACAATATAAAATATCACAATCACACAATAACCACCATAAAAGTATCACAGTTACACCATAAGTCTTATCCAATTTCTCAATCTTGAGGATATCCAATACGCTAGGGCAGAAACCAGTCCCTCAGATACTTCGCATAAACAACGTCTAGGTGATCAATCTCCGCTATAAGTGCTGGGTGATGAAACTCTCCCTCTGAGCTGATGCCTGCCCAACAGTAGGAGGCACCACTTCCTCCTTAACAGTAGAAGTTGACACTTCCTCCTTAACAACCGCTTCCAATTTAACAATAGGAGGTATCTCTTCCTCCTTAACATTCACTTCCTCCTTAACAGTAGGAGGTATCACTTCCTCCTTAACACTAGAAGGTGCCTCTTCTTCCTTAACAGTAGGAGGTTCCTCTCTCAAGCGACGTGAACGTGCTCGGGTCATGTGTGTCATTTGGTAAGATAGATGAAAACAAAGAATATAATTGATAACAGATATAAATATATGTATCCATATTGTTAAAATAGATGTTACGCTCCACATTAAAAATACAGTACAAAATTCCTTAACTAATTCCTTAATTTGAAAAATACTAAATATTTTATAAATTATCCGAATACAAAATTGCAAATACTTATTTATCGATACTGCGAACCCAACTTAATTTAGCATCACTCCATAAGCATGTTGCATACTAAGGTAGCCAAGGACTTGATAAAAATATGCATCATTGGTAAAAATTTGTAGTTAATAGGAAGTAGTACATAATTCTTCGATGGTTGCTTAGGTGTAGTCCATCCACATGGTAACTTGTACTGCTTCACTGTCTAATGGTTCTGGCTTCTATGGGTTTCGCTAAGTTTGCTTGTATGATGAACTTTGTGTCTGATGGACCATTTTGTGCTCCATAGTTTTCTTGTGCTACTAATATTCATATTTCTGAACAAAATATATAATTATATGATATACATCTTTCTTTTTGTGGAAAATTATATTTTTAAAATTTTTATGTAATTAAGGAATTCTACAGGTGTAATTTTATGTCAATATTTCAGTTGTTATATGTTCATGTTATTGTACTCATAGATAGTATTTTCTTGTTGCAATTTTAGACATTTTATATTGTTAATGAACGGGGGAAAAATAGAATTGTGTAATGTATGGGTTCAACAGCGCATTTGATAGTGCTAGTAAGTAGTAGCTAGTAAAATATCTTTTAAGATAATGCTGTGAGGTTGAAGTAGATTACATTGGTGAGATAGTGGTAAATAGGAGCTGGTAAATAGGAGTGCCACAAACACGTGAGTTGGCCTCTAGTTCACTATTATTTAGCTATGTTTTGTCATAGTTACCTATGAATGTCATTCCTGACTGATCAAGTAGCCTCTAGCTCACTATCACAAAAGTAAATCAATATATATATATATATATATATATATATATATATATATATATATATAAAGTTTAAGGAGTGATATCTCAAGTGGGGGGTGTAAGTTATGAAACCACAGTAGCATTGATCCTATAACTGCATTAGTGTGTGTGATAATGTGCAATACAGAGTATGGTATCTAAGTGTGTGTGTGTGTGTGAGCTGATGATACTAATGTGTATCAGTTCTCGAAGTTCAATGGGGTACATTAGAGTTGAGGGGTGTCCAGGCAACCCATTGTTAAGAATATACATGTATTAATAGCATCAGTTATCATTGTTAGTAGCAGCCGCTAGTATATGTATCATTGTAAATTAGGATATTCATCAGTTTTTTTTAAAAGAGATGTTACTTGCGTATGCTTTCATTCACAGTTGCAAGTTTTCTTGTTTCTTGTTTCTTGTTTCTTGTTTCTTGTTTATGAACTGTGACTTCAAGTTCTACATTATAAATAAAGTAGAATTAATATTCTCGATTTATTCTCTCTTATTTTTTATGCTCTTGATTGGGTCATCAAGAGGATAGATAACATATAAAATGCATGTAAACTATCTCATCTATAATTAAATAGAAGAACAACACATAACAAGTTAAACCATAGATAGAATATAATATGCTGGAATGGAAAAAAAAATAAAGTGGATCCAATATAATACAAGTGTAATAGAATGTGTGACTCAAGAAAAATAGCAGCAAATACAGTAATAAAATAAAATACATAAAAGTAAGATGATAACAAGATTCAAGTATCGACGAGCTAGGTAACGATACTTGAATTCCAAGATGAAGTCCTAGGATGCTCAAGGATATCTATCGTATAAGACTTATGAATTCTCTATAGGACCAGCTCCTTAAACAAATCTTGGATTGTACTCCTTCAAGTAGTCATGTCCTCCTAAACCTAGAAGGTAACCAATTTCTTAGAGAAATGTAACAAGATACGTAATAACACGTTAAAAGAAAAATATATACATATATAACATTCATAATAATTGATCTAGAATAAAAGCTACAACCCCCTCCCATTTTTCTCCATCTGCGGGACCAAGCAGACACTACTAAAAATTATGGGATTAGCGACATTTTTAGCGACGTCAAAGAAAAACGTCGCTAATATTAAAGATATCAGCGAATCCAAAGAAAAACGTCGCTATAAGTCGCTGTTTGGCGACATATAGCGACGTTTATCGACTGTAATTCAATTTTTTAAAAAAATAGTCGCTATAAGTTTATTTAAGGTCTCTAAACGTCGCTGAGTTATATTATTAGCGATGTTTAGCGACGTATTTAGCGACGTTAATATATTAAATATTGAGCGACGTATTTAGCGACGTATATAACGTCGCTAAATATTTATATTAGCGACGTCATAAGTTAGCGTCGCTAAACTTTGCTAATTTATTTTCATTTAGGGTTCAATAATTCCTTTTCCCCCCATTTCCTTCGATCTCTCTCTCCTAAAATTTTAAACCCCCCCTCCGTCGTGTCCGGCTCCCCTCCTCCCTCTGGCGTCCCCTCCTTCCTTCGGCTCCCCTCCTCCCTCCGACATCTTCCTCCCTCCGGCGACTCCTCCTTCCTCCAGCGTTCTCCTCTCTCCAGCTCCCCTCCTCCTCACTCGATGAGATCTCTCTGTCTCCTTTCTCTGTCTCTCTCTCTCTCTAATACGATACGATACGACACTATATGACACACACTAACCCTAACCCTAACTCAAACACACATACACACACACATGCACGCGGATACACTAACACATGCGAACACTACCCTAATACTGACATGGACACACCGTTATACACAAACATAGACAAGACATGACATAGAAATGACATGGGATACGACACAGACACATATACTAATGTAACCCTATTTCTAGTTCAGTGAGCACAGTAGTATCAGTGTAGGAACTCAATGTTAGAGCTCAGCTATGATCGAGTATCAGAGCTTGCATATCTTACAGTGTAGATCTCAGCACTCAGCATTTCAGAGTGAGAATAAGCTCTCCTGTCCAGTCACCTGCAACAAGCCAGCTCAGCTCCACTGCACAGTCATCAAATTAGTACAGTCAGCAAATTATGATTAGCTGCTAATACATGTAATTAGTTCAGTATAAATAAGAGAAGGAGGGAGAATAGAGGGGATGGATGCATTATTTCTTTCTTAGTTTTAAATTACTTTAGATCTGTAGCTTCTTCTTCTTCTTCTTCCTTATAAATCTAATAAAACCCTAAAATTTCCAAATCACCAACTATTTCTTCTTCTGTTACTGAATTTCTTTATTTCCATGTATAATTCATATGTTTCTCCTTCCTTACTTGGAATCCTACAAAGAGGAACGTATCATACACTGACATAACACGAAATATGACACAGACCCTAACCCTATCTCTCTTCTAGTTAGTTGTCTGAGTTTAGACGCAATCTTGCATATCTGTATCGTGTATAATATGATGCAGATCTCGACTGAAGAAGAGTCGTATACATGGATACGCAAATGACTCTTCAAAACCGAGATACGATACGGTATTGGCTTTTTCTAGAACTCGTATCCAACTTAGTATGATGCTTCTTGCTGCACGAGCTGTTGTATTAGCTACTGCAGACTGCTAAATATGCTATTGAAGGCTCTGTAGTGCACTGGCTCTGCTGCTACTTGCTGAGTTTACTTGCTATTTTGCATCCTTTCTACTGTGCATTGCACAATATTGCTGCACATCGATTCCTTACTACTGTACTGTGCACTACAGCTAGCTGCTACTGCTACTGCTATAAACTGTTCTCCCTTTAGTTGATCACTGCCAAATGATGCACACTGAAAACTGTGAATTTCTCTCCCTAGTGACCCGAGCTCACTTAATCACTCAAACAACCATATGCACACACACATACATAGGGCATTGTGTATCAAGTTAGAGCAGTTCTTACCTTTCTCTAGAGAATCACACTATATTTAACGATTTATAGGACACATACTGTCATTTTTGCAGAAGAATCTAGAAATGGATATGAATTACTATATGCGTCATCGTTCATAGATGTACAACCATCATCCTGATGACATGTGCAGTGTGCGGGATAAATTAATTGAGGGTGTACAGTAGTTCCTGTAGTTCGTCAAGGTGTTCCCTCAGTACATGGACGGTACCAAAATTAAGTGTCCATGTGTGAGATATCGTAACTTAAAATATCATCCAGAAGTGAAAGTCACATATCATTTGTACACGAAGGGCTTCACGCCGAATTACTATCAGTGGACCACGTACGGAGAACTTGTGTCTCTAGCATCGGAGTCAAAGCCTTATGTGGAGCCGTATATAGATGTCCATGACCACGCTGCTTACAACGACGGGTGGGTGAACATATTTTTTGATGCGGCGGAGCCTAGTTTTAATCCAGATAATCATGATACAGCTGAGGAGGCACCGAATATCGATGCTGCAAAGTTTATGGAGTTCTTGGAGAATACAAGGATTCTATTATATCCTGATTGTGAGGATCATTCACCGTTGGAGGTGGTTATAAGATTATTGAGCATCAAGTCCAATTTTAACATGTCGTAAGAATGCTATAACCGACAGATCAATTTGATTATAGAGATCTTGCCCGATGGTGCAAAGTTGCCTAAAGACTTCTTCCGATCTAAGAGGATGGTGAGATCGCTCTGGATGGGATACGAGAAAATTGATGCATGTCGCAATGGGTGCATGTTGTACTACAAAGACGACAAGGATGAAGATAAGTGCAGATTCTGTGGTGCTGATCGCTACAAGGCCACTGGTAGAGGAAAGTCTGTCGGTGCTAGGAAGCCTACCGATTCGATGCACTACTTGCCTTTGACGCCGCAGTTGCAGAGGTTGTTTATGGCTAAAGAGACTGCAGAAAACATGAGTTGGCACATGCAAAAATAGATCGAAGGAGTATTAGATCATCCATCCGATGGAGAAGCATGAAAGTACTTTGATCGAGAGTATCCAAATTTTGCTTCGGATCCGCGTAATGTTAGATTGGGGCTCTCCTCTAACGGTTTTACCCCATTCAGAATTTTGGGCTCCCAATATTCATGTTGGCCTGTGATCGTTACTCCGTACAATCTACCGTCTTGGATGTGCATGAAGACTCCGTATATGTTCCTAACCGTTATTATCCCGGGTCAGAACAATCCGAAGAGGAACATCGATGTGTATTTACCACCTTTGATAGATAAGTTGAATCAGCTGTGGGAAGTAGGTGCCAACACTTACGATGTTTCTAGAAAGCAGAATTTTTAGATGAGGGCAACACTTATGTGGATCATCAATGAATTTTTGGCCTATGGAATATTATCAGGATAGAGCACTCATGGTCGTCTCTCATGTCCGTATTGCATGGACCGTACTAAGGCTTTTCGATTGAAACACGGAGGTAAACCGTGCTTCTTCGATTGTCATCGACAATTTCTGCTGAAGATCATCCGTACCGGAGAAATAGGAATATTTTTTGTGCGAGCGTTATGGAGAAGGCTAATCCACCTCCAAGGTAGCCCGGATACACGATATGGGAAGAGGTAAAAGATTTATCAAGTGCTATCGAAGAGCCTGCTAAGGGGTACAAGTGTGATAGATTTGGTCACACCCATAACTGGACGAAGAGGAGTATATTCTGGGATCTGCCATATTGGAGCACCAATCTAATCAGACATAACCTTGATGTCATGCATATCGAGAAGAATGTGTTTGATAACATAATTAATACTATAATGGAGGTAAAGAGAAAGACGAAAGATAATTCGAAGGCCAGGTTGGACTTAGAAGAAATATGTAGACGTCCTATGTTGCATTTGATAGAGCAGGGGAATGGAAAGTTAAAGCAGCTTAAGTCACTTTTATCACTGGAGAAAGAGGATAAAGGGAAACTTTGTAGGTGGATTCAGGGTCTAAAGTTTTCAGACGGGTACGTGTCAAACTTGAGAAGATGCATCGACCTCAAGGAGAATAAATTGGCGGGTATGAAGAGCCACGATTGTCACGTATTCATGGAGAGATTGATTCCATGAAAAATAGTTGTTTGTATATCAAATCTTTGAACTACAAAGACATCGATCCAGGCAATGATTTCTTTGGCATCCTACGAGAGATTGTGGATTTGACATATAATTATGGCACATAACCTGCTAATATCATGCTATTCAAGTATGAATGGTTTGATCTGATTCAAGATCATGGTTGGAAAATTGACAAGCATGGCCTTGTGGATATAAACTACAAGCGTAGATATCAAGGCTACGAACCATTTATCCTATCAAGTCAGGCTCAGCTCGTGTACTTCACAACTTATCCTAGACGGGGGACAGTAAGATCGGATTGGTGGGCAGTATACAAGACTAAAGCTAAAAATACCTTTGACATTGACGAAATAGGTTATCAGGAGGATGAGCTACCTCTTGTAAAAAATATTGTAGATGTGGACTCAACGAAAGTTACTCATTACACGAGTAATAATGTAGAAGATGTAGAATTATCCAAAGAGGAAGATAAAGACGAAGACGAAGTAGATAAAAGTGAAGACGAGGAAGAGGAAGAGGAAGAGGAAGAGGAGGACGAGGAAGGCGAACAAGATAAATTTTCTGAAGATGATTGAAAATAAAATATTTTTCCTATAGAATGTACAATATTTTGACTGTAGAATGTACTATTTTGACGAATATATGTATTATATTTTGACTGTAGAATGTACTATCTATTTAGACTTGTGACACCACTAGTTATTTACTGTTCAATTCTATGAATGCTGTGAGATATGCATAACATTTTGACTGTAGAATGTACTATATATTTGTGTATTTCTTTATTCAACATATGTTGTTATCAGGTATGACAGGACAACACGGAGGGTTCGGCAGGTCCTGAGGTAGACAGAATGCTCCGCCGGTATTGCCTACTGTTGGTTCTGAATCCTTGTCGCCCAGTACTCCAGTATATTGATCAGTCACATCTTCGACTACGACAACGTTACGTGGCATCGCTCCTGGGATGAGTAGTTCTAGGCCTGATAGTACTTCCTCGTCCAGCGTTCCACCTGCTGACGGAACCATTAAGACAGATGAGCATATAGAGGAGGTCGTGCCGACGTTGTCCCAGCATCAGCTAGATCCTCCATGCGCACCTCCAGAAGAGGCGAGGACAGAGATTTTGGCCGACGGTACAAAGTAAGTCAATTAGATGGTTTAACATCATATATATCATGTATTTCTTTATTCATCATATATTGACTTTTTTGATCAAAATAATTATCTTTGTATAGATATCGTCCATCGTCGGTTCAGAGATGCCTGGACCTCTTTCTGAGGAACAACTATGGTGGCCCTTGGATCAACTACTCTGAAGCTCCGGAGGAGAGGAAGACGTTCTGGTTTGCGCACTTCAAGGTAAAATTATATTATATAAATCCTCTAATTTATGCATATTATATAACTTACTAAATTATTTATTGTAGCAAACGTATTTCTATCCTCCGCACCGGGCCGAGTTGATCGAGCGGATATTTTCTGCCGTTCCCGCCAAGCTTATCCGTGATGCTCTGGATGACCAGAAGGCTCATGATCATATTGGAAAACTGATCCAAGGTTGGATCACGCCTGAGCAGTGGACTGCGATGAGGGCTAGATTCGACGATCCAAGGTACAAGGAAATGTCTGAGAAGGCCAAGGCGGCTAGCGAAATGCTGTAAAGTGGTGTGGTGGCTCAATTTCGATGACGAAATATTTTCGTCATTTTGTATATTTTTTATTTTAGATATATTATTTTAATATAAGTACGATAAAATGGTAGTAAAAAAAATGTTTAATTTTAGTACTAAATAATATATTTTTAACAGGTACAGAGGAGTGAGGATGCAAAAATGGTGACCGTCTTCCTGGCCACCCATCGAAAGGACAAAAATTTCATTGATGAGAGGGTCTGAAGCCATTTGCACTTGTTCATTCTGATGTTTGGGGACAGTGTCCTACTACTTCCATCAGTGGATTCAGATGGTTTATTACCTTCATTGATTGCTACTCACATTTGACCTGGATCTACATGATGAAGCAAAAATCTATAGTGTACAAATATTTTTAAGACTTCTCGACATATGTGAAGACCCATTTTGGAGTAAATGTGAAGATTCTTCGAACAGATAATGGGACCAAGTACACCAATAAGGAGTTTGCTAATTTTATCTCTAGTCAGGAATTTTTTTATCAAACTACTTGCCCAGACACTCCTACTCAGAATGGGATAGCTGAACGCAAGAACAGACATCTACTAGAAGTAACACGTTCTTTGATGTTGACAATGAATATGCCAAAATTCTTGTGGAGTGAGGCTGTTATGATGATAGAAACTTATCTAATTAACAAGATGCCATCAAGAGTAGAAGGGATAAAGACAATATGTGAGATGCTCATGAGCTCTAATATTACCCAGAGTGTTTGGCTGCACATATTTTGTGCGAGATCACATAATGATGGTGAGCAAGTTAGATCCACAAGCATCTAAATATATCTTTATGGGCTGCTCATCAAGTCAGAAAGGATACAAGTATTGGTGTCCAACTGAAAGAAGGATGTTTGTTAGTATGGACGTGACCTTCCGAAAGTTTAAACCATTTTATGGGAAAAAGACTGAGTTAAGTTTCTTGTTCGATGATGGCTCTACTATTACTAGTAGAGAGGTGGATAATGAGAGTGGCATTATGGTTGGTATGACTCTATGTCCTTTTGAGTCACCGAGGAGTAATGGTATCTCAAGGGGAGCCGACGATCAGGTGGAGCTGAGAGTATATAGGTAGCATGAGCAGCAGGAGCAGCATGAGCTTCCTTCTTCTGTTCCTAGGATAGTACCCACAAATGCTGATGTCCCAAGTCTTTCTCCAGGACCTTCTTCAGCCCATCCACCTGAGTCACCTGGTACCAATTCCTCCTCTGATGCTTCTAATACTCCTGTCTTGCTTTGTAGAACTTCTAGAGTCAATGTTAGAAAATCTCCAGCTAAGTTTTATAGTTGGAATACTGATATTGTACATTATATTTTATATGCATCAACTCTACGTGCATATAAGTCCTTCCTTGCATCAATAGATTCAGTGCTTGTACCTAACAACTGATATGTATCTAAGCAAAATCCTAGATGGTTGACTTCAGGCCTTGAAGAAGAACGACACATGGGAGCTAGTACCACTGCCAGCTAGAAAGCGTATTATTGGATGTAAATGGGTTTATAATATTAAGTAGACTCCAGAGGGAAAAATTGATAGGTACAAAGTCAGATTGGTTGCTAAATGCTACAAAAAAACTTATGGTATTGACTATGACGAGACATTTGCTCTAGTAGCAAAGATGAACACTGTGCGAGTGTTGGTGTTATGTGCTGCCAACTTCAATTGTCAACTATAAAAGGTAGATGTCAATAATGCCTTTTTGCATAGGGATCTCCAGGAGGAGGTATATACGGATATTCCACCAGGCTTTGCTAATTCACAAGCAACGAAGAAGGTATACAAATTAAAAAAGTATTTGTATGGGCTAAAGGAGTCTCCGAGAGCATGGTTTGATAGATTTAGGCTTGCAGTTTGTGGTATGGGGTATAGGCAGTGCAATGGAGATCATAATGTATTTTACAGATAGTCCAAGACTCGTATCACTGTTCTTGTATTCTATGTTGATGATATTATAATTACTGGAGACGATACTTAGGAGGTCCTACAGTTGAAGAAAAGATTTGGAGAGGAATTTGAAGTTAAGGATCTGGGACAGTTGAAGTACTTCCTCAAATTTAAAATTATAAGGTCACGAAAGGGTATAGTGCTTTCTCAGCGAAAGTATGCTCTAGACCTTATTTCAGAGACAGGAATGCTGGGTTACAGGGTTGCTTCTACTCCTATCAAGTAGAATCACAACTTGTGTGCTGAGGGTGGTAATCCTGTGAGTAAGGAGCAATATCAAAGATTAGTTGGTCGGCTTATATATCTATGTCATACCAGACATGATATTACTTATGCCGTGAGTGCGGTGAGTAGATATATGCATGATCCCAGAGAGCAGCATATGGAGACAGTCCGCAGAATTCTCAGGTATATTAAAGGAATCCCAGAAAAGGGGTTATGGTTCAGAAATTCTGGACATCTGAGAGTTGAAGGTTATTGGATACCGATTGGGCGAATTGTATGGACGATCGCAAGTCCACTACAGGTTACTGTATTTTTGTTGGAGGCAATCTTGTATCTTGGTGTAGCAAGAGACAAGATATAGTGGCTAGGTCTACAGCCGAGGCCGAGTACAGGGCTAAGACAGTTAGCCTGTGTGAGATGATGTGAGTGAAGATCTTGTTGGCTGAGATACGTTTGTTTAGTGGAGACTCCCAACAATTTTGGTGTGACAGCAAATCAATAATTGATATTGCAAACAATCCAGTTCAGCATGATTGCACCAAACATGTGGATATTGATCGATTCTTCATCAAGGAGCAGCTGAATAATTTTTTTTGACTTTGAGCTATGTGAAATCAGCGGAGCAGTCAGCTGATTTTTTAACTAAAGGATTAGGTTCTAGAAAGTTTGATATCTTTTGTAACAAGATGGAGATAATTGATATCTATCGCCCCTCTTGAGGGGGAGTATTGAGTTATAGGAACTTATTTAGTCCCATATTGAATAGAAATTAAGGAGGAGACTAGCCTCCTCCTATATAAATGTACCCCCTCTTTGAGAAATAAATCAATTAAGTCTTTCTACATTCTCCTTGACATAGGACAATAACTGGGAGAACAAAAATCAGTAATATAGTATTATAAAGCTCAAATTTTGGCGTCAATACAAAGAAAGGTCACAATTGAAAGCAACTCAATACATATAGATGAAGCCAGTGGCTGATCCACTATTTGCAATATGGGTAATCCAAATTAGCATATAAATTTTTAATATAGTAGTAAGGGTTAAAATTTAAATAAAAAACTGATAATATAATATTTTTATGCAAAGATAATTTTAAATATGACCAAGACAAAAATAAATAAATTAAAATAACATTCTACATGGTTTCATGTCTTGAAAAATACATCTTTCTTGATAGCATTGTTAAAAATATCTAGTTTTTATTTAATGCATGCTCTATTTTTATACCATTATTTTATTCAGTGTCGAATTTTAGATTTTGAGACAAAGACAAACTCTAAAAATAATGTCCTCAAAACTTAACGTTTATATTATTTATTTATGTATATCGATGATGATAGAAAAGTATTGTCAACCCAAATAGTTTACTTCTCTAGTCTATTAGTGCTTTACAAATGAAAATAAATACACCAAATTATTTTATTAAAGGAGGCATATTTGCTTCTCTAGTCTAGTTTGCAACATATCACTTGATATTTCAAATGACAAATAAACAATCAACAATAAATACAAAAAAAAAAATCTTTGTTTCTCTATTAATTTCTTTCAATCTTAAAAGGAATAACTATGCAATTAAATGGAAATAATATATTTTTCCAATAAATTAGTCAAATACAAATAAAGATAATCAACAACCATATTTAGGTAATATCATATTTTTCTAATAAATTATAATTTATAAGTGATCCAGACTTTTAGACTTAATTTATCCGAGATTAAAAAATAATAATAGGCCACACGAGTAACTTATTGTACATAAAAATATTCAAATTCGGGCGGGCCTTTTTAGCATCCATAGCCACCACAACAACATGAGAAGTACAATTTTATAAGCCCTATAAAATAAGTCAAAAAAAATATAGGTTGGTAGGGTTTAAATGAAGTTAGTTGGTTAAATATTTAGGTGGGTGTTGGTGGGGGTTATGTTTTATAAAGAGAGGGAGGGAGGAAGCAATCGTTGCAGCAAGAGCACAGAAGAGAATAGCAGGAGGAAGCAGAGAAGAGAAGAGAAGAGCAGAGAAGAGTAAGAGGAAGTAAGCAGAGAAGAAGAGAAGAGAAGAAAACATAAGGAGAACATGTTTGTAATTTTTTGATTATAATTATAATTATGTAATTGTAGTTACTATTTTAACTATTATAATTTTAATGTTTGTGATAGTAGTCATACTAAAACTAAATATTTGATTACATATTTTAACACTAAGTAAAAAGTATTGCAGATAGGTACCCAAAATGATGGACGTATTCCAGGAGGGCCTACCATAGATACAATTATCCAGCTACGTTAATCGCACATTTCTAGTCTAGTATTTTCTGGACAGGTATATTAAAATTAAATTATTTTAGTAAATATAATTTATTTTTTTATATGTATAATAATAATATCGTTTATATATGTCATATATATCAATACGATTATCCTGATACATTTCGAGTACGAGAGCATGTAGCATGGCGTTATGAGGATGACATTGGATACTGGATGTTGACTGAAGAACAACATGGTATGGTGAACGTATTTTGTTTTAATCATATTGATCAGATACATTTTTTACTTCACGACCGGGACTTGATCTTTAGTTTAGTTGAGCGTTGGTGGCCAGAACTTTCAGTTACCATTCGGAGAAATAACAATTTTGCTAGTAGATGTGGCAAATATCTTAGGATTACCTATTACGGGTGAACCTATAATATTTGAAAATGATAAAATATTTTGCGCCAAAACTGTGATAAGGAATTATTTAGGCGTGGAGCCGCCTACCATATATGGTAAAAGTTTTGTGACGCTTTTGTGGTTCCGCCATAACTTTATGCACCTATATCGTATTGGTGAGGAAGAAATCTTAGTGGATACGGAATGAGTAAGTATAACATTTAATGTTATTATTTATATAATATATATTTTTATTTAGTTTAACTGATATACTTTTTTTATTATATGTTCAGGTTACTGCTTGCACCAGGGCCTACTTACTAGGTCTAATCAACGGAATTTTATTTTTAAACTCCGAATTTAGGGCAAATTTACATTTTTCACCTTTTCTAGAAAATCTGATAGAACCTACCCGTCATGCATGGGGAGCTTCTGTGTTGGCATATCTGTACAACTCTATGTCAAATTTTGTGCATTTTACTTCAGTTGATAAAAGACAAAAAAATTTGAATGGATGTATGACATTATTACAAGTATAAAATTTTCATATAAATTTATTTACTAAAGAAATGTGTACACTTACATGATATATTTTTTCTAGGTTTGATCCTACGAGCACTTCAGTATCGGTAGGCCAGTCTCCTATATTGATACCGAAGATAGTGTCTTCCTATTAGCTTTACGCTGGATGACGGCTGCAGCTGATCCAAATCGATGTGCTCACAAGGATATCGCAGTATATCAGGGCCAATTCGATTCACTTAATTTAATGAGATAATTTTTTTATAGTGTCTTATATATTTTTTGTATTTCATACAGTCAATATATTTTATAATTTTATAGTGTCTTACAATATTGTTGACATGAAATAGGTAATTTTTTTACCGTACCGGCTTGGACAGAATCCTTTTGAGTTGCAAACAATGGCCTTTGGATTGAGTCTACATAGACTTTTTATAATATTCCACGATAACATTATGTATCATCCAGCTGATCGTGTTATACGACAATTCTGGGTGATACAACACATTCCTGATGAGCTACCATGTTTCAATAGTGGTAAAGGTAATGCAACTACTAGAGCACGCAGATTGATTCCTGGATGGAATTCTAAATTTAAGACACAAGGTAGGACATTTGTCTCAAATGATGTCCTCTATTGATGATGGTAAGTTGTTCCAAAAGTTTAACAAAATTTATTGCAAAATTTATAAGAAATTATATGGTCATAATTTATAATGGTGCAGCCTACGATGATGATGCATATAGATCTTGGTAGGGAGCTCCTCTTATCAGCAATAGAGCCTACCAATTCTAAGAGTTTCGATTCCAACATTGAGCCATAGATGATTATAGTCTCCGCTGCTATTATGATTATGCAGAAGGGACGTTCCGTTATTTTTATATAAAAATATCTATCTCCGTAGTACTTATTTATGTCCTCTATTGAATTCTATTTAATATTTTAGCTTCTAGATTTAAATACCACATACCAAAATCATCTAATGGGGAACCTGTTGCACACAGCGGTTGGCAAATTTTTGGCTTCTATGCAACGAGGATCGACTCCTCTGAACCCTCCCTTACTTATTCCAGAAGATTATCCTCAGGGTCTTGTTGCACAACGATAAGCACGCCCCCTAGGAAGTATACCTCAGTTTGGTATCAAGATGATAGTCTGCCACTGCAAGATGATGATGTCCCTTCTCAGGTGATAGCCGATGCAAGCACTTCTCAGTGGGCTAGTGCGGGCGATTCTCAGTGGACTGGTGCGGGCACTACTCATTGGCCTGACTGGGGTACTTCTCAGACGACGACCGGTGCGAGCACTACTCAGTGGGATGGTGCGGGCACTTCTCAGTGGGCTAGTACGGGTACTTCTCATTGGCCTGAGCGGGGCACTTCTCAGGCGACGACCGGTGCGGGCACTTCTCAGTGGCCCCCGAGGGAGATTCTCAGTGGGCCTCTGAGGGAAATTCTCAGTGGGATAGCCTATTCGCCCCAGGCGTTACCATCTATTCGCATATCTTGACAACTCCATCAACATCGATGCCATCTCAAGTAGAGGATAGTCAAGGAGGTGGTGATGATGCGGCCCTAGAGAATACACGAGAAAAGAGGGGCCGACTCAATCTAAGAGAGAATAATCGTCCGAACTATCGAGAATTAGCCAAGAGAGGTCGATAAAATTGTTATATCAGCACGAACTTTATTTGAATGTAACTTTGTTCTATTTCAATAAAATTATATATTGTTCTCATAAAATGAAAATATTTGAAACTATCGACAATGCCTTTATTCCCTTGGTTGGTTTGTACATCTCCTTCTATTGTGTCCTAAACCATTGTAGCTACTACATCAAAGATCTCTTGAAGCTTGATCGTTCGCTTTGATCTGGTTCTTCTATGGTCATAAATTATATGGTCATAATTTATAAAGTTGTACTGAGATTCTGGAAGTAAATGTCAATAGAATTCAGACCGAACTCGGGCCGAGCTCGGACCGAATTTGGTTAGTTTAATTCCAGAATATGTTATGTCATTTAATTCTCTTCCTAATTTAGGTTTCTGCTACTCGATATATATTGATCATTTCGTTGCTCATTCATTCAGACCAACAAAAATCATCCCTCCTCCATAAATAAACTTAGTTTTTCCTTCTACATCCTCTCCCAATGGCCCCTAAATGGAAACAAGATTCCTTTTTTGACTCTCTTTTTTGTCCCATTATGCCAAACATAGGAGAATTCGATGGTTTCACCTTTCGAAGTCATAAAATTTCAAATGATTGGTTTAATGACTTCTCTAAGAGACACATCTGTTTTGGCCATCCTATTGATTTTTTTTTTTAACAAATAGACTATCTACCTACTCTTCAAATACTTCAACTTGAAGAATTTGGTACGGGTAGAATTTGTTACACCCATACCAAAATTTACACCAATGCTATTCAAATGTTCTATTGTAACTTAACATATGAACATGATACTATTTTATCGAGAGTTCATGGCATTCTAATTGAATTCGATGCGAATGACTTGGGTAAAATCCTACAAATTTTTGCTGATGGACAAACCTTAGTCAACATCACGCAAGTTTAATTTGACTATGACTTAATACTAGATTCTTTCAAGAATATCCTTTGTCACACTCTTGAATGTCCACCTGGTAAATTTTATACTAGATATTTGAAAGGTCACTTCTTTGAAATGTATTGCATTATCTTTTTAACTTTTTTACCTAAGAGGAGTTACTTTGATGAGGTTTCTTATCCAGAAATGTCATCTTTATATCACTTGTATTTTGACATTAATTTTAATGTTCCACATACCATCTTATCTTAAATGGTTCAATATCGCAAGAAAGGGCGTCCACTACTATACGCGTGTACTTGGTAACTATTTTTAGCTATTTCAATATTCCTTTGGATACTTGTCCAAATTTTGAGGAACCATTATACCTCAATAGAATTCAAAGATTTGACCCAACTATGCTTCTACCTTATAACTTATCATCAAACTGCAACACTCGTCCTGTTGATTTTGTTCCTCCTATTGATGAACAACCGCAAATCTTAGAGTCTATTTTCAATCTTTTGCGTAATCGTTTTCCACTAAGTAGATATACGCAATCGTGCTACTGATCATCGTCAAACCGATCATCATCAAACCCTTCAGACTCAGGCTTTTGGCAACACTTTGATAGACATCTAGTACACCCTATCGTAGTACCCAGCCGAACCTTTTTTAATTCTCCGAAATCCAAATCAACAAATGATTTCGTATTTATCACCCATATATTCAGCGATACTTGGATCTAGCTGATGCCTTCTTTGATCTAAACAGAATAGTTGAACCGAATAATAAAGATGATGAATATGACAAGTAGTTACTCAATAATTTTTAAATGTTTAAAATTTTTTACTTTTCGATGCTCTATATAATGTTTCCACTACCCATCTATTTTTTTATATTTTCTTTTCAAATAAATAAAAGTTTAATACAATTTTACTTTTTTTATTATATATTATCCTGTATACATTTTTCTCTCTTATTTTTCTTGTCATCTCACCAATTTTGGGGGAGTATGTCATTTCGATAAAATGATAACGGGGGAGAAAGACATACTTGATACTAGCATACAAGATGATACTTGACAAATGTTATCTTCAGCATATCAATCGCCCTACAGTTATGGGGGAGCCTTGCATATCAAAGACTTGCAGTATCATTCATAGTTTGTCAATTATCAAAATGGAGGAGACTGTTGGCCCATCTAGTCTAAGTTAACTTGATTTTGATAGTTAAATAAACCATGCATTGATATGTCGTGATCTGAAGCCTCAATACTGCTTTTATATGTCGTTTGTATTTCGTCTATTCAAATGTTATATTTTATTTATTTTGAGTCTAGGACTGATTTAAGCTGAGTCGCACTGACAAATCCCAAGTACCTATACCCAGATACCTAGTCCACTCAAATGAGCCAAAGAACCTATCTACCAAATCAGGCAACATTCATTTACAAAGTCTACCATACTAAGAGACCAAACTCGGGCTAAACTCGTGCCGAACTCAGACTGAACTTGGTTACCATTTTGGTATGAAATCAACCAGTTCAATAGCTCCTAATTTTTTGGCCCAACGATTAAAATTTTGAATTAAATCCCATCCGAATTCTAGCCAAATTCTGTTTGCCTATACCCTATAAATAGGATTAAAATTCTTTATTCTTACTCACTCAACCATTATTAAGTCTTCTATCCTATTGTGAGCAAACCCCTAAAGCCTTAACTTTCCTATCTCAAAGAGCAACTCCCTAGCCTTCCTAGTGCCAAGTGCGATATTGGTCTAGAAGTCTTCTAAGTTATAAAGAGCTTTGTTCCATTAGTTACTCTCTCTCTCTAAGCTGTGAAGTTGCGAGACTTCGGATCAAACCTCGTGGTATAAAGAAGTGGCAAGCCTTCGGATCAAAGCTTGTGATTTGCTATTGGTGATTATAGTTGATAAAACTCCGAGCTTGAGTTCTCGGGACTGGACTAGTCCTCTCAGAGGAAAACTAGTATACATCTTGGTGTTTGCGTTTGCTTTCTCTCTCTACTTTACTGCTTTACTTTATTATCTTTATATACACTTTTATTTAGCAACTGCCTTCATTCTGATTATCAAATTTGGGTAGATTATTCTGTTGTACTCTATTCACCCTCCTCTAGAGTTGCCTTACGGTCCTTCAATATCTTATCCTCCAATCGTAGACGACTTCCATGATGTATTTTTTGAGGAGCTGCAAGGAATACTACCTGATATAGACATAGAGTTCACTATAGATCTGATTCTGGGAGCAAAACCGTCTCTTCCTATATGTACGGGGTGGTACCAAAGGATCAATAGGAGCTAATGAGCTTTTAGACAAGGGCTTTATTCTATCTAGCGGATCTCCATAGGGAGCACCAATTTTGTTTGTGTCAAAGAAGGACGGATCTGTACGCTTGTGCATCAACTACAGGGAGTTAAACACAGTGACGGTGAAGAACAAGTACCCACTATTGCATATCGATGATTTATTCAATCAGTTGAGTGGAGCACGAGTTTTCTCGAAGATTGATCCCAGGTCTGGCTACCATCAGATCAAGTTACAGAAGGAGGATATTCAGAAGACATCTTTTCGGACATTATATGGACACTATGAGTTCTTGGTGAAGTCGTTTGCTTTAACCAATATGCCAGTAGTGTTCATAAACCTGATGAACAAGGTGTTCCATCAGTATTTGGACAAGTTCGTGGTAGTTTTTATTGATGATATCTTGGTATATTCCAAGAACCACGAGGAGCACGAGAAACATCTTAGGTAAACTAAATTATGAATTTATCAATGATAATATAGATAGTTGGACTTGAAGACTTTACCACTAATAGCGTGAATTGGTAAACTATTGTATAAAAATAGAGTAACAAGATTGGATGAGAAGTAATATTCATAAATATTACAGTTCTAGATTAGATATAGTGTATTATCTATATACCAAAGGCATTACCGTAGTGGTAATGTGGAGGCCCCCCTTAGAGTAGACCAAGCTTCAAATCTCCCGTCCGCTTGCTGGGTAGATTTTATAGCCAAGGGTGGAGCCTAGGTATATATAAAAAAAAGAATTATCTATATTAGGGGATGCACTCTATCAAAGATAGACATATGTGTTTGGAAGGGGTGTATAAGATAAAACTAAAGTAGAGGAACCTCAGGTTCAAGTTGAATCAATGAAATTAGTGATAAGAAGAGGTTCATGAGGGCCATTGACTTTGAGCATATTAAAAAAATGATTTAGGACAATTAAATTTTTTTGTAGCTTGATGGTTGCCTGGAAGATCTATACTTTGAAGGTACTGAACCCTGATTGGAGGATCTTATAGTGAAACCAAGATTTAATATGCTAGGTGAGGTATGAATATTTGTATGAATAATGATGAAGGAAAGATATTATAGTCGCACGACCCAAGATGAAGAGTTGATGACTCAAGAAATACTGGCTTGAGTAATAACAATTTTATTAGATCCAAATTATAATTGCTTTTGAAATTCTGAGGACCTAATACAAGTAGAACATGAGGATTAAGTTTACACATATCCAGAATAGAAATATGGGTTTAGCCTGCCGGTTGACTCATTGATCACCTTTAGAGGATACATGATAGAAGTTTAAAATTTGAAATTGGAAAATATGTTTGGTAAATCTAGACTATAAAAAATATCCACTAAAGATTGAAGCAGCAAAAATATTGAGCAATGCAAATCCATGAGACACTGAGGGATTAGTGATCCAAATTACAAATAATTGGGCGATAGAGAATTTGACAAAAATGGAGAAAGATCAAAGGTTAACTTCCTTAAATTCTGAGGACAAATCGATGATTGTGAGTAATGCAGACATAGAAATACTGGCCATCCGAGTAAAATATTTTTATTTAAAGGTTATGTGAAATCTTTAAGGGATAAATTTGAGAATGCATTAAGCAGGTTGTTAGAAGTAGACATTAGGTTGTTAATGGCTACTTGTTATTGAAAACATAATTTTAGTTTGGTGGATATTCTAAACATAAGAACCTAGTAACTTGTCGATTTTTTTTCATTGAGAGGGTTTAGAGCTATGAGAGGAGAATTAATGACTCGAGAACTTGAGGTTTGGGATATGACGTTAGCAACGTCAATATCCCAAAAATATTGAGCAATATTTTTGGGATATTGACGTTGATCACCTTTAGAGGATACATGATAGAAGTTTAAAATTTGAAATTGGAAAATATGTTTGGTAAATCTAGACTATAAAAAATATCCACTAAAGATTGAAGCAGCAAAAATATTGAGCAATGCAAATCCATGAGACACTGAGGGATTAGTGATCCAAATTACAAATAATTGGGCGATAGAGAATTTGACAAAAATGGAGAAAGATCAAAGGTTAACTTCCTTAAATTCTGAGGACAAATCGATGATTGTGAGTAATGCAGACATAGAAATACTGGCCATCCGAGTAAAATATTTTTATTTAAAGGTTATGTGAAATCTTTAAGGGATAAATTTGAGAATGCATTAAGCAGGTTGTTAGAAGTAGACATTAGGTTGTTAATGGCTACTTGTTATTGAAAACATAATTTTAGTTTGGTGGATATTCTAAACATAAGAACCTAGTAACTTGTCGATTTTTTTTCATTGAGAGGGTTTAGAGCTATGAGAGGAGAATTAATGACTCGAGAACTTGAGGTTTGGGATATGACGTTAGCAACGTCAATTTATGATTTATGGAATCATTAATTTTATATTCGAGGATAATATTTTAATAAGGTAGGTAGCATTAATAGCTAAATTATTAATTTTATTATTTAATATTAGTATTGTTGTTATTGGAATAAGATTTAAAATTTTCCATATAGTCTTTAAATCATAAGCTACCATTTGTCTCTAGCCACTCCTATGATTAAATTCTCCGCCCAAGATTTCCAAGCGATTTTTTTTTCCTAAGAAATCATTTTTACTTCCTTTTTTATTTTTTTATTTCATCTTTCTTGGGTTTTCCTACCAGGAAAACTACATATCCCTTCGTTATCTTTCACCATTCTTATTTTCCTATTCACTTCATCATCTCCATCTTATTCTTCTGGCAGACTACTCAATTTTTTCTCAAAACTAAAAGCCAGCCCCTCCCGTTCATTTTGAATCCATATAATTAATTTTAGACCTATCTGAAGCTAAGCTCGTATACATCTTAAATTTTCTTAACCCAACATATCTAAGTCCAATTTGTGAAACCCAATTTATTTTATTCATGCCTATTCCATTGTTGCAAATATTTTTGCCAACCTAGTTTAATATTATGACTACATCTTTTTAATATATAAATATTTTCCTTAAAAAATTTTATCCCATATCTTTAATCCCCTCTCTGCTCATCATTCGTCGAATGAGTCGACTTGGGAGCACGAGGACTCTATTCGTGAGAGCTTCCCTCACTTGTCTGAGGATCAAGGTACGCATTTACGTGCTGCATTTCAATATTTGTACTATTTTAATTCTTATTTCTGCTATTCGTACATTTATTCTTAATTTTGAGGACAAAATTCTTCTAAATCGGAAAGGATGTAAATCCCCTCTTTTTATTTTTGTTATATTTATTATTATTATTATTATTAATTTAGGATTTTGGAGTAGAATTAACCTGATTATTTAGGACATTAAGACTTATATAAATTATTAAAGTATTATTACTTAAGATCTTAGATTAACCAATTATATTCTTCATATAGGCTTGGTCCTCTTAAACACAACTAAATTATATTAATTTAGCTTAAGTTGTGTACTAATGGACATTACATACTTAACTTGACTGCAACCCACCTTTTGGGTTGGGTACTCTTAAACATAACTACATGGAGGCATTAGAGTATTTATTTTGCACTTATGCTAACTCAACCACATGGAACCTAAACCTACCCTACTATTAGAATTAAGCAAGCAAAAACTTGCATGTTTCTATTTACATGCAATTTTATGCATTGAACCTAACCCTTTGCTTCTACACCAGAACAATTCCTAAAAATCGGTCTTATGTGTCCTGTGGAGAGCTCATAGGAAGCAAACTTCCAATAGATCGAACCCAGCCATTGTTTACACCCGATCCCATGTTGCTATAGAAGCAATAACTTCTCGTTGTAACCAGCATATATAAGCATGGTATTGTTCCGTACTAGTCAATAGTCTACCCAACCAATCCAGTTGCCTCGCCTTCCCTCTAAATAATGTCTCCTTCCCCCTTTCTCTTGCAAACCTTAACCTATCCGCCTCTATTCATCAAGCACCCCTCCATCATCCAAGACCTCTTTGCCTTTTCCTTCACAGACCGCAGGCTATTGTTTCTTCCCCTCGACGCGATTGTCAATGTCTCCTTCGCGCTAGCAACCAAGGAGTGTTCTTCCCGACAGGGCCGGTGCCATCAACGTCCATTTTCTAATGAATGTTCTCTCATCCACCTCGAAGGTTTAGAACTACCTTCCCTTTTTTCAACCTTGTTTCTGAATTTAAGTATTTCTCTCATTATATTATTATTTATTAGTAGGGTCTTTCTCGTTAACATAGGTGGGATATTTTATGTGTTGTGGGGATCATAGGAATGGTGTGTTGTATGGAACGTGAGTAATATTGAAGAGGGATTGATGGTAGTAAAGTTCCTTCTTCTTCTTTTTTCTCTTATGTCATGTTGGTTAACAACCGAGGGATTCTTGAGGTTGCACTGATGCCACTGAGGGTTAGATTTTAGGGTGTTATGTGTGTATGGAAGAGGTGATAGATGTATCATGCGGATGATATATATATATATATATATATATATATATATATATATATATATATATATATATATATATATATATATATATATATATATATATATATATATATAGAAGTTTTCATGGTTGTAGAGATTATTTACTTGTTTGTGTTTTAGTTAACTAGATGTTCACTCTAAAGCCAATGTGCGTGTTTATATATGTGTGTGAATGGAAGAATAAAACATACATCAGAGTATTGAGTGTGTTTAGGGATGAGTTTCCATAGAGATAATATAGGTTCGGGTGAGCTCCTAGAAATGGTGGTTAGGAGCCAAACACACTCCTATGTATGTAGATGTTATGGAAATATCCATGTGTGATTTTATTGGCTACATGGACACCTAGAAAATGTGCTAGGTGGAGTTGGGTGGGTATTCAAATTTATTATAATAGGTCAATGTATGATATAGGAGAAGTTTGATATTTAAACTTATGAATGATGTGTTGGAATGAGAAGTAGAAATTAAGCATGATAGTATAGGAATTTTTTTATGTGAAGTAAATAAATAAATGGAAGGGGCAGTGATTAGAAGTAGCTAAGTGCATAAGGCTATGGAGATTGGGTCCTTCCTCTGAACTTGTGCGTTTTAATGTCTAAGATGATTATAGATCCTATAAGCAATAACCTATAAGCAACAATAGGAAAGAATGGGATGTGACTGTATATATAAGTTGTGTGTTTTTTAGAAGAGAATAACAGTAAATTGGAAGTGTGTTCATGAATATGGCTTATGTACAGGAAAATTTACTAGTGGAAAATAGTATATTTTTGCAGTTATTGTCGTACAGATTAGTTTTCGAAGAGGTGTATATCAATGAAAGATGGCATATTGTTGGGTTCTTATGTATATGCCAATACAGTTGGGGTAAGTTAAGTTCACATATAGGACAATAGGTATTTGCTCTATGGTTATGCCAGTGTATAATATATTGCTAAAAAAAATTTCTATTCATTTTTTATAATTATTATAAGTAAACTATTAGTAGTAATTAATTAAATTGTAAATTTATTCTCTAGGCTATTTGGATTCCTTGGACTCGGACTTTATACCAGTTTCTTCTTCTTCTTTCTTTCAGCTACTGGATCCAGGAAAGTATACCTTGCAACTCTTGTTTATAATTTTTAAATACTGCAATCTGATTAAATGATATTGTGCGTCCAAGAATAACTTGGGTTTAAGTCATTGTTGGACTAATTATGTGCGACTTAGTACTTAGAAACCAAATCCCTTATTTGATAGGTGCCCTAATCTTTCTATAACCTTGACACATTTAGACACAGAGTGGTTCATGTATGGATACAGACTCTTGTACCAGTCGTACACTGGTACAATCGAGATGCGTGACAGCAGTATTTAGATACTTGATCTTGACTCAGGAGTAGGAGCTATACATGTCGTGGTGAACATCAGATACAACAACATTAGATGGGGAGAGTACTCACTAGATCTATGGGTTATGTTTGCACTTTCCTTTATAATCCACCGTCTCCGTCGGTGTACCTGGTATGATGACCATGGTTTTATGATTATGAGAGAGAGAGAGAGTGTCACTACCACATTCTGAAAACAGGGGTATTTTCGAATTTTTATAATATTTAATATTATTGTAGTTATAATTAAGTAATTGCGTGATAAGTATATTTGATTTAAATAATTATGTGAGCTGTGTAATTAAATATAATATTATATACAGTGTTCATTTATTTTGAGCTAGTAGACTTGACCTAGAAGCCCAGTAGATGAACACCTGTCCTAATTGTGGAATTCTGTATTTAATTATTTTATCTAGAATTTATTTATTGGAGATTTTAATTAATTACTGTATTTTAATTAATTATTGCGCATTGCCTTTGCTTCGACATTTGGAGCGCTGCCCTGACTTTTATCTTCTAACAAATTTCACTATCTTGCCCTAGACATGCCCGTCTTCCATTCTGCTATTTTTGCAACTCATAATTATGCTCTCTGTATATTATTTCTAGCCGCACAAAAATTGTTGCGGACGTTATTTAATAAATTCCTATTTTGTATCGTTGTGCGTTCCAATCGAAATTTGGAGGCAATCTTGACCTATTTTTCGTGCGGCCCAAATTAGGGTAATATTTTGTTCTGAGTCTTCTTCATTATTGGTATTGATGATCTGACCTAATTTTGGCCCCATGTACTCCTAATTAATTTTAGAACACAACTTGCATTTATTTCTAATTAAATTGAGGATACTATTTTAACCGATTCTGAAAATCCCAATTTAATTCCAGTGCCCTGCTAATTGAGCCCACACCGAGCATACAGTGCCCCCTGACCCTACAAAACACAGGACACCGAATCGCCCGCCAAATTTTTGTCATTTTATGCGTCTGTGCAAATACCCAAATTTAAGGGGGCTAATTTGCACATTTTTATTTTTGGTGTCAACACCCATTTGTTTAAACCAATGAGGGAGCCCTAATAATTTTTAACTAAACCTCACCCTCATTCCTACATGAATTATTTTTCCCTCATGACAAATCTGGACCACTCATTCTATGGGTCCATCCTCACCCTTAAATTCACACACTCTCTCTCCCTATATAATGTCATGTCACATCAACCCTAATCCCCAAAACAAGCCCCCACATTCTCCCTAACCCCAACCGTAGCCCTCATCCCATTTTTCTCCACTTCTCTTCTTTTCTTCTTCTCTTTCCTTTCTTCTTCTTCTTCTTCTTCTTCTTCTCCTTTACTTAGATTCAAATTCAAAAGTAGAGGGGGGGGAAACACTGTTCACCCCCACCTACAGCACCCGGCCGAGCCCATCCCCCGGCGGCCCCTGCCCACTCCGGCGGCCCGGCCTAGCCCCGAGCCCCTCGGCCTCTACAAGCTCCCCCTCCGCCGAACAGTCCCCCACTCCGGCTGCTCCTCCCCCATTCCTCCCTGCCGAGCTCTCTCTCCCTCTGTACTCACTCCCCGACCTGCTCCGGCGGCCAACCCGACGACAACCACTGCTCACCTTGCTCCTCCTAACACCCCGCTGCAACTGCTCACCGCAGCCCCTTGCTCCCTGCTCCGGCGGCAAGTCCAGCCCCCATTCCTCCACTGCTCCTCCACCTCTCCATCTGCTGTCAACTCCGACGGCCATCGATTCCGCTCCCTGCTCCTTCCCGGCGAGCCACCCAGCCACCCATCTTTCCTTCCCGACTTCCCATCTACACCTACAACCACCACCATCTACACCCTCAATGACCACCCGGCCGAGCACCGCAACTCCCCGACCTCCTCCTGTTGTCCCTCTCCAGCACCTCCATTGCCGAGCCACCCTCGATTCCGGCCAGTGGCTTCCGGCTGACCCCAGTGAGTCCCTCTCCTCTTCTCTTTTCCCTCCTTCTTATATGTATAGTTTATTTCGTATATACGTATGTATGGTATGTTATATACGTATATATGAATTCAAACATATACATGTATGAATGTGTATATGTTTATATACGTATATGAATAAATATGTGTGTATGGGTGTATGTGTGTGCGTACGTATGTTGTATACGTATTTGAGTATAAATTGTATATATATATTTATATATATATATATGTTTTCTCTATTTTATATGTATATGTATGCAAACGTACATATATATATAATTTGCATATACATATTTAATATCATATGTTGAATAATGTATTGGTATACACATATATATGTATATGAACGTATTTTGGTAAATATATAACTGTAGCAAGTATAAATTATATTGGCATATATTTTAGATATATATATATATTATGTTAAATCCTTTTTAGTATGTATACAAATATATACGTATTGTATCCCTTTCCATGAATTATGTTTATATATATATACAAGTATTATTTTTATTATGATTATATATATATATACAAGTATTATTTTTATTATGTTTATATATATATACAAGTATTATTTTATTTGAAAGTATATATTTATACATATATCTATTATTGTAAATGATGGAAATTATATATATGATTAGTAAATGAGATGTATATTTATATATATCCCTACCAGATGACCCTAGTTGACTGAGTGTCATGCCTGGCATAGCCCTGAGGCCAGTGTATTTCTATTGTGTATTAGTGTAGCATCTGATACAAGTGATATTACTGTATGTGTATAGGACTGTTGGATCCTCCAGACGGTACTCTGGGACAGGACATTGGATTTACCAGCTAAGGACCCAAGGCGAGTACATTCTCTGATTAGTTTCTAATTTATGATATCTCCTATGTTCACTGTATCTAGTGTAGATATCCATGCTCTTGACACGCTGGTTACACGGATTGGTATACACGGATCTCGTCATGAGATATTATTCCTTATTCATGGTGTAGCTTGTACAAGACTTGTTTCCTTGTTATCTTGTGCATGTACAGACACTGAGTCCCGGGGAGATTTGCTACCTCCCTAGGGAATCCCGTGCCATAGCGTACCATGATTGGATCTACTATACCAGTCGGGGTGGAGAGTATTTTACTATAGATATGTGATCATACCCAACTCTACATGCATCATAGCTCACCCCACATCTCACGTCGGGTGCGGCCTAACCATTTACATGCTTCATAGCTGTTACGTGTGATTAGCCTGACCTCTACATGCATCATAGCTAACCAACGGTTAGCCTGACCTTACATGAATCATAGCTAATCACATGTAACCAGCCTGATCAAGTTCCCAAGCCGATCACATGTTAAAGCTAGTACTCACACACTTAGTCATAGGATTCTTGCTCGTTGACATATTATTTCTTTTCTTGCATTTACTTACAGTATTTCCAGTATTTCCTTTATTGTACATTTCTCGTACCTATACATGCATCTCGTATATTTCCATCTAGAACTGCTACATAGTTTATATCATTAATATAGAACTGCTATTTAGAGATGTACTTTACTCCTTCCTGACTGGAAAATATTTTCCAGACTGTGACCTTAGTTGACTTGTTTCTGACACACTTGGGGATTGGATGTCACTGATTGCAGGTATGACTATTTTGTCGTTAGACTTGTCTTGTATTTTTTTGCTTGCCTTAATATCTCATCGTGCTTAGTTTATGTGATTGAGTATTTCCAGCATTATTTTATGATATCCACGTCTCCTTATGGAGTTGGGTATTCATGTGAGATTGATTAGATAGTTATATGACCTAGACAGCGTTCTACTGCCGATGCTGCGGCGTAGGCTGGACGTACCCGCGCACTCGTGCCCCTAAACCAGGTGCGGGTCATGACACGTTTTTAGTGGTGGCCCATGCAGGTCAGACCTCACAAGTTGTGCGATGTCGTGGTAGTGTGACGTCTTAGTTGTACTACTGCTTGCCTGCTATAGAATATAGGACATAGAATACTAGGATGAGAGAGGATACTCAATCACAAAAAAAAAATTCTTGAGAGATTTCTGGGATGACCCCTTGAGAATCTTATTATAATTTCCAATTTAAATCTTTTCCTTATTTCCGTCCGCTCTCGCTTGTTGTTATTGAACTTGATCCTTGTTGATCAGTTATTAAATTAAAATCTTGGTATCATTGTTGAGTTTGATTCTTATTGACCAGTTGTTAAATTTAAATTCTTGGTATCGTTCTTGAGTTAATTTTATATCGAGATGAATTTTACGGACTAAACCTTACGGTATCATCTGATGACATATGTTGATGAGGACAGTGAGAAAGGTAAAACGTCTACTTTGGTTATGGAACCTAGAGTTTATCGCAGCCACATTAGCTGTCGTGACAAGAACGTAGGAACCTGACTTGGATGTACATAACTTAGTTACGAAACTTAGAGTCTCTCGCAGCCATACCGATTGGCGTGGCGAAGATTCTAGATGACATGATTATATAGTTGCATACCTTAGTTACGGAACCTATCGTTTATCGCATTTATGCTTACTGGCGTGGCGAGGATTCTTAGTGTCATAATTTCTGACAGACGTGTATGATTATCAGGTTGTATCTTAAAATGGTTCTTAAAGTATCATCTCAAAACTTATCCATTTCTGTTATTCCATGACTTTGTTTCATCGCTTCTTTTCTTTACTAGCAGTAAAGATACCTTCAATCCTTAATCCCGTTCCTTTTTGAGCTTCTTTGAGGATTCCTTGTTAGTATGATAATTAGTGACTTGCAATTTTGTTTGTGTGTTGTATTAGTGTTGACTGAGTGTGACTTATGAGTTTGTAAGTGTTTCTTAGTTGGACATGGGAGCAGTAGGCATTAATCTAGAGATACCCATAGTATAGTACCTTGTAGCAATAGTTCTACGATAGATGTTATTATAATTAGTATTGGTATTATAGAAAGAGGAGTAAGAGTATCAGTGAAGGTTCCAAGAGTAAGTATCAAAATCAGCATGCCAGTCTTGGATAGTCATAAAATTATGTACTTGGATGATCTATGTAAACAATTAAGTATCAAAGAATTGTATTAAAGATTAATGGAGCATGATATTCAATTTGATGATTGATTACTTGGGTGTGTCAAGGGTAAAGAAATGTATATACATAAAGGGTATTAATGAGTGTGCCATGGGTAGAGGAATATCAAGATTAATCATGAAAGGTATGAAGTGTATCACAGATTAGTGTAACAGTCTGTAAAAGATTAAAAGGAAAATATATATACATCAATCGAGATGAGGAGCCATATACTTGCCCATGAGAGTAAAGAGAAACAGGTGTATTATTAAAGGTGCAAATAATTGTGAGTTCTAATAAGTTTGATGAGATAATCTAATGATGAAGTTAGAGTTACCATACCAATAGTGCTAGTGATTCTATATCAAAGATTTGTTGAGCAAGGTGCTAATGACAGTAAGAACTTCGTGTGATGATAATTAGAATGGTGTACCAGTTAATATAGATAGAAAGTCATTGGAGAAAAAATGTGTGATGATAACTTTGATTATTGGAAGTAATATTGCAAGTAATCCGGGCAGTAAAAATTTAAGAACACAGTTGAGAATTGTAGACCATTGGTATATTGTGTGCACCTTGAGTATTAGAGACTGTGAGTATTATATGTATACTTGTGGATTTAAATTTATAATTTGAAGAGTGGAAATGAATTTCAATTTTTAAAGTTTTTGAGGAGTTAAGATTTTATGTTATTAAAGTTTTTGAGGATTAAAATTCAATTCAATAAACATAGTCAAAGCTATGAAGATTTTTAAAAGTGATTAAAATTTTATTTCAATGTTGAATATTTGACTTTTGAGGAAAGTATATGCATTTTATTTTAAATTATTCGAAAAGTAAATTTTGATAATTTTATTTTGAGGATAAAATTTTATGGTGGATAGGAAATATATACTAGTATATGAGTGAATGAAGTGCATATATAAGGATCTGTTGGCTGTGCATGCTTGAGATGGCACTGCAAACAGACTTGGGTGTCCATTTAGAGTTGTATTAGAAGGAGCAATACTTAGTGTGCTGTGTTGCACTTGGCGTTCACTTGGGTGATAAGAACAACTAGTATGAACAATTGTAGTAGGTAAGAGAGCTAGCAGTGGATGTGCTTGTAGTAGAAATAGTGGTTCCTAAAAGGATAAGGGTATCAAACTTTGGATGCATCATTAAACCTATGGTTGTGTTAGAAGGCTATATTCTATTCTTTCCTTCCTTCTGTCCCTCTCTATTTGATTGATTGATTGATTCCTTAGTACAATAGTTGTATGCATGATTTTCTTGTTAGAATGTAGTTAGTAGTACACCCTGATACAGAGACTGCAATACCATGACAAAAGACACTATGACCGTATATATTCCCCTTAGGTTGCATGTTGTATGGTTGTAGGAAGGATTTTTCTTAGACCATGATTATTGGGGTTTGACCATGACGAAGATTCCTGAAGGGGTTATGACTTGACAAGAGAGAGACAAGATGATTAAAATTCGAGGATAACCATCGATTTAAATAAAGGGCCAAGAATTTAACATGGCAGAATTTATGATGTATTAATTCCAGGAAGGATAGGATATGATTGAGGTTATCATTAGAATTTGAGGAAATTAAGGAGATTGTCATTAAATTATTGGATTGCAAGTTCTGAATTTTTAAAATGTTATATTTGGATGTTGCATTTGGAGAATCCTTAAGTATCGCATTGTTGAGTATTTTGAGGAAAGAGAAAATCGAGGAATAAAATTTTTGATGGATTAATGTTTGAATTCAAACTTTTTGGGACGAGATTACATTTTTATATATGTGCATTGAAAAAAAAATCAAATTAGAGGAGTGGATATTAAATTCTGAGTATTGAATTACTAACTAAAAATTTCGGGAAAATTTTGATAAAAATGGACTTTAATTTTATTTCGAAGATTTTTCAGGAATGCAATAATTTCAGAATTTTTTATTTGTGAAAGGACATTGTGGATTATTACCTGATTTCGTGGTTGATGAATTTAAACTTTGAAGGAAAATAATAATGTGTATGATTAAACGCTACTATGAGAATTTTAAATTTCGAGGACAAAATTCTTTTAAGGAGGGTAGACTTGTCACTACCACATTCTGAAAATAGGGGTATTTTCGACTTTTTATAATATTTAATATTATTGTAGTTACAATTAAGTAATTGCGTGATAAGTATATTTGATTTAAATAATTATATGAGCTGTGTAATTAAATATAATATTATATACAGTGTTCATTTATTTTGAGCTAGTAGACTTGACCTAGAAGCCCAGTAGATGAACACCTGTCCGAATTATGGAATTCTGTATTTAATTGTTTTATCTAGAATTTATTTATTGGAGATTTTAATTAATTACCGTATTTTAATTAATTATTGTGCATTGCCTTTGCTTCGACATTTGGAGCACTGCCCTGACTTTTGTCTTCCAACAAATTTCACAATCTTGCCCTAGACATGCCCGCCTTCCATTCTGCTATTTTTGTAACTCATAATTATGCTCTCTGTATATTATTTCTAGCCGCACAAAAATCGTCGCGGACGTTATTTAATAAATTTCTATTTTGTATCGTTGTGCGTTCCAATCAAAATTTGGAGGCAATCTTGACCTATTTTTTGTGCGGCCCAAATTAGGGTAATATTTTGTTCTGAGTCTTCTTCATTATTGGTATTGATGATCTGACCTGATTTTGGCCCCATGTACTCCTAATTAATTTTAGAACACAACTTGCATTTATTTCTAATTAAATTGAGGATACTATTTTAACCGATTCTGAAAATCCCAATTTAATTCCAGTGCCCTGCTAATTGAGCCCACACCGAGCATACAGCGCCCCCTGACCCTAAAAAATACCGAACACCGAATTGCCCGCCAAATTTTCGTCATTTTATGCGTCTGTGCAAATACCCAAATTTAAGGGGGCTAATTTGCACATTTGCATTTTTGGTGTCAACACCCATTTGTTTAAACCAATGAGGGAGCCCTAATAATTTTTAACTAAACCTCACCCTCATTCCTATATGAATTATTTTTCCCTCATGACAAATCTGGACCACTCATTCTATGTGTCCATCCTCACCCTTAAATTCACACACTCTCTCTCCCTATATAATGTCATGTCACATCAACCCTAATCCCCAAAACAAGCCCCCACATTCTCCCTCACCCCAATCGTAGCCCTTATCCCATTTCCTTTACTTAGATTCAAATTCTAAAGTAGAGGAGGGGGGAAACACTGTTTACCCCCACCTACAGCACCCGGCCGAGCCCATCCCCCGGCTGCCCCTGCCCACTCCGGCGGCCCGGCCTAGCCCCGAGCCCCTCGGCCTCTGCAAGCTCCCCCTCCGCCGAACAGTCCCCCACTCCGGCTGCTCCTCCCCCATTCCTCCCTGCCGAGCTCTCTCTCCCTCTGTACTCACTCCCCGACCTGCTCCGGCGGCCAACCCGACGGCAACCACTGCTCACCGTGCTCCTCCCAACACCCCGCTGCAACTGCTCACCGCAGCCCCTTGCTCCCTGCTCCGGCGGCAAGTCCAGCCCCCATTCCTCTACTGCTCCTCTACCTCTCCATCTACTGTCAACTCCGGCGGCCATCGATTCCGCTCCCTGCTCCTTCCCCGCGAGCCACCCAGCCACCCATCTTTCCTCCCCGACTTCCCATCTACACCTACAACCACCACCATCTACACCCTCAACGACCACCCGGCCGAGCACCGCAACTCCCCGACCTCCTCCTGCTGTCCCTCTCCAGCACCTCCATTGCCGAGCCACCCTCGATTCCGGCCAGTGGCTTCCGGCTGACCCCAGTGAGTCCCTCTCCTCTTCTCTTTTCCCTCCTTCTTATATGTATAGTTTATTTCGTATATACGTATGTATGGTATGTTGTATACGTATATATGAATTCAAACATATACATGTATGAATGTGTATATGTTTATATACGTATATGAATAAATATGTGTGTATGGGTGTATGTGTGTGCGTACGTATGTTGTATACGTATTTGAGTGTAAATTGTATATATAATTATATATATATATGTTTTCTCTATTTTATATGTATATGTATGCAAACGTATATATATATAATTTGCATATACATATTTAATATCATATGTTGAATAATGTATTGGTATACACATATATATGTATATGAACGTATTTTGGTAAATATATAACTGTAGCAAGTATAAATTATATTGGCATATATTTTAGATATATATATATATATATTATGTTAAATCCTTTTTAGTATGTATACAAATATATACGTATTGTATCCCTTTCCATGAATTATGTTTATATATATATATATACAAGTATTATTTTTATTATGATTATATATATATATATACAAGTATTATTTTTATTATGTTTATATATATATACAAGTATTATTTTATTTGAAAGTATATATTTATACATATATCTATTATTGTAATTGATGGAAATTATATATATGATTAGTAAATGAGATGTATATTTATATATATCCCTACCAGATGACCCTAGTTGACTGAGTGTCATGCCTGGCATAGCCCTGAGGCCAGTGTATTTCTATTGTGTATTAGTGTAGCATCTGATACAAGTGATATTACTGTATGTGTATAGGACTGTTGGATCCTCCAGACGGTACTCTGGGACAGGATATTGGATTTACCAGCTAAGGACCCAAGGCGAGTACATTCTCTGATTAGTTTCTAATTTATGATATCTCCTATGTTCACTGTATCTAGTGTAGATATCCATGCTCTTGACACGCTGGTTACACGGATTGGTATACACGGATCTCGTCATGAGATATTATTCCTTATTCATGGTGTAGCTTGTACAAGACTTGTTTTCTTGTTATCTTGTGCATGTACAGACACTGAGTCCCGGGGAGATTTGCTACCTCTCTAGGGAATCCCGTGCCATAGCGTACCATGATTGGATCTACTATATCAGTCGGGGTGGGGAGTATTTTACTATAGATATGTGATCATACCCAACTCTACATGCATCATAGCTCACCCCACATCTCACGTCGGGTGCGGCCTAACCATTTACATGCTTCATAGCTGTTACGTGTGATTAGCCTGACCTCTACATGCATCATAGCTAACCAACGGTTAGCCTGACCTTACATGAATCATAGCTAATCACATGTAACCAGCCTGACCAAGTTTCCAAGTCGATCACATGTTAAAGCTAGTACTCACACACTTAGTCATAGGATTCTTGCTCGTTGACATATTATTTCTTTTCTTGCATTTACTTACAGTATTTCCAGTATTTCCTTTATTGTACATTTCTCGTACCTATACATGCATCTCGTATATTTCCATCTAGAACTGCTACATAGTTTATATCATTAATATAGAACTGCTATTTAGAGATGTACTTTGCTCCTTCCTGACTGGAAAACATTTTCCAGACTGTGACCTTAGTGGAATTGTTTCTGACACACTTGGGGATTGGATGTCACTGATTGCAGGTATGACTATTTTGTCGTTAGACTTGTCTTGTATTTCTTTGCTTGCCTTGATATCTCATCGTGCTTAGTTTATGTGATTGAGTATTTCCAGCATTATTTTATGATATCCACGTCTCCTTATGGAGTTGGGTATTCATGTGAGATTGATTAGATAGTTACATGACCTAGACAGCGTTCTACCGTCGATGCTGCGGCGTAGGCTGGACGTACCCGCGCACTCGTATCCCTAAACCGGGTGCGGGTCGTGAGAGAGAGAGAGAGAGAGAGATGTCCTTTGGAGTCTATGACGCTATACCATATTTAGGCCTCTATTTCTCCCAGGAAATTATGTCGATTCTATTACCCTACAGCTCATGCGTCGAACATGGTTCTCATTTCATTTATACTTAGATTGGTACACCCTTATTTTATTGCAACATTTTTATACCATTAGTGGCCTATTTCTATGTATCTTGTTATGTCCCTCTGATGACCTGGTTACTTTCCAAACGTAGTATACTTGCCTAGATACGCGGAAGTGGCTAGTCCTAATCTTCGCTAGCTATATCAAAAGTCATAAATACACTTATTCATTTATTTAATAATTTTATTCTTTAATTCTTTCATCAACTTTTGTCTCTAATTATTCCATTTCAAATTATTCCCTAAAATAGTTTCCTAAAATCCTTTTTAGAAAATTATCTAAAACACTTTAGAATTATTACTTATAAAATTATTTCTTCTTATTAACTAACATTTACTATTGAGTATGGAAGCCAATGGCTCTTCTCGACCATTTTATATTCTACTGGCTTTGGCCAACAATCCTCAGACCCCAACTCCAATAACCCGGTCCTAGTCTATTATTGGCCAACAATCCTCGATTGGGTATGGAAAGATATGCATGAGTCATTTGGGCTACTTTGCAATTTTGTGACCGTACGCTCTGAGGGAGATGCAGGTTGACGACCATGGATTTATATGAGAGAGATTGGCCTCTGGCATCCAGGGGGATGCTTTGAGGTCTGTGCATATGATTGGGTAGATTATATACATGTAGACCTTTAGTCTCGGAGGAGTCTATGTCGATCGCATTTTAGCCAGATAGCACATTCGTGCGAAGGTTATCCTTAATTGCATTTACGTAGCTTGCTTAGTTTATCCAGTATATATGTTTATATTCAATTTATGATTGGCATGCTTCTATGTATCTTGTTATGTCCCTCTGAGGACATGGACCCTTGCCAGATGTAGACGATCAGGACTATCCGCAGGAGTACGTACTATGGCATGATTCTTTCTCTTTCGAGGAGGTCTTTCCTTCGAGCCTATCTGATCGTTAGATGATGTACTCATTATATTTTCTTTTATATTCTATTTTGATAGTGAATTTTCCTTCACCCAACTATTAGTTCTTCTTGAATATTTTATACTTGGTTCATTGTCATATTTGGTTATTTATTTATATTTGGTTTTATGGATGAGATTAGTATTTTCTGTGACTTGTGACATTATATACCACCTGTGAATTATTATTCATAATACAGCGTACGTATGTGTTATGGTTTTCATATATTAGAGTTTTTGTATACATACGGCTGACATATTTATGTATTCCTAGTCCTACATATATTTGGACAGGGAAATGACACCACCTATGGGCTGGATCCGCCCCTGGTCTCCCATCCGAAATCATCTATTAGAATATTATATCCTCTTAAAAGATTCTTTGCAAGTTCAACTACCTCTCAAAATCATGAATCATGGTATGTTCAAATTAATTATAATTAAGCTCTAAAGCCATCTTTCAAAGATCTTATAGCCAATACTCCAGGATTTAGTAACAAAAATACTAAGTTTATATGCAAATGGATTACAATTTCATTACTATCATGACCCGCACCCGAAATAAGGGCACGAGTAGTGAGCAACGCCCAACCTATGCCACAACATCGATGGTAGAACGTTATCTGGGTCAAATATACTATCTAAATATCTCATACAATATATACATTATACCCGTCAATCATCTCAACTCCAAACGGAGACGGAGAAACAATATAGTATCTGATAATGATAAACTATTCTCAATCATAATGCAAACTAAGGAAGATAAAGCATGATATGGAATAACGAAGGAAAGGAGTCACAATATATCCACAAATCCAAAATAATATATATACATGCCAATAACCTCGATAAAAGTCTAATACAAGTCTAAACAGATAAAGTAAACCTCCTCAGACTCTGGTACTTGTTCTTTCTACTCTAAAGGAGTATCCTCTAAAGGTACGCCATTATGTGGCCTATAGTAGGTGGGATACTGGTCCACAAGCCAATCATCTGAAAAAATATATCCAGTCAGGATTGGAGCAAAGTACATATCTCTAAAAGCAGTTTCAAATAAATAATCAAGCATATACAAATAATAATAGAAAATAATACATGATAACTAAACATCAGAAAGTAATAAACTAGAATGAACATATAATATACTGGAATGAAGGACATACAATATAATAACTGCAATAAGAAAAATAGATAAAACTAGATAATGTACCATAGGGTACAAGTTTATTATGTGATCGATATGGGTTAAACACAAATACAATATGGTAACTCGATTACACGTGTAATATGTAATCGATATATACAAGAATATACTTGGGCTTGATCAAATAACCAACTCTTACTCCCCCATCCCTAACTAATACCAATGGATCCAATTACGACACGTTACGAACACGAATATGGGCACATTGAACACGAGCAGTGTGTGAACATGAAGTACACAAAAATTAATATTTGATACACACGATGAAATAAATGTGAAGGAGTACCTACTGAACACGGTAAGGGATAACATGTCCTGACAGGATCCATATAGTACCAGTCCGTAAAACCACTATATCGAAATCAAGTATATAGTTCTAGAACATGTGATATATATACTATCATAAAATAAAAACTAACAGAGAAATATACTCGCCTCTGGTCCAGAGAAAAGAATGAGTCTCGGTGTTCAAACTGGTGTCACACAGACCTATATATGAAATTCTATGTCAAAATGGTGTAAAAATGAGATAAATTGCTAAAATAAGCTAAATTATGATGTTCTAGGTCAATACTAGGTCATACACCAATTTCTAGGTCCAAACTAAGGTTATTAGTCTATATTTGTTACTATCTTGCTATTATTAACTACACTAGGTATTACCTTAGATATACTAAGTCATTAACTAGGTGTATAGTTAATACCTTAACTAATATTAAGTAATAGCTAACTAATACTCATATACTTAAGAACTGATACTATAGTGATAACTAACTGATACGTACTTAACTTGCATTACTAAGTAATACACTGACTGATACCCAATATATATACTAACTAACACTTAAACTAACTATGACTCCAAACCCCACTACTTCCTCACTAGCAGGCCATACCCCAACTCCCTGAACTGTCCAGTTATCTCACTGCTAATACTAATATCTGATACCCGAACCTAAATACCCTCACCTATATCTAACATCCACGTCTGAGACAACACTATCAGTGACATACACGCAACTATACACATACTAGGACCTAAACTTAGACCTGTAATTACTCTCCTATATAGTGCCTGGAACTGAGGTGGTTTACAGGTGCAGAACTTGGTACCCCATCTCAGTTGCCCCTAGTTCCAGATACACACATTAGTCTCAACTTTTTGTTATTCCAAACCTCTATATCCCCAGGTTTGCATCAGTCATCTTAACTCTAAGGACTTTTCTAATACCCCCAAATCCATACCATAACATTATTCCTCTTCTAACCATTACCTGGTATCATCCACACTCATACACAACAGACACAAGTGTGTCCAACACACACACTAAAATAGTCACACCTGTACTGCCATCTATTCCCTCTTGATGATACACACTTTTGTGTATTAGTTACACTTGGTAACAGAAATCCCTCTCACTCTAAACTGGTCTCATCTACAACTCAGTTGTTCACTTCACATTGCACAACAACATCCTCAGAGTATGCACATACAGACACAATCATATTGTCACACTATCTGTACAAAATAATGCCTACAGTTTCCTATATGCTGCTGCACAGGCTCATCCTCACTTCACCCTCACACACTGCATACCACATCAATACACAAACTGCAATACTTTGATACTGACACATTGTACGAGCATTGCACAAGCCATGTATCCCTCACTTGTCTATTACTGATACACCATACACTTCTAACATATGATATCTTTAAAACTACTACTTCTACTAAAACAACCTTCAATTCTACATCACTCCCTTCCTAACCTGTTATCTTCTGTTACAGCAACACCCCCACACCTCAAGTGAAACACATTAACACACAACACGACTAATATTTTGTCTCTTATAACCACTGTCAATATACCGCCATTAGCCCCCTTCGCTTCCAGGTTCATGATACCTCACTGATACCAGGTATTTTCAAATCTTATCACAACACAGCAATAACAGTAGCAGTAACAACTCTCACACTTCCCCCTTACCAACACACAATCACCCAAACATACGCACACATATATCCTTGAGACTTGTACACTACTCCAAGTCATTGTTTAAAACCCGACCTCAACACTGCCTCAAGTGCACAGCAGTATACACCTTCCCTGTGTTGTGCTGTACCCCTTGCCCGGCCTCCTACACACCGATACACATAACCATCAAGCATATAAATATATACACAGACACAGAATACATATATCTATATACATATGGTTATGTATATATATATATATATATATATATATATATATATATATATATATATATATATATATATATACACACGCACACACACACCATATATCATTTGATCAAACACTCGATAGGATATACACATATATACTATGATACCTATTCCAATGAAGTGCCATAACCCAACTCTCCACCAATAATCATTCATATACATCAAATACCTTATAATTTAACAAATACAGCATACTATAATGAGAATTAAAGAGTAATTGTGCAAAATACCCAAAATTGGGCCCCATGTCGCACCATATCATAAAATACCATGATACGGCCTACACGTATCCATATGTGTATACGTACCTTGTCCCATAACCCCGATCTATGTCTAATTAGATCTAATTGGCCTAATGACACAATATTGATGTGTCAATCTCGTAATTTTCCCAATATCTATATAAAATACCACATAGAACTTATAATACATAGCCAATTAGCCTAGAACTTTTTCCTATAGGTAGCCATATGCCTTGGGGATATTCCTAATGGTCAAATGTATGATTAAGAAGCTACAATGAATTTTTTCAGGAATTACCAATTGGGAGATGGATTCCCAATAAAAATATAATTGGACACGTTCCGGACACGATCTCTAGTTCCAAAGCTCCTCCTCCTTGTGCTCCATGCTTTTCCAAGATCCTAGGCTCCAAGAGTGAAGAATTTGAAAAGGAAAAGAAGGTAAATTGAGTAAAAAAATCAATGGAAGAAAAATAAGAAATTGGGGATCTAGAATTTGGGAGCAAAATGCAATACAAATGACGAGAGAGAGGGGAGAACCCCCCTATAATAGTGGCCTTCCAATTCTTTCCTTCTCCAAGAAAAATAAATGTCCAAGTTACCCCTAAATGGTGAATTGTGAAAAATAAATAAGGGTGGATATTTTTGGAAATCTCTAACTAATTACAATTAAGCTAATTCTCCTAATTAATTAGTAGAAATGACTAATGGACTTGGGTCCAAGTTGGGCTAACAAATTATCATGGCAAGTCTAAATAGTCCATATGTGTCAAGTCTAAATATTGGCTAGTCTCTCTAACTAAACTAAATAACACAAGTCTCTAATTAAATAACTACTACTAGCCACAAATAATTATAGCTCAATATAATAAAACAATTTAATGCAATCATCACAATAATATTCAATATTAAATCCTAAAATTAAATACCCATGCCAAATTATCAAACTACCCCTAGCTGGAAATGTGAGGATGACAATTACAACCGTCTACCCGACAGTTGCCAATTGGTTCCCCTCTCCGGGCCTCCTACCCCATATGGGGAGAGGAGATCTTAGTAATGGTTATCAGGTAATCTAACAACTCTGCTACAGAGCCCGAAGGTTAAACCGTAAAATAAACCACCTGCCATGTGGCAGGCTCTGATTGGCCGAGACTTTTTTGCCTAAATTAGCATGGGGTTGGCATCAGTTTTTTTTGCTCCGGCCAATCAGAGCCAGCCACAAGGCATTGGATTTCTTTTTCGGTTCATTTTTTGGACTGAGCAATATTTCTGATAATCTAATCCATTGAGAATTCTATCCCTACAATGGCATTCAAAGTACTCAACTTAGTTATGGTTTGCAGGTCTTCTAATGAAACTAGGCTTTGATTATAGACGTCGTAGATTCAGGAGTGGAGGAATTAGAAGAAGATATTGTCTTTTTTGTATCAAAGGTACCCGAACCAAAAATTATCGACATAAATCCCAGATATATAAACAGTACTCCATTGGACCTAACCAATGTTTAAATCCATTCCCGATGATTCGTCGTTGGTGTTGGGAGCCATTGGCAAAGTTCTAATTAACTCTATATTCAAATAATCTAAATTTAGAATAACTAGTCAATGACAACTAATGTTGCAACTAATGTTATATACAAAACATGTTCATTAACCATACTACCAAATAAGTTGCAAGTTCGTAAGAAACATAATAACCAAAAGATAAAACTACAAAACATATTCATTTGGTTTTTGGAGAATGATTTTCTAGTCGAGTAAAAGCTTTTGAAAATTATTTCTAATTACAAGTATTTTTCAAAATGGTTACTTAATTTGGAAATAATAATATAAAACATGTTGGATTTGTTTGGGTTTATTGCTTGAAAAGCAACCCAGGTGATTCAATAAAGGCATCTCACAACTAAAAATTGCGGGATTAGCGACATTTTTTAGCGACGTCAAGTAATAAGTCGCTAATATTGAAGATATCAGCGACTCCAAAGAAAAATATCGCTAAATGTCGCTGTTTATCGACATTTAGCAACGTTTAGCTACTATAGTTCAGTTTTTTAAAAGAATAGTCGCTATAAGTTATCTAAGGTCGCTAAACGTTGCTAAATTTTACAATTTAGCGACGTTTAGCGACGTATTTCGCGATATTATATTTAGCGACGTGTTTAGCGACGTCTACACGTCGCTGAATTTTATACTTTAGCGACCTTTAGCAACGTATTTAGCGATATTATTCTTTTAAATATTTATCGACGTCGTTAGCGACGTATACAACGTCTCAAAATATATCTTTTAGCGACGTCTTTAGTTGACGTCGCTAAATGTCGCTAAAATTTTAATAATTAGAGATCGATTTCGATTCCACCCTTCTGTCAAAATTTTGAAACTCACGTTCCCCCCTCTCTCCGGTGACCGGCGACCGGCGTCCTACACAGCAGCCTACTCCGGCTTCCCCCTCCTTCTCCTCCTCCTCCTCCTCCTCTAGGTAAACCCTAACTCTCTCTCTCTCTCTCTCTCTCTCTCTCTCTCTCTTTCTCTCTCTCTCTCTCTCTCATAGTACATGGCATGACACTGACACAGATATGACACGCACATACGTGACAGACCAGAGCAGTAGCACTGTGAAGTAAGGAAAGGAGAATTTGTGTTTAGTTGGTTGGGGATCGTGCTCGAGTGGTGGAGTTATTACAGCAAGTTGGAGACTGAGAATGACCAGAGCAATAGCAAAAACTACTGAGGAATTATCAAAGAGGAGAACAACGGCAGCAGTATCAGTTGAAGGTAATTGAGGAGGGTGCCTCACTTTATCAGAGTGCTTACCCAGGACTAAGGTAGTGAGGAAATAGTTTGGTGTTCAGTGAGAGTATTGTGAGAGGTTGAAGACTTGTGAATTTCTGGATTGTGTACGTCTGTGTGACTGTGTGTGTACTAAAGACTTGTGCCTGTGTGTGTGTGAGCTTAGACATGTATACTTAAGTATTAAAGTCTCAGTGTGATATAAACGGGAGTGGGAATATGCAACAATGTGGTTTACAGAGTTGGGAGGTGTGTATCAACAAGCATGTGTATGTGTTTAGTGAATGCTAGTATAATTTAATAAGTAGGTTGACAAATGATGATGATATCAGTAGAAGGTTGAGTGATATCCTAGTGGTTTACAGAGTTGGGAGGTGTGAATATATTCTGTTTATGATGGTATCAGTAGAAGGTTGAGTGACTTAAGAAAACCCAACTCATCTTTTGTTACAGAAGTTAAATACAAAATCATTCTGTTTGTCAAAAAGTAGGACACAAAAGGAAGTCGGAGCATAGTGCTGCGCACACGTATGGTATATGGATGGGAATATATATCGAATTCACTTATTTCTTTTTTATTTATATAGAAGCAGAGGCAGAACCCCTTATTGACTTCTATGGAGGTAGGATGGAGGGTGCTTTTTGAAAAGCAGAAGCAAAACCAACCAATAACATATTTAAAGTTAACTCTCTTTCTTAATTTTTTTTAATTCACTGTGATAGAGAGAGATTTGTATGCATAGATTTTTTTTACACTATGGATATAGCTACACATTCAACCATAATCTTAGTATTCAATAAAATAAATTTTCCATTATTCAACCACTTAATTTTATCAACTCAACTATTACTCAAAATTTATAGTCTTTGTGTAACAAGATGTTATTTGTCACAAGTAGTTTCGCTCTTTGGCTCGTGTTCAATATATGGAGTACGAACGATGCCTCAGTCTTGTATTGGTATGCGGATCAGATTTAAAGGTTGCCATCGACGATTCATATTTATCCTAACATATGGAATGTTTAGGAGAGCTATATTAAAAGGGCTATTTTTTTAGTTTGTGTGCCTCTGTTATTTGTTTCTATTACTCTACTATATCCTAAATTTCTATATACACATTTTTACACAGTTTCTCATATATGGCACAATAACAAAACATACAAAATGGCTTTATTTGATTATTCCAACAAGGAGCACATAGATGCAGGTAAGGATTGGATTATACTCCCATACTCATTTATCTTACATTTATAGATCACGTAGATTGGAGCATTACTCCAAAATTAATTCAGATGGGAACCCAATTGGCTTTAATAGAACACCTTAACATCCCTAAGATATCTTTATTACAGAAGTTCAGTTGCTTATAGAAGCAGATGGGATGCTGCTGCTTCTGCTTTTTTGAAAACCAGAAGCAAAACAAAACCAAGCCTAATTTGGTCTATAACCTTAGTCATGTTGTGTTCCATCTTGAGTCTAGATTTGTGGATAAACGAAACATGGAAGACCATATCTCACAATTAAGATGGATAGCTGTAGCAGAGATCAATTTTTGGTTTGAGGTCAAGAATGACAGTGCAACTTGAAATTATAAGACCATCACATCCCACTTCATTACAAGACCTTGAAGTTTCCAAGTCAAGGTTGATGTTAGGGAGACATTCAATTGAGGTGCTCTATCTTGGACATTGTGGATCTCAGAAACCTAGTTTATATTCAATACAATAAAGAAAAGTAGGACTCAAGAAAACCCAACTCATTTTTTCTTACAAAAGTTAAATGCAACTTAGCATCATTAGAAAACCATCACATCCCAAAATTATGATAGATTTTGTAGCAGAGATCCATTTATGGTTTGAGTTCAAGCAGAGATTAATTTTTTTATCAAATATATACATTGTTCACAAGCAATTAATTATATAGAATTGACCTTGTTACTGAAAGATAAAAAACAACCGTATTTAGTTGTAGAATCAATAAATATAATTGACCTTGTTACTGAAAAATAAAGACAGATCCAAAATAGAGAAGAAGAACATCCAGGATGCTGTGTCTGCTTTTTTGAAAAGCAGTAGCAAAACCAAACCAAGCCTTTAACCTTAATCATGTTGTGTTCCATCTAGACTCGGTCAGGTTTTTGGATGAGGAAAACATGGAAGACCATCACATGCATCCCAAAGTTAAGATAGATAGTTGTGGTAGAGATCAATTTGTGGTTTGAGTTCACGTCGCTAAAATTTATACAATATTTAATATTAGATAATATATTTATATCTGTTATCAATTATATTCTTTGTTTTTATCTATCTTATCAGATGGCACCCATGACCCGAGCACGTGCACATCGCTTGAGAGAGATACCTCATACTGTTAAGGAGAAAGTGATGCCTCCTACTGTTAAGGAGGAAGTGAATATTAAGGAGGAAGAGATACCACCTGCTGTTAAATTGGAAGCGGTTGTTAAGGAGGAAGTTGTGCCTCCTAATGTTGGACAGGCACCAGCTCAGAGGAGGAGTTCCAGTCACCCAGCACCTATAGCAAAGATTGATCACATAGATGCGGTTTATATGAAGTATCTGAGGGACTGGTATGTGCCCCAGTGTATTGGATATCCTCAAAATTGATACTGTGATATTTTATATACTTTTATTATGGTTATTGTGTGATGTCATACTTTTATATTATGTATTTTGTGTGACTGTGATACTTTTATTTTGTGTGTATTGTGTGACTGTAATATTTTATATACTTTTGTGTTATTTCGTACGCAAAAAATCCAATGGAGGGTTTTGCTCCAAATCTGTCTATAATATTTGTGTATATTGTATGACTGTGATACTTTTTATTCATATTAAATGTATGTTAATTTACCGGTGTCGAGTGTTCCACCGAAGGGGTCGGCGAACCCAGAGAATTCAACGGAGGGTTGCTCCGGGTCTATTTATAATTAAAAATTCATAAATTACAGGAAGATTAGTAATTTTTAACATTTTTTTATTTTTTACTGAAAATTTAACGACGTTTAGCGACGTTATTATACGTCTCTGAATACATCGCTAAATACGTCGCTGAATATGTCACTAAATACGTCGCTAATTTAGCGACGTTTAGCGACACCAAATACGTCGCTAAATTATCGACGCTGAGTCGCTAAATGTCGCTAATGAGAAAAAACATTAGCGATGCAAGTACGTCGGTAGTAAACGTCGCTATAGCGGCGTTTTGTGACGTATTTCCTGTCAGCGACTAGCTTAACTGCGACTTCCTTAAAACGTCGCTATATACGTCACTAATTTATTTTAGCGACATTTTTAGTCCATTTAGCAAAATTTTCAGGCGTCACTAATTTTAATTATTCTGGTAGTCTCTCTTTTTTAGTCCCACATAAAAAAGGAGAAGTCATTCTCCTTTGCATATATTGCTTTACCCCTCTTAGTGGGTAAGTGGATTTTGTGGGGTATAGGCTAAATCTTATCCAATCCGCGAGCGGGTGCACGATTTAATGAGCATTTTTGAAGCGTTTATTAGTCGCGCACTTAGCACTTCTATCATGTATTCAGGGGTACAAAGGTAATTTTATAACTTTTTTATTTTTATTTTTTATTTTATTGGTTTTGTCCGGTGAGTTGCTAGTCTTCCACGGAACCGTTCTCATGTAATCCCGTTATAGGATGAGTGGGAGAGGTTACATGAGATATATCCAGGACACGATCTTGAGATCTGACAACAATAATCTGTTTAATCTTTCTTCTCTCGCTTTTTGTTCGGAACGAGAAATTATACAGAGAAGGAAAAGAAGAGAAAAAAAAACAAAGCCTAAATTTCTCCAGAAACTCCATCCGTCCAATCTCACTTTCGGGCAAAAGGCTATGATCATTCGTGGAATTCGCCACCGGGTGCACGGTGTTGTGGATCGAAGAAATTCGTTGTATCTCGGTGATAGATCACTATGAACCCACTTCACTGTTCGTGGGGGACAAAATTCTATTCTAAGGAAAGCGTGTAACGTGCCTCAAATTCTCTACTTAATTCCTGTATTTAATTTTACCTCTTCCAAATTTGCATGAGTTAGGATTTTTTCCAATAATCTTTGAATATAATTTCGAAGCTTCTGTCTAATTTCTGTTTGTGAAAATTCCTATCTACATGATGAACACCACCATAGAAGAACTGTCCACCAACATTCATAACTCCTCCAAACCGGAGAAGTTTGATGGCCTAAACTTTAAGAGATGGCAGTGTATGATGACATACTAGTTGACTTGCTTGAAACTATCTAAGATTCTCAAAGAACCATAAACCCTACCTGACTTATACAAACTTTCCAGGACCTATGAATTAGAATCCTACAAGGAGACTGATTTCATCTGTCACGAAAAAATTCTCAGTTGCCTTTCTGACACGCTCTATGATATATATATATTGCACTATTGCCACGCCTAGAGAGATTTGAAAATCTCTCGATTAAAAATACTCCAATAAAGGAGCTGATTCTGAGATATATATATCACTACAAAAATACTCTTAATAAGCGATGAATCTTAGCGACAAAAAATAATTAGTCGCTGAGTCAGCGACGAACTTTCGACGAAATTATGAATAATTTATTTATGTAAATAAATTATATTATTTTTTGTCAATAAGCCATCGCTAATCCGTTGCTGTTACGTTAGTGATGGAATAGCGACGAAAATATCCGTCGATTCAAAAACATAAAATTCCAGAGCATATTTCATTTTTCTCCATTCTCAATCTCTCTCTCTCTCTCTCTCTCTCTATATATATATATATATATATATATATATATATATATATATATATATATATATATATATTGATACTCTCTCCCTCTCTCCTCGACATCCCCTCCCCCCGGCTCCGACGACCCCTCCAGCTCCTCGACCCCTCCTCGAACCCCCCCTCTTCGGCGACCCCCCTCCGGCTCCTCGACCCCCTCCTCGAACCCCCCTATCCTTGACCCTCTCTGGCTTCCCTCTCCTCGACCCCCTCTAGAACCCCCCTCTCTGCCCCCCTTCGTTTGCCTCTGCCCCCTCCTCGAACCCTCTCTCTCCTCGACCCCCTCCTCGAACCCCCCTCTACCCCCCTCCGTCCGCCTCTACCCCCTCCTCGAACCCCCCTCTCTGGCCCACGCTCCGTCAGATCCCCTCCTCCGTCGAAGAAAAGTTCTAACCTATCCCTCATTCGTATTTTGGTTAATTATTAGGCATACAAGATTTAGGGTGCTGGACACGTAGACACGAGATATTAGATACGAGAATATAGACATGGACACAGAACACTGAAAATACTCTATTATATGCTTTTGTAACCTTATTGTTTACACCCTTGCTAATTGGACTTTATTTCATCAATGTTATTTTCTAATTTGACCGAAAAAGATACTTTGAATCGTGGAATCATCGATATCGGGTTTTGGTCTATATCGGATCAGTATCGCCGATACTGCAAACTATGTTATGTTCATATAAGTTCAACTCAATGTATCAAATTTTTTGGTAATGGAAACAAATAACTATTAGTAAGTTTAACTCAATAGTACGTTGTAACCCTTATCGATTGATTTATATATTGATTGATAAGTTTTCCTCTTTCATATGTTTTACAACCTTACTATATGCTTTTAGACCATTGCCACTACATACTAATTCGGGGAAGGAAATATGTCAGTAGAATTTGAAAAATATAAATTTTTACCATTTAGTTATATAGAAATTAAGTATGTAGTATGTATCTGAATAGAATATGTATTTAGATTATTTAGGATTTCTTTGTTTATTTAAAGAATCTAATAGCTCCTTTATATTTTTTTTCTTTTTTTTCTTTTGACACTTGTATATAATCTAATTGTTCGAATATATTGGGTACGTGCATAATCACTCACGTGAAAGATAGCAATGAGTCGATACTTAGTTTACTGATCATGGATGTACAATCGGCGATATGAGAATATGATTGGTTTGATAGATGATTTCAGGATGGACGTTAAGAAATTTCTCAAATATGTCAGTGGTCAACCTTATTTCTGGATGAAAGGCTCATCAAGTGCCCTTGTGTCAAATGTCGTAATATATCATTCAAAGAGGTCAATCTCGTGAGGGAGCATCTATACAAGAAGAATTTCGTATTGATTTATAGTACGGACACACGTATCAAAAAAATACAAAAAAATTGACACGAGTATTAGGACAGGAAAATGATAATATGTATTATATGTGTCTATAATTAACTTAGAAGAAAATTGATAAATTGAATATTACATATATAATTATTTTGATTTATATGTGTATCCTTAGACGTACGTAATTCTTAATACATAGTCCTGAGCGTATCCCAGAATATCGAAAATAGAATAGGTGACGTTCAAAAATCCGTATCGGTGTCGATTTATTCATCGGCCCTAAAATCGATACAGTTATTACTAATTTAACCTATAATAAATTATTAACATTTTAGAGTATTGGTCTTTGTATCCGAATCGGTATCGGACCATTACTATGTGTATCGATTATCACTTTAGGGTACTAATATAAATAGTACTTAGTAGTTCCAATCTTACTATGCTATGGCATGTATCGGCCATATTCGGATGAGTGTCGAAGAATTATGGTTTTGGATACTTGTAAAACACGGAGAAATGTTCAAATATTGTCTTTCCAATAGCTCATTTAGTTCTTTATGAGACTTCTTCATCAAGTATCCTAACTAATCCTTTAGAAAATATCCTAACTCGTCTTGTATCTAATCTATATTATTTGAATATATGGTACATGCAAAATCAATGAGTCAATACTTAGTTGACCGATCGTGGAAGTACATTCGGCGATATGAGAGTATGATTGGTTTGACAGATAATTTTAGGGCGGACGTTGAGGAATTTCTCTAATAAGCGAGTAGTCAACATTATTTCTTGGATGGGAGGCTCATCAAGTGTCCTTATGTCAAATGTAATAATATACCATTCAAAGAGGCAGATCTCGTAAGAGAGCATCTCTAGAAGAAGGGTTTTGTACCGAATTACAAGGAGTGGACGGCTTAGGAAGAACCTTTGTTATTGCAATATCGTCATTCCTCCATCAATACAGAGAAAGAAGAGTTCACTTTCGGAGATAAATATGAATATCGACAGCGAAACCTGGCGCATGAGTTGGTATTTGATGCGGCCGGTCCAAGTTTTGATCCGGAGGATCCTAATCCTGATGCGAAAGAATTATACGATATGTTCAAGAATGTCGATACTCCGTTATACCCGGGTTGTGATTCTTATTCTATTATGTCAGTAGTGATGCAGTTTTTGAACCAAAAGTCTAATTTTAACTTGTCACAGGAAATCTACGACCAGATAATTTAGTTTGTTAGAGAGTTGTTGCCAAAAGGATTGAAGGAGTTGCCTGATAGCTTCTAAAAGTCGAAGATGATGATATGAAAATACTGATTAGGCTACGAAAAGATAGATTATTGTCAAAATGGTTGCATATTGTACTACAAGGAGAATAATGATAAAGATAAATGCATTTTCTGTTATGCAGACTGGTACAAGCCAATTCGGGGCAAAGAAAAGTCAACTGTCCGAGCATGGTTTCGTCTTTACAACTATATGATGTTTTTGTCGATCACAAAAAGGCTGCAGAGTGTAAAACCCCTATTTCTAAAAACCGTATTTATTATTTTTTATTAATTAATAATTTAATTATGGTAATTATGTGCTAAATAGGAGAAATAGATTTTTATTAATTTTTATTTTAGGTGTTCGGGCACTTAGAGGATTTATGGGACCATTAGGAATTTTTTAGAATTTATTCCATGTAGGAGACCCCTTGAGCAGTTGCTAGCCTAACGGTGTGCATTATTCTAATCTATAAATTTCTTGTGAGTATATATATATATATATATATATATATATATATATATATATATATATATGTATACAAATATATATATATATGCATATATATATCTAAGAAGAAGAAAAGAAAAGAAAAGAAAAGAATTGATAATATAATACAAACTAATAAAGTAATACTAATATAATATACTTCTAAGCAAACTACTAAGCAAACTAGCCAACTAGAAAATAGCAGCCAACTAGCAAATTTGCAACTCCCAGGGACCCGCCCCCTTAGCAAACTTGCTAGCTCCATAGATCCAGACCCCATTGGCCGCAAACCATCCCGACCCCCTTTACACACGGACCAAACTTCTCTCCCTCTCTCCCTATTCATATATATATATATATATTTATCTTTCAAAAACCCTAACCTAAAATATCCAGACCCCCTCTTCTCATCTAGAGCCGTCACCGCAGCCAGAGAGTCCCGCCAAACCGTCCGAACCATCCCGACGACTCCGACCTCGCGCACTGCAGATTCCCACACGAGGCACCTTCGCTCCGAAATTGTTTCCCGTTGACTCGCTCAACCAAACGCCGTTCCGTCTTCACCGGTATGCTCACCCCTTAACCCTCTTTCATATTTGTATTATAGCCAACCTCGGAAAACGTGTACCCCTAGGCGAAAAACAGCGTCCAAAGTGGACGCGAGCAGACCTAATTCTGGAATCGCAGAAAACTGCGGTGACCACCTATATTGCCGAGTTCGTATCTTCCACCACAGAGATCCGAATTCGATGATTCTTTTTTATACCTATAGAACACTTGACCTAGTTTATTTTCTGTTTAATAACTCTATGCTATTAGTTGCTGTGGACAGTTAAATTCGTCACAAAACTGCACGAACCCACTTTTTCCAGATTTCCAAAAGTTGGAAAACGGAGCGCGCCCCGCCAAACGGGACCGCCCCGCCGTGTACCAAGTATACCGAGCGGTGCACGCAGTGTAACCGGACACGTGAAAATTCGTGGAGACTGATTCGGACGCGTGTGCGCTCCGAAATCAGGCCGTATCCGCGGACACACCCCGTGTCACAACTTTTGTGGAACTCGCGCGTATTTTCTGCACGCTTGTCAGATTATGACAAAACTTGCGCCACTGGACTCGTGGTAATACGCTGGTCCTGTGACACAATTTTCACGCAATTCTGAGACGGTTGACCAGATCGCCAATTGGCGGGCCCCACAGTTGACTTTTTGGACAAAATTTTGTTCGGCTCATCGGAATCCACATTTGGACATACCGTTGGGTTCGTATTGACATCTAGAGTTTTTTGACCTATAGTTTGTCCCATTTAGAGACTGTTACCCTTGGCACGCTTTTCGGTGCAAAGTGGGCCACAGGTGGACCCCACTTTTTACCGAAATTATCGTTTTGCCCCTGTGTCCAAATTGGACGAAAGGGAAGTACTTTTTAGCTATTTTGCTTATTCCGGAAACGTTAGTGATGTTTATTTCAGCATCCGGAGATATTGTTCTGCGGCCATAGCTTTTGATCCTGTGCGTTTGACTTCTGGACAGTACACCTTGCAGCTTTCTTACCAGGCAAGATACCTTGCCAAATTGTTACAGTATTTTACATGCTTAGTATATTTTTGTATAATTATTTAATTCTGTTTATTTATTGCATGTGTAGTTCCTTTCAGTCATTACTATATATTAGATATGTTGACACACACTTGACACTTAGTATCATAGAGGACAATCATTAGGCGTATGGGCTTTTAACCACTCTGGTAACACCGTAGTCACTAGCACGCACTATGGTGGATCGTGTCCGATGGTCGCTACCCCCGCGGTATGTCGATTGATGGAGTCCGAGGGTCCCTACCCCCGCGGTATGTCGGCTGATGATGTCCACTGACGAGCGTGAGATTGTGAGGATTAGATCGAGTAGCCTACCCTTGCCCATACGTCGAAAAGTTGTCCTCATTTGCATTCATATAGATTGTCTTGTACAGCGTACTTATTTATTTTCAAATTATATGCATGTTTACTGTATTCAAGTTGGCTCGTATTTTCTGTATCTTGTTACGTCCCTCTGAGGACCTGGTCCTCTGCCAGGTGTATCTGCTCTTGAGTATTTGCAGGAGTACGGGCCTGGACCTGACGCATTATTTTCTGTCGGGGAGGTCTTACCTTCTGAGCATCGTTGATTATCTGGCGATGGATTCTTTTAGCTGATGCACTTCTGTCTTCACATTATTTTATATTGGAGACTTTATACTCCTCTCTCATTTTAGTTTTGGTTATAGTCATTGGTAGTGGATTTGTCTCCACCCGACTATTATTTTTTGGATATTTCAGACTCCATATTCTAGCTTAGTATTTCTTTTCTATGACTTATTGTGTGGATGAGATTAGCATATCTGTGACTTGTGACATTATATATACCACATGTGAGTTATATTCATATTACAGCGTACATATGGGTTATGGTTTCCATATATTGGAGTTGCCATATCCATGCGGCTGGCATGCTTACGTGTTCCTAGTCCTACGTATTTGGAACTGGGGCGTGACATATTTTTGTGGTGGCCCATGCAGGTCGAGTTAGCCGTTTCGGTTACGTCACTGTACCGAGCGGCCCTGCACCTAGGATTAGAATTTTAGATCTCATCCACACTTGACTATAACTTACCTTCCTTCCAACATGTCCTACTTAAGTTCTTGCATCCTGCTTGATTCATGTACTCTTCTTAATCCTTCGTCCATCTCTTGCAGAGAGATGAATTTGAATAACGGGCATGTCGCCACTGGGGACAACACGTCTCCAGTGGACGACGACCAACCACTAGGAGTGACCTCAACGACACCTCTTCTTCCCGGACCGGATGGACTGACTAACAATCAAATTCCATCAACTCCTTCCACGATACCTAATGGGACATTTCCAGCTCCACTAGCACCGCAGGATGGCCAGACACAGCTGTTCCAATTCTTCCAGATGATAATACAGAAACAGAGGCAGCAGGCAGCCGAGCAGAGTCAGCAGACAGCCGAGCAGAGGGAAGAATTTTTGGCAGCACTGGAGAGGATGGCTGCACTAGCTCCTGCACCAACCCAGGCACTAGTTTCAGTACCCCAAGCTCGGGTTGGTTCAGTCAAGGACTTTGTGCAGATGGGCCCTAAGCCATATAAGGGTAATGAGAGTCCAGAGGAGACCACGAACTGGATTGCCAATACCAAGAAGTTGTTAGAGGCATCATAATTACCTTCTGACCTATGGATGATAGGCGTGAGGACTCAGTTAGAAGGCAACGCGCATCACTGGTGGGAATCAATGGAGCGCCAGTTGGGTACGCGTCAGACTTGGGAATAATTCTTGGAATGCTTTGAGAGGAAGTACTTCCCGGATACAGTAAGGGACGCATTGTACGATCAGTTCCTCTATCTAGAGCAAGGGGACAAGACGGTTGATGAGTATGACGCAGAATTTAGCCGTCTCAGTAAGTATGGCACAGTCCTAATACCTAATGACTTAGAGAAGGCTAAGAAATTTCACCGTGGGCTGACTCGGGAGCTCCAGCACTACACTAGCTCACAGTCCCGGATCTCTTATGCCGAGTTATTGACAGAGGCCAGGTTCCAGGAGGCCATCAGCAAAGGCAACAGAATTCAACAGAGAATTTATCAGGAGCCAGTAAGGATACAGCAAGGAGGACCCATTAGACACCCTTTGACACGCCAGTAATCAGATAGTGCTGCACCATATCCAACCAAGGAGCTCCGTACTTATCACTATTGTGGTAAGATAGGTCATATTCTAAGAGACTGTCATCGTCGATTGGGGTTGTGCATGATATGTGGATCAAGTCACCATCAAGCCCGCGAATGTCTTAAACAGAACCAGAGACCTATGGCATTAGAATCAGGAACACCGCATACACCCTCAAGTATAGAAGACCAAAGGGACCCACCACTGCTTCTACAGTCTGTACAAATGGAGGGGACTAGACCCCAGTTGAACAACCAAGGACAAGGCCAAGCACTCATTATGACAAGTATGGGAGAGCAGACACAGGAAGCCGTAGATACAGGTACGACCTTTTAGTTATAATTGTCTTTGCATACTCATAACCCCATTGTGACACAAGATCTTAGATGCACAAATAGATATAGAATTATATATATGGTAGTCTAGTAGTTATGAGGATATATTTCTATTCTATCCAGATGGCATACACGCGATGCTAATGGATGACGGGAGTAGCAGTAGTAGTATTCTTCCCCTATCCTTATCTCGCCCTCTTGGGTGACTCATTTTCTCCTTTTATATTCATTCCTTATCTCGTGCGTAACTCTTCCTATCATAGTCGTATCTTTCGTGCCATTATGAATTGTTTGATTCATATCAACCTCACCCCTATTTTGTTAGTTAAACATAAATGTGTTAGTAATGCTTAATAACTAAGGATGAGTTCTTAATATATATATGCACTATAGCAATATTTGTATTCTTTATTAGTTTAACTCTTAAGTAGCACCATGTAGCCTAGTAGAAATTGTTAGATCACTTGAGCTAGATCATAGCCCTAATAGTTAGTCAAGACCTTAAGTGTCTCCCTAAAAACTTAGACTATGGCTAGGAAAGAGTTGAAGGCACTTGTTACGAACTGATGACTATGACAAATCACTGGCGAGGTAGCGACAGTTGCAGCCAGACGATTATGGTAGAGTAGTCGAATTACTTGCAGCCATACTGGCCAGGTGGCGTGGCAGTATTAGACTATGATACTTGACGGTTATGGGAAAAGTCATAGTTATGAGATTCTAGACAAGTATCCCAAGATTCTCGACCCAATAAATGTATTTGCCTTACAAACCTAGACAAAAGCTTCAAAGAATGTGACTACTAGTAGGATCTTGTAAGTTGGGTAGTGTAAACGAGTTAGAGGATGATAAAATAGTGGTTGGACAATAGATGAGGAAGTGTTAGAATGGCAGACCATGAGTTTCAGGAGTCCTACTAGATACCAATGTAGTGTAATAGTTATAGATATCATTATGAATATGGGTTAGTGTCAATTTCGAGGACGAAATTTTTGTAAGTTGGGTAGAATATAAAACCCCTATTTCTAAAAATCGTATTTATTATTATTTATTAATTAATAATTTAATTATGGTAATTATGTGCTAAATAGGAGAAATAGATTTTTATTAATTTTTTATTTTAGGTGTTCGGACACTTAGGGGATTTATGGGACCATTAGGAATTTTTCGGAATTTATTCCATGTAGGAGACCCCTTGAGCAGTTGCTAGCCTAACGGTGTGCATTATTCTAATCTATAAATTTTTTGTGAGTATATATATATATATATATATATATATATATATATATATATATATATATATATATATATCTAAGAAGAAGAAAAGAAAAGAATTGATAATATAATACAAACTAATAAAGTAATACTAATATAATATACTTCTAAGCAAACTACTAAGCAAACTAGCCAACTAGAAAATAGCAGCCAACTAGCAAATTTGTAACTCCCAGGGACCCGCCCCCTTAGCAAACTTGCTAACTCCATAGATCCAGACCCCATTGGCCGCAAACCATCCCGACCCCCTTTACACACGGACCAAACTTCTCTCCCTCTCTCCCTATTCATATATAAATATATATATATATTTATCTTTCAAAAACTCTAACTAAAATATCCAGACCCCCTCTTCTCATCTAGAGCCGTCACCGCAGCCAGAGAGTCCCGCCAAGCCGTCCGAACCATCCCGACGACTCCGACCTCGCGCACTGCAGATTCCCACACGAGGCACCTTCGCTCCGGAATTGTTTCTCGTTGACTCGCTCAACCAAACGCCATTCCGTCTTCACCGGTATGCTCATCCCTTAACCCTCTTCCATATTTGTATTATAGCCAACCTCGGAAAACGTGTACCCCTAGGCGAAAAATAGCGTCCAAAGTGGGCGCGAGCAGACCTAATTCTGGAATCGCAGAAAACTGCGGTGACCACCTATATTGCCGAGTTCGTATCTCCCACCACAGAGATCCGAATTCGATGATTTTTTTTGATACCTGTAGAACACTTGACCTAGTTTATTTTCTGTTAAATAACCCTATGCTATTAGTTGCTGTGGACATAGTTAAATTCGTCACAAAACTGCGCGAACTCACTTTTTTCAGATTTCCAAAAGTTGGAAAACGGAGCGCGTCCCGCCAAACGGACCCGCCCCGCCGTGTACCAAGTGTACCGAGTGGTGCACGCAGCGTAACCGGACACGTGATAATTCGTGGGGACTGATTCGGACGCGTGTGCGCTCCGGAATCAGGCCGTATCCGCGGACACACCCCGTGTCGTAACTTTTGTGGAACTCACGCGTATTTTCTGTACGTTTGTCAGATTGCCACAAAACTTGCGCCACTGGACTCGTGGTAATGCGCTGGTCCTGTAACCCAATTTTCACGCAATTCTGAGATGGTTGACCAGATCGTCAATTGGCGGGCCCCATAGTTGACTTTTTGGACAAAATTTTGTTCGGCTCATCGGAATCCACATTTGGATATACCGTTGGGTTCGTATTGACATCTAGAGTTGTTTGACCTATAGTTTGTTCCATTTAGAGACTGTTACCCTTGGCACGCTTTTCGGTACAAAGTGGGCCACAGGTGGACCCCACTTTTAACCAAAATTACCGTTTTGCCCCTGTGTCCAAATTGGACGAAAGGGAAGTACTTTTTAGCTATTTTGCTTATTTTGGAAATGTTGGTGATGTTTATTTCAGCATCCGGAGACATTGTTCTGCAGCCATAGCTTTTGATCCTGTGCGTTTGACTTCTGGACATTACACCTTGCAGCTTTCTTACCAGGCAAGATACCTTGCCAAATTATTACAGTATTTTATATGCTTAGTATATTTCTGTATAATTATTTAATTCTGTTTATTTATTGCATGTGTAGTTCCTTTCAGTCATTACTATATATTAGATATGTTGACACACACTTGACACTTAGTATCATAGAGGACAATCATTAGGCGTATGGGCTTTTAACCACTCTGGTAACACCGTAGTCACTAGCATGCACTATGGTGGGTCGTGTCCGATGGTCGCTACCCCCGCGGTATATCGATTGATGGAGTCCGAGGGTCGCTACCCCCGCGGTATGTCGGCTGATGATGTCCACTAACGAGCGTGAGGTTGTGAGGATTAGATCGAGTAGCCTACCCATGCCCATACATCAAAAAATTGTCCTCATTTGCATTCATATAGATTGTCTTGTACAGCGTACTTATTTATTTTTAAATTATATGCATGTTTACTATATTCAAGTTGGCTCGTATTTTCTGTATCTTGTTACGTCCCTCTGAGGACCTGGTCCTCTGCCAGGTGTATCTGCTCTTGAGTATTTGCAGGAGTATGGGCCTGGACCTGACGCATTATTTTCTGTCGAGAAGGTCTTACCTTCTGAGCATCGTTGATTATCTGGCGATGGATTCTTTTAGCTGATGCACTTCTATCTTCACATTATTTTATATTGGAGACTTTATACTCCTATCTCATTTTAGTTTTGGTTATAGTCATTGGTAGTGGATTTGTCTCCACCTGACTATTATTTTCTGGATATTTTAGACTCCTTATTCTAGCTTAGTATTTCTTTTCTATGACTTGTTGTGTGGATGAGATTAGCATATCTGTGACTTGTGACATTATATATACCACATGTGAGTTATATTCATATTACAGCGTACGTATGGGTTATGGTTTCCATATATTGGAGTTGCCATATCCATGCGGCTGGCATGCTTACGTGTTCCTAGTCCTACGTATTTGGGACTGGGGCGTGACACAGAGGATGTATATGTTCGCAAATACAACATAAAACATGATATTGCATCGCAAGGGACTAAAGATGGATGAAGGCGAATTATCTCATCCTTCCGATGGAGAGGCATAAAAGAATTTTGATTTGTGTCATCCTGAATTTGCTGCGAAGCCCAGGAATGTTCTTTTGGGTTTATGTTTTTGATGGATGCACGCCTTTCGAAAAGTCGGGATCTCAGTACTCTTATTGACTGATAAATTTGAATCCTTACAATCTACCACCGTGGATGTGCATGAAGACTTCTTACATATTCTAGATACTTATCATACCCGGTCCAAAAAATCCAAAGAAGAATATCGATATCTACTTGCAGCCGTTGGTGGATGAGTTGAAACAATGGTGGCAATTCAGCGTTCGGACATATGATATATCGAAGGAGCAGAACTTTCATATGAGAGCGTCTGTCATGTTGACCATCAACGATTTTCCAGCATATGGGATATTATCGGGGTGGTGTACTCATGGTACTTTATCTTGTCTGATATGTATGGAAATGAGTAAGGCATTTCATCTCTAGAACGGAGGAAAAGTATTTTTTATTGTCACCGTCAGTTCCTTCCTGCGTCGCATCTATGAAGAAGGAACATAGATGCCTTTAGAGCTGGTAAATATGAACTATCTCCTCCCCCTTTGAGACTGACAGGAGACAAAGTTTGGAAAGAGGTAGATGGATTGCCGACTATGATGGAAGATCCGATATCAGGCGATCACTTTGAAGGATTTGGACGTAGGCATAATTGAATGAAGCAGGATATCTTTTGGGAATTACCTTTTTGGAAGAACAATCTCATCAGGCACAATATTAATTTTATGCATATCGAAAAGAATGTATTCGACAACATCTTCAATACGGTGATGGATATCAGGGAGAAAACTGAAGACAATGTCAAAGCAAAAAAGGACATAGAAATTATTTACAGGCATTCAGATTTGCACTTAAAACGAAGTGGCAACGACAATTGGGTCAAGCCTCCAGCGCCGTTTACATTGAGTGGGGAGGATAAATTGATAATATGCAACTGGATTTCAAAGTTGAGATTTTTTAACGGTTACGTGTCAAATCTGGCAAGATGTGTTGGTCTCAAAGAACGAAAGGTGACAGGAATAAAAAGTCATAATTTTCATGTATTTATGGAGAGGTTACTACGTATTGCTCTGAAAGAGACATTGCCTCATCAAGTTTGGACACCGTTGGCCGAATTATCTATATTTTTTAGAAATTTTTGTTCACGCAACTTGAGGTGCAACATATAATAGAACTTGAGGAGAATATTTTATTGATATTGTGTAAGTTAGAAATGGTGCTCCCACCCAGTTTTTTGATAGTATGAAGCATTTATTGATTCATCTTGCACATGAAGCACGCGTCGGTGCTCCCGTCCATTATCGATGGATGTATCCATTTGAGAGGTATAAATTATTTATAGTAGTAATTTTTTATTCAAATAATTTTAAGATTCGATATATTATCTATTGGTATCTACATCACCTGAAGAAGAAGGTTGGAAATAAGACTCATGTAGAAGCTTCGATATGCGAAGCATATATCATTGAGGAGGTTTTAAACTTCTTCTCCATCTACTTTGATACTCATGTCAGAACAAATCGCAATAGAGCCCCAAAGAATAATGATGGTCGGGTTAATGCCCCGAATAGTATAATCTACACTATCTTCAATATGGGAAAGAAGCCTACAAGTGCTACTAAAGTACGTTGGTTGGAAGACGAATAGTTTGAAACTGCTCATCGGTATATATTGTTAAACAGTGGTATAAAAGAGATACAAGATATTAAGAAGTAAGTGACACATATTTCCTAGATATTTTAATTTTGTATATACTTGGAAAAAATTGCTCTAACTGTTCTTCTTATTATCACAGTACTTTTAGAGCTAAGGTAAAATCAGAGATACCTAATATTAATAAAGATGATCTTGCTAGAGAGGTTGATAGAATTTTTTTATCGTTGTTCCATAATTATGTACGGATCCTAAATATTAAGTATTCTAAATTTAGCATTCAGACCAATCTTTGTCTAATGTCTATATGATACGAGATATTTTAGGTTTTTTGTCCTGGTAAAGGCTTAAAAAATAAACGACTTCGAGCATTAGCTATCAGACCAAGCAAGACAAAGTGTTGAGATGGATACACCATCAATGGCTTCAAATTTAGAACCACTGATAAGTCTATTAATCAATCTTTTGTTGATGAGGAGGCTAATTATACCAAGAATTCTGGAGTATGTGTGAGGGGTTCAGTCTACGATGCCGATCCAGAATTTGACTATTACGGTATACTAAGAGATATCGTGGAGCTGGATTACTCTTATGAGCCAAAAATTATGCTATTTAAATATGATTGGTTCGACACAACACATAAGCAAAGATAGAAAATTGACAAACAATTTGGGTTTGTTGATATAAAATATGGAAAATGATATATAGGTTTTGAACCATTTGTGTGGGCTAGTCAAATGGTTCGAGTGTATTATACGAGCTATCCTAGTCGACAACGCAATAATAAAGATCGGTGGGATGTATACAAAACTAAAGATAGAAACATATATAATATTAGGGAACTACCATACCAAGAGGATGAGGTGGTCATGCCTCAACTTGCATATATGAGTTTGGCCTGTATTGATGTTATGGAGGTTGACGTTACCGTAGAGGATGATAGAGTTGATGAAGAGATTGATATACAAGATTTACCTCATATAGAAGAGAACTCTGATATGGAGGTATCTAGCGAGGAACAAGAATTGGAGGATGAAGGTGATAGTGATAATGGAAGTGAAAATGAAAATAAAGAAGTAGAAGATGAAGATGATTCGAAAAATAATTCAAAAAATAATTTGAAAGATAATGACGATTCGGAAGATGAAGATGATTAGTACGTACGTACATATGTATTAGCTTAGATATTTATTTAATTATTTTATTATTACACTAGAATTTACTTATTTTACCATACCATGCATTACTTTATGATTATCTGTTTGATGACACCATTTTTTTGCTACAAATTTACCTATAGTATGGCGGGACGAGGACAAGGACAACAACGACGACAGGTTCGTATATGATCATCTTCTCAGCATCCTCCGTCCACTACGTCGGCTACCCCAGATTCTTGCACACGACCTGAGGAGGAGTTCGTAGATGCAGCGGATGCTTTATCCCCACCATATACTCGTTCTTCAGTAGGAGGAGCTATTATATCTGCCGGATTGCCATCAGCTGCTACCCTTCTTCTACTATATCCACTACTGGCACTACTATACCAACTACTCCACTAGTTGCTCCCACAGGAGCAAATCCATTTCTAGGCCTTCTTGTGAAAAATGGAGTATATGTTCGCAGTCCTGGATTTGCAGACCCCCTACTCTACAAGAGCGGCCAGCCAATATCTCTCATCCTGAGCTATGGACCGATGGAGCGACGTAAGCATTTATTTGTTAATTCACACATTTATTTTGTATTTTTTATTCTAATTGTATATTGTCTACTTATTTCAGATTCTTTCCGATCAAGGCTGGATATAATCTGGGGGAGATCATGCGTGGGGCGCACAACGGGGAGGGTCTTTTTTAGTATATGACTCGTGAGGCCGTCAGAGCGGGACTTCTTTGGTAAAAAAAACTTGAATAACTTCATTTTTCTTGAGGAGTCGTCATTTTCTATCAGGAACGCTATATCATTTACAACCCCGACGTATTTTGGATGCTTGAAGGCGGAGCTGACCCGAAGTAATTTAGAGAAATTCTTCTTTCTTGATGTTGATCGATCATGGTATCCATAGCGTTGCATATTTTTTGGCCAAATCTGAATTTTTTTTGCTTCTCCCGGTTGTCGAGTCTTATCAACTCGACTCTTTTCCCTGCCCCCCAGCCTCTCACTTTGTTTTATTCTTCCTCTGTACCGTCGCTTGAATGAAAACACCCGATTGGCCTGACTTTTCCACATGCCCCACACCAGCCCTTCTCCTTTTCAGGTCTTGATTTGTCGCGTCGTTTCTGTCGTAGTGGTCGATGGGGAAGAAAGAAATGAATGAATGTCCTTTTGGGAAATGTAGAATAATACACCTACCGAGACAAAAGCCAAAGGTGAGTCTCGTAAGTGGACGTATCGAATTAAAATAAGATCTCAGATTGACATCTTGATACACTGATTTACCATAATAATAAATATAGTCAATGGTGACAGAGCCGTGAGAAGAGCCGCTTCTTTCTTGCGGCGGGGGCTTCCATTCACCAGCACAAACTATATACAAGTGCTCTCCGAACCGTGCTGGATAGTCACCCATCACACGGCTACGGATCAGGAGTAAACTAGTGAGAGGGCAAAGGGGGGAAAAAGTCAGTGTTCATCTTATAATGGCTACTTTTATGGCCCTTATATCAACTTTAATGACATCCGGCTCGATCGATGATTCGCTTGGCTGGAGAAGCTCGGGATATGTATATAAATTTTATTTATAATAATATATAAGTTTTTTTATTACAATGATACAAAATATTTTTTTTAATTAGCAGAGGTTGTACTGGTGGCCGGATCATAGAGATAGTGATATCCGGAAGTGCTACAAGACCGTCGCCAGCAAGAGATTGAGAGATATGATTAATGACCAGAATGCGATGGCGTTACTTGGACCAGATCATCGCAAGGAGTAGCTGAAGGTGGAGTGCGGGGAGCATATGAAGAAGAAGATGGACATCCCGGACTAAAGGCCAAGTGCGAGAAGGCGAGGGCTGCCCGTGCTAAGGGTGTTCTCCATACTGGTGGATCTATTTCGACCGTTGAGCATTTTCGACGGATGGTTAGTATTAAAATTTTTCGCTAGAACAATTTTTTATAATTTTAATTTTTTTCTTAATTATTAATTGCTTAATTTTTACAGTGTGATGAGGCCGCCAGAGCCGGAGAAGACCCCAAGACCGTCGACTTTCTAGAAATTTTTCAGTGGACCCACATGAGAAAGAAGGATGGAAAGCTCGTAGATGAGGGGGCCGCCGAAGTATATGTAAGTTATCTTTATAAATTTTTTCAATTTAATTAGATTATTTTTATAATTTAATTAGATTCTAGGTTTCTAGGTCAAAACAGTCAACGTAGGTCAACTCTAGGTTAAACAGTCAAACTATGACATTTTCTAGTTTCTAGATTGATTTTTTTTATCCATTCTAATGGTTTATGAAGTTATATTAGATTATATTAAGATTGTAAAAGCATATAAAAGAGAAAAACTTATCTATCGCATGTAAATGAATCAACAAGGGTGATTACTATTTCATTCAATTTCAAAAATACTAAGAATCAAATAGGTTTAGAGATAAGGAATGGTTCGATACCTATTTCGGTTCCGATACTTTAAACCTTGGTTAAATTATATAATATAATATCTAGTATATAATATGATACTCTAATCAAAATCAAAAATAGCACAAATAACTCTAAAATCCTTAACTCTAAACCTATTTATATAAATAAATATAGGAGACGTATGAGACGTTATAGGGGGGCACTGAGAGCAGTACGCCGACTGAGATAAATGATCGTTGGGTAAAAGCTGTCAGGAGAGGGAAAGGCGGCCGCATGTATGGTACCGGATCGTTGGCATCCCAACCGTCGGTTCTTTCCAGAGCTCCTCCGACGGCTACTCCAGCTTCATCAGTGCCCGGCTCCGGCATTTCTTCTGGTGTGATATCTCTGGAGCATCTCACGACGACTGTGCATGAGCTACATGGGATGGTCCGACAGTTGATAGACATGCGTGATACTCCAGCACCTGCTTCTCCGACGGCTCCTACAGCTACCCCGACGGCTCCAGCTCCTCCGACGGCATCGATGGGTCCTCCAGCTCCTTCGACGGCTCCTGCCACTGCTCCATCTATTGTTGCTCACGATGATCTACATAATATCATTGTTATAGTTGTGGCAGAGTACATAGCTTGCCGACAGCCGTCGCCGCCTCCACCTTTGACTTGATAGATTTTTGAGTTTATGGTTTTTTTGAGTTGGTTGTATTTTTTTGACTTGATTGTATTTATTTGACTTTTTGAAATTGTATAACACCGTCATATTTTTGGACTTGAATTGTATAATACTGTCTTTGCCTCCACTGTTGTATTTTTTCAGTTTGTTGTATGGTTGGATTACTCTACTTTATTAGTTCATTGTATATATAATATTTGGACATGTTTGTGTGTGTTTTCATAGTTTGTGTAGAATTTACTTGTGTGGAATTTATTTGTGCAGAAATTGGTGAATATATAATAGGTATATGCTCAGCAAAAATTAATTTCTGGAAAAAATATTACCTTTAGCGACGGACTAGCGACATACTAGCGACGAAAAATCTGAAAAATCTCAGGTCAGCGACGGATTTTCAACGGACAATCTCAGGTCAGTGGCTACCTAGCGACCGATAATTCCATTGCTAAAACGTCTGAGACACATAAATGTACCAAACATGTATCAGGGTCCGTCGCTAAAATTCTTTGCTAATCTGTCATTGGGAGTGACGACTTAGCGACGAACTATGTGAACCCAGAATGTGCAAAACCTTCTAAAAAATTTGACAATTTTTGGGCTCACATAATCCGTCGCTATTTTTTCGGTAAGTAGTCAGAAAGTTTGGCTACAAAAATTATACGTCACTAATACGTCGCTGAAATTATGTCGCTCATTCCATCGCTAAGCCATCGCTTGAGCGACGGATTAGCGACAAAAAATCCGTAGCGACGTTAATATTTCTGAAGGAAGAATTTCGTCGCTATTTGAAAATAGCGACGGAAAATTGTATTTTAGCGACGGATAATTTTGTCACTAAAATAGTATATTTTTGTAGTGTAGTAGACTGGTTTTTAGAATTTAAAATGGTAGATAAGAAGTATGTTGTTGAATAGACTAATACCCTTCAGACTATTATACACGAGATGTCTCAGAAAGATATGCTATTTGTTGAAAAGTTTTTTATTGATGCCTTCATTAATAAACGTCCCCCATCCTGGAAAGAATTTGGCTTAAAACTAAAACATAATAAGGAACCCATGTCCTTAGACGACCTATTCATATCCTTCCGCATTGAGGAAGAAGTTAGAACTAGAGATAAGGAACCACTTAATACTTAATTCGAGGCAAAGTAATACTTGAAACCAAGGAAAAGCCTAAGGGTGAACCCCATCAACAGAGGAACAACCTCCAGAACTGGAACCCTACGAAAAATTAATTTATTAAGCCAAAAGCTGTGATTGGGAAAGACAATAGACCTAAGCAGGAATATTATAACTGTGGTAAGCCTGGCCAGTTTGCTAGGCAATGCCACCATAGGAAGAAGGGTCAGAAATTTCAAAATCTTGATCATCGAACTCCTGTAGACGCTCATATTGTTCCTCAGGCTCATGTTATCATATCTAGGATGGAATCTGTCGATATCGATGATCAGAGGTTTGTAACCGTATGTTCAGTTTTTGAGTCCTCGTATCAGCCTACTGACTGGTGGGTTAATACAGGAGCAAATGTCCATGTATGCCCTAATATTGATTCTTTTTTCTTCTACCGACAGGTTGAGGAAGGCGAATCATTACCTATGGGAAACTCGAGTAGTGCCAGAGTGCATGAAAAGGGAAAAATAAAAATATATATATATATGTATATATATCCTGCCAGAGAGAGAGAGAGAGAGTGTGTCATCCATGGACAAGTACGCGAGAGAGAGAGAGAGGGAGGACGAAAAAGAAGAACCCCAGTCATTTCCTGCGGTGGCGACAGTACCATAGAGAGAAGTACCACTTTGGATTCAAGATCCTATTTTGTATCAACCACTAAGTATACTCCCCAGTTAGCTCAAGTGTCAGGTTTTAGTATGTTAGTTCCAGTTCAATATTATGGAGTAGTTCAGAGTAGTAGCAGTACGTAGAATTCATGCATCTCTCCTTTACTAGCTCAAGGGCAAGCTCGAGTGCCAGGATACCAAGCAATTAAGTACATGTGCTTAATTCTTATATTTTTAATTTTTTTTGCAAACGCAAATAGTAAGTACGTTTTCAATTTTTTTTAATATATATTTTAAATTATTTATTTCGAAATTTTTATTATTATTTATTTCTTTTTGTAACATTTTTTTTAAAAATTTTTTTGAAAACGATAAGTGAGTTTACTTTTTTGATTTTTTTCTTTAAATTGTTTTAAAAAATAAAAAAATTGTACTGAGAATAAAAAATTTAATAAATTATATGTAGAAAAAAAGTTTGAAAAATTAGAACAAATACATACATACATACAAAGTATGTTTTCAACAAAATTTATTTAATACGTGCATTTTGAATATTTAAAAAAAAAATCTAATCTAAAAAAATTACACAAAAAATCAATGAAAAAAATTAAAAAATCAATGAAAAAATTAAATTTTGAATATTTTTTAAATTTTGTTTTCAAATTTTTGTTGCACTTAGTAAGTGTGTTTTCAAATTTATTTTATTTTGTTTTCGTAAATTTTATTTAAAAAATAAAATAATAAAAAATACATATTTTGAGGGACTTATAGGCAAAAATCAATAAAAAAAAAAGTGAATAGGCACTTAGTAGTGCGGCTTCATATATATATATATATATATATATATATATATATATATATATATATTATTTGTTTACTTTTTTTATTTATAATAATTTTTTACTTTATAATGAGAACGCTTTTAAAACTTTTAAAGGGAAAATAATTCAAAATCTAAAAAAGCAGTTTGGTCTAGTGGCACGGACAAAAAAAATTACTGTATTATTTTTTTTTCTTTATTTTTTGCCTTTCTATTTTTGTTGGAAAAAAATTTACTTCTCTTTTCTGTAAAAGAACTAAAAAAATTTAAAAATTTAAAATTTAAAATTTAAAAAAATTGGAAACGCACTTAGCAGTGAAAAAAAATTTAAAATTAAAATTTTTTTTTTACATATTTAAAAAGATGAAAAAATATTTAAAAAATTTGAAAATGCACTTAATTTACTATGTGCGTTTTAAAAAAATTTATTCAAAATTTTAAAATTTGAAAACTCACTTACTATGTGTATTTTCAAAAAAACTATAAATTAAAAATTATAGAAAAATGAAAACGCACTTACTATGTTTGTTTTTGTTCACTACAGCTATTTGCTAAATATTTTTCTTTACACGTAATTTTTTTTATATTTATTTTCTCTGTACAATTTTTTTTTATAATATTATGTCGTTAAACAATTAATTTTTTTTAATTTTTAATTACGTGGGCATATACGTACAGATTAGACTGCTAGCATTTTCAAATTTTTTTTAAAGAGTAGAGATATATCCATAACAAATTATAATTTAAATATATTTAAATATTTAAACTATTTATATTAATATTAAAAAAAATTATTTTACATGCAACGCATGTACCAGTATAATATAGGGAGGGAAGGAAGGAAAATAATATAATTAACTACCGTTCAATCTATAAAAAGTAAATATTTTATATAGTTATCTATAATTAACTTTCGCATAAGAAGTTATATTATTAGATTCTGAAATTTGCAAAAAGAAATATTTTTTACAATTATTAGAATTCTAATTTCCATTTAACTATGGATTATTTTAAGACTCGTGGAGAACTCATCAGCTATAATCTTTAGTTAGTTATTGAATAGTAATTTCTTACATATTCCTTTAAGATAAAAAAAACTTATAAAATACTTTTAATATTATATATTTTCTTTAAATTTTGGACAATGACTTCCTAAAAAGGAAACTAACATATCCTTAGACTATCGAGGTCAACATTCCTATACTAGAGATTCTCATTAGGGCCGGTAAATTTTTTTTGCCAAAATCAATCAAATCGCTTCCCTGCAGTTCCTTTATATATATATATATATATATATATATATATATATATATATATATATATATAGAGGTTCTCGTTATGGTGTATGAATATATTCAATATATATGTAAGATCCTAAAGAGAGAGAGGGAGGAGGACCAGCCATGGCCTACGGTGGTGACGGTACCACAGAGAGAAGTACCACAGTGGATTCAAAATTTGGTGCGAAAGTACAACGGTGACCAACTATGCTTCGTGATGGAAAAGAAACTATCAGGATCCGATGTCGACAAACAGCAGAACCGTCTCCGTGTCGTTAACACTGCCGTAAATACGGTTATCCGTAAGATGCTCGACGACGATGAGAAAAGAGCCAGCAACCTCACAGAGTGCCATGTTCCGAGAAAGTCGGCCAAGAAGGTACGTACGTACGTATATTAATATGAAATAGAAATTATGATGAGTTAGACTATATATTTGTACATAACATCCCACGTATATATTAGGATCTCTTCTCATCAGACGTACGTACGTACCATCGTCTTCCTCATCGAAGTTAAACCTTAATTAATTAAGCCATATAGTAGTTTTTCATATTTAATTTTCATCGATCTAACTAAAAATTTAATTTCTGACTGACAGATAAAATTAGTACATGACGACAACATCGAGATTAACGCGAAGCGCAAGAAGGTGATGATGGTAGAAGGAGGAGGAGGAGGAGGAGGAGGAGGAGGAGGAGGAGGAGGAAGTAAGGCCACCTCTATAGACATAAAGGGAAAGAAGGTGATGGTGGTAGAAGAAGGAGAAGCAAGTACATCTTATAAAGTAGTACATCATGTTGGCATCAACAACAACAATATTATTGGGAAGGAGAAGGAGAAGGAGAAGGAGAAGGAGAAGGAGGTCATGATGATGGTAGAAGATCAAGTAGAAGGAAGAAGTACATCTAACGGCACCGGTGGAAAGAATGAGGAGGAGGTGGCCGTGAAGAAGAAGAGCGATGGTACTGCAGGTCGAAGAATGGAGGTAAAGATGTACAATAGAGGTGGGTGGAGGTTCTTGTTGAGTCTAGGCCACTGGAATTCGAGTTGCGGTACCATCATCAACGGCTCCGAATGGACAAAGTTTCTGATCATAAGTGAGTTGCGAGCCGGAGACGAAATAGAACTCTGGGCCTTCAGGGAGCAGGATTCACAAAATCAAGATCATGAAAGGAAGCAGCTGTGCTTTGTTTTAGCTGCCAAGAAGAAGCCATAATGACTTGACGTTGCTATATTTAATATGTATTTAGATCTGTGGGAAAAATTCTTTAGTATATATATATGTCCACATTGAATTTATTGGAAGCATGGAGTTATTTGCATCATCAAGTTGGTTCTATCGTACCTTAAAAATAAAATGTATATATTGGGAGCATGAAGTTACTTGTATCACAAGTAATCGTCTTGGGGTCTTATTCTAATAATTAATTGTGGTTTTAATTTTTGATGATACAAAAATTATATTTGTTACGTGTATCCAAGTGTTGTCCTAAATATAGTCTTAAAATAAATAATAATATGTAGAACTTACAAATTCAACATTTGGAATGTTATAATTGGATGTTATATACGGATAAATGGGATATCCTCATATTCGTATATATAAGCTATGCACATGTGCACAAAAAAAAATTAAGTAGACTAGTACACATGTGCATGTGGAGTCAATTTCTATTGGTCCACATGTATATGACTCATATAAAAATATGAGTCTATGGCTCATATTCCGTTTACCATATATTTTAATCTTATAATGCGGTTTGGAATCGGCTCAAAATCGAGCCGTTCAAGTCGTAAGTAAATACTCTACCAATTTATTTATTTTTAAAACCTATGGGAGAGAAATAAAAACTTAAACCAATTTTCCTCTTAGCCATCCAATCATAGTAAATACTCAATCAATTTAAATAAAAAATTACGGAAGATTAAAAATGTAAGACCGTTAATTTAATTTTTAAAATTAACTTAGGGAAGATAAATAAAAACTTAAACCAACTTATCTCTTATTTTTCCAAACCGTAAGTAAATATTAAAAAAATTTAATTTAAAAAAAAAAAACTTTCGAAAGATTAATAAAAACTAAAAATATAAGTAAATACTCAACCAAATTTTTTTTAAACTTACAATTACAAAATAAAAAAGGTCAGGATAAATTATTCTTGACAAACAATACTTAGTATTAAATATATGTACAATGCACGTGAACGTTACTTTTATATATATATATATATATATATATATATATATATATATATATTAAGGTAAGACCTTTTGTTGTTGTTGTTGTTGGTTCTTGGTTTTGGTTTTCAAATATTTTAATATTACAATTTTAATCTTGTAAACTTGATTTAAATAGAAATTTATGCATGCAATCATGCTAAAATCTTGTATTATTAATGTTTGGTTTCTTCAGAATCCTGTGGGTTGTCCAAGTCAGAGCATGCATTCTGAGATCACTGTTGTTGAACCCTTATCATTTGAAAACAAACTCCTAACTCGAGCTCCAGAAAGTTGATCAACGGTAGATGAACCATCTCAACAGCTAGCTTAGTCCCACATTAGATAGAAAGTAAAGAGGAGGCTAGCCTCCTCCTATATATATGTACCCACTCTATGAGAGATAAATCAATTAAGTCTTTCTACATGGTATCAGAGCCAAAATTCTCAATATCTTTCTCCACAATAAAAAAAATTCTTTTTTTTCTTCTTCTCCACCACCGTCCCTCTTATCCGCCGTCGACGTCCCATCGGTGGGTGTTGTCGAACCTGCGGGAAGCAGGGTACGTCGATGCCCCCATGTGGGAGTCGTTGAACCTGCGGGTAGCAGGGTACGCTACTGCCGACCTTTTACTCGTCATACGCTGGCGTAGGCGAGTTCTTCGTTGGATCGTGGATAATTAGAGAAGAACTCTTGTGTGATCCTCTGATTTCGATCTCAACGTGGGTTCTGAGATTATAGAGCATACTTCCTGGAAAATTTTGCATAGATCTCTATCTCTAGCCTTTGTTCCGGCGAGTTCTACCTATCATGTACCTCTCCTGCCGCCTGAACTTGGAGGTATACAGATAAATGGGGAATGTTGTGATAGCATGTAGGCACTCGACCCGCGTTTGAGTTGCGTTTGATCTCGTCCCTGTGTTGAGTTTGCGATAAGAGCAACTATGGAGATAGGAACACATGTGACTAGTCATGAGCTGAAGGAGATACTAGAGGGGGTGGTCAGGGTGTTTCAGAAGAAATTAGAGGAGACATCATCAAGTAAGGCAGTCGTGCCCGTACCAGAACTGTTGCAGGTGATGAAGAAGATAGAGTTGCTACCCAATGACATAAAACTTGAAGGGGCGAGAAACTACCTAAGTTGGTCTAGGAGGGCGCTGTAGAACCTTCGGACCAAGGGACTTGAAAATTTTGTGAAGGGAGAGTGCACTGAGCCAGAGGATAAGACTAGTGCCAAGTTGAGCACATGAAGTCACATTAATTCTCTGGTGGTTTCTTGGCTGCTGACTTCTGTGTCTCCATCCATAGCTGGGATAATGGAGTCAATCTGCAGTGCAGTTATTGTTTGGAAGACATTGGCTGGAATGTACTCTAGAGCTGGAAGTGTCATATTGATGATGGAAATTGAGAAAAAGATTGATGCTACCACACAGGGGAGAAGACAATACTCTAGTATTTAGCAGAGCTACTCCGCTTATGGATGGACTTGGATAACTATGATCCGCTATCATTGCAAAACCTGGCAGATGTTCTCCTTAGAAAATAGTACCTTGAGCGTAGGCGTGTAGCTCATTTTATCAAGGGTCTAAACCCACAGTTTAAGGCTAGGAGGGCAGCAATGTGTCATCTGCCATCTTTTTCATCCCTGGATGAGGATGTTGGATCGATGGAGCAAGAAGAGATCTGACAAAAGTGATAAAAGGTGAGACCTCACCCGGTGTCCGCTCGATATTGGTGATTCCTAGTGCTCCCATTAGCGATGACAGGGAGTGCTACAATTGCCGGAAGAACGGGCATCTCAGCTACAACTGCCCTCAACCCCTCAATTTTAGTCGTGGCCAAGGAGACAGAGGACAAAGAGATGGACGTGCATGTTTGATGATAAACAAAAAAATGAAACTAGGTTTATACGAAACCCTTTCTTTGTTTACAAACAAGAAAAAAGAGTACAATTAATCCTATACGAGAATATTTAAGTACAATAAAAAATGATTCTGGGGAAGAATTGCTATAGGAGTCTGATCTGCTGTCGATCACTTTGTCCCTTGGACCACACGAAGATGAAGAAGTGTTGTAGAAGAAGAAGAAGAAGCTTCAAAGGTTGTAGGTGGGATTGAACTCTCGTTGCCAAAGTTGTCAATCAACACTCTTTGTCTGTGCTCTTTGTCTCTGATCTCTTGATCTCCCCCGGTCTCTTCCTGTGTGTGTGTCTCTGTGACAAGGGGTCTCTATTTATAGAGATCAGTCACAATAACTGTCCAGTTGGCGTAGAAGCCCAACTGTGAAGAAAGTTGCACCTTTTACGCGGCGGTTATAATAACTGCTACCCACGTTCGAATGAGCTTCTAAATCTGCGTATGACACATGTCACATTATAAGGTAACGCGTATAAATGCTTCTCGAAGATCATGGCATGCAAGTCACGAAGGTAACTGCCCCTCGCGTAAAGATGGTTGACATAAAGGCCAAATAACTGTCTTGTTGGCGTAAAAGCCAAATAGTTGTCTTGTTGGCGTAAAAGCCAAATTCTGCGTAAAATTTGATGCTGCATGAATAATAGATAACTAGCATAAAAATAGCCAATTATCCTTCTTGACTGAGGTCTTGAGCGTATTCTGGGCCAAATAGCCTTATCACGTACCTTTGCAAATATAGCCTGAGTTGGCGTATTTCGAGGAGATAGCATACAGCGTACTCCTATAGTTGAAAATAGCCTGATTGGCATAAAATGCAATGATGGTGATGTACGCGTATTAGCCATAGTTTTAGCTCACCCATTCATGACAAAATTATAAAGAATAGAATCAAATCTCGTGCATTTAATGCAGAGATATGCCTCAATCTCGTGTATTAAATGCCGAGATATGCCTCGAGCTTTGTACGAGAAACAACTTTTGACGTGGCGTCTGATTTTGTCTCATCTTGAGCGTAAAAACTTATCTCTGCCCATGTAGAATAGGCAGCGTATTCTTTGAATGCGTAAAAATGACCTGTATCAAGAATATGTCACTAAACGACAGCCTGGGTCTCTGTGAAAAATTATCATCACAGCCGTCTCTCGTTTATCGTGAAGTACTTTTTTCAGGAGTCAGGTTCACTGTTTTGTCTGACAAATTCATAGGAGGAATACGAAGAGTTCCTCGTACAACTTTATACTGCATTAAAAACAAACATATTTTAAACTTTACGTAGGGAGGTATAGCAACATTTTTACGCCAAAACAGCCTTGGAGCGCTGCTTTACGCGGGCAGTTCTGAAGCTCTTCTTTACGCCAAACAGCTCTGAAGCTCTATTTTACGCGGGCTTCATGGATGTTGGGGGTTTTGACTGTATAATACGCGTACAATTCTCCAGCGTATTTTATGCTTCTACAAGACCCCCTTCAAAGTTTTCAAATTCCTCGTAATTTGAAATATTTTGAAGGAAGCATGAAATGGTCAAATTTGACTCGTTCTTCGAGGCTGATTTTTCGGCGATATTTAAGAAGTTGTTGGGATTTGGTATGTTCTCTTCTGCCTATATAAAGGCAAGCGAATAAACTTGTTTTTTCCATAGTCCCTTCACCACAAAGATGGCTGCCGAGATTCATTGGGCTGACCTGAGAAAGAAGAAGATTATGCTCTTCCAGCATGTAAGGAGCTGTAAAAAGAGGTATCTTCGAGCAAATATCCTCTGCAACGATAGGTCATGGAAGGATATCATAGCTTCCTTTGCTCGAGATAGTCAGCAATTTTATATAGCGATTCGTCAAGGAGAGAGGAAGGGTCCCATTGGACCACACAACTTGTTAGCTTTATTTCCCCCTATTATGAAGCTGGACCCTGGTGGGCAGCTTGGCCGTGTCTTCCAGTATTGTGTTGGGTCTGAATCCCTAACATAAATCTGGGCATGGCCGCCTATGACGTATGGAGGGGGGCTTGAATAATTTATACAGGTCCAGTTCTGTATCCTCCCGCCATTAACCATTTTCTTGGCCCCTGGCGTATAGGAGCCGAAGAAGTGCCGTAGAAGAAGAACTGAATATCTCCGTCAAAAGAGAACCTAGTGTAATAGATTCCCATCGTGATCTTGAATATTAATAAAAAATCCTTTGTAAAATGGATTTCCATCATATGTAATCATGATCTTGAATATTAATAAAAAATCCTTTGTAAAATTGGATTCCCATCATATGTAATCATGATTAATTAACTTGTCTTCTTTTACGCACTATTGTTTTGCCATATTGCTGTGAGAAAGTCTAATAATATGCAGCTTCAACATGCTTAAGTAATTTTTTACACTGACTCTGATAAATATGCTTTCAGTCACGTTCCGACTTTTACGCATAGAGGAAGATGCGTAAAAGCTCTTCAGTATTAAATTATCTTAAAAATCCAGTTGTCATGCTGTTTTTGGACGAGAAGTCACGTAGAATTCTGAACTGTCACTTCTTTAATACGAAGAATATATGTTCAGATATCATCTTCAAGAATGGCTTCCCGAAAGTTTCTCGAAATAGGGCAATAAATGTCCGCCAAACAGGCCATACTTGAACTAGATGTAAAGGATTCTGGCTAGACTTCGAATGAACTTCAATGGCCAAGGAAGAAAAGTCATCTCCAGTGAAGACAGACATTTTTAGGGAACTCTTTGGCCCTTCATCTGATGAAGTCCTTTCGACTGGGGAAGAAGAGCATTTTCTACATAAACCCTTGTAACTGGCTTTTTCGAGTGTAAAACCCAAATTATCAAGATATACTCGTATTCCGTTAGCTGATCTGTCCTGCGTAATTTTAAGATATGCAAAAAGTCATAGATCCGTAGCATCTGTAGCTTCTGAGCGTAAAAGCTTATGAGCGTAAAACCGTAGATCTGTAGCTTCTGAGCGTAAAACCGTAGATTTATAGCTTCTGAGTGTAAAAGCTTCTGAGCGTAAAATCATAGATCTGTAGCTTCTGAGCATAAAATCGTAGATTTGTAGCTTCTGAGCGTAAAAGCTTCTGAGCGTAAAATCATAGATATGTAGCTTCTGAGCGTAAAACCATAGATTTGTAGCTTCTGAGCGTAAAAACTTCTGAGCGTAAAATTATAGATCTGTAGATTCTGAGCGTAAAACCGTAGATTTGTAGCTTCTGAGCGTAAAAGCTTCTAAGCATAAAATTATAGATCTGTTACGCAGCATGACTGTCCGTCTTCCTTTTCAAATGATCGGCTAACGTGGTCCCAAATCATAATTGATCATGATAAGATCGGATTTGGTTAAGGATTCGAAGAGTTATCTGAACTCTATAAATAGCCCTAGGTTGTGAGAGAGAAAAACCCTTCGTCTCTTTCTGAAAACTCTTCACCTCTTTCTGAGAACTCTTCGTCTCCTTCGTTTCTTTCTGAGAACTCAGGTTTGCCATGGCACCAAAACAGACCTCCGCTGCTAAGGGAAAGAAAGCCGCTTTCTCATCTCGCTCCTCTGCCCAAGCACAAGCGACTCCTAATAGGTCAAGCGAGCCTCGTTCTGAAAGAAGTGCTCCGCCGTCTAGCTGTGCACCGGGCATCACAGGTAAAGCTTCGAGAGAAATAGAGAACCCTCCGCACACGTTGTGAGTGTATGCGCAAATATGCCCACATTCTTAATGTTTTAGCGTAAAACTCTATATTTTTGCAGTCTGGCGTAAAAATCTCAGACTGTCAAATTTTGGCGTATACTGCAAACCTTGCGTTTTACGCACTGGATGTAAATTCCAGCGTAAAACTCAAATTTTGACAGTCTGGCGTAAAAACTCAGACTGTTAGGTTTTGGCGTATACTGCAAACCTTGAGTTTTTACGCACTGGAAGTAAATTCCAGCGTAAAACTTAAGTTTTTTGCAGTCTGGCGTAAAATGCAGACTGTCAAGTTTTGGCGTATACGGCAAGAGTGTAGCACTTCATGTTTTACGCGCTGAAAGAAAATTCAGGCGTAAAAACTGACTTTTTCTCTTGCTTTTTTTGCAGTGGACCTAAAGATCCCCCCTCTGGCTGAAGTGATGGGCTCTTCTGCTGGAATGCTAAATTCCAACTACTTGGAGGACTTGCCCCATGTGACTTTTCCCATCTCTGGAAACGAGTATCCTCAAGAAAGGGGAACTCTGATCTCTGTCCAAGGAGAAAGAATGTTACTGAGTATGATCAGTGGGGAACCCCTGACATACATAGATGGGACTGAGTATAAAAAGCCAGCTTTCTTATTTGGGAATGTTATTGATAAACAATCCATACAAAGCCCAAGAAGGAAGATTGGGTATTTTCTGTTGAGGGCACGATCTTGTATCTGCCAAAGATGCCCAGAGATTATTCTATCTCTGCATTCTTCCATGCCACACATCCCAGAAAGATGACATGGACTCTGACTCCTGATCTTCATGGCCAGCTAGGGAAGATCTTTTATAAGAAAGGATTAAACCGAGGATCTTTTGTAAGCAGTCCCTCAGGCCCTGTCATGCCCTTCAGAGGATTACTGCCGGGCAGCGTCCCGAGTGAAGACACTTCACTGATCCATCCGCTCAAATAGCAACTTTCTGCAATGACTTTATGGGGCAGGGAGGAGTATACCCCAAGGTTAACCCTCGTACCAGTGGATGGCTTAGCTCCCATAACCTTTGATGGGCTAGTTTAACTGCATGGGTCCTGAAGCACTTTCAGATGGAGCTGGAAGGTATTGGCTTGTTTAAGGCGGTGAGTGCCACTAGTGTTGGGCTGCCTATCAACTCCAACTTGTTCTTAGCTTTGATGGAGCGATATAACTCGCTAACTGGGACTTTCGCCACTCCGATAGGTGAGTTGGGCCTAGACCTTCATGAGATGGCAGATATCTCAAAGCTGCCAATGGGAGACACTCCTTATGAAGAGTACGTTCCCACAAATATGGAGCTGAAGGATACCAACCCTCGGGTAGTGGCAGTGTACCAAGAGTTGATGAGCCACTATCTTGCATGCACCAACTTCTACAAAGTGTAACACCCCATTCCGCTCAAGCGGACTGCCGACTCAATCGGCAAAAGTGCAACTGTCCTGACCCGCTTCGCCTCAAACGAGAAGCAAAGGATATCCAGACTTGCCCCTACAGGAATTCAGCTTAGGCTTTTAGAGGCTCGCTTGACGTATCGCTCTACCGAGGCGAATTATCGCTAAGGTGGGTGCCTACGGTGAACTTGTCTTTGCTTAGCCAGCACACATAAAATCTGGAATGTTCATGCCAGTCGCTAGGTGATTCACCCCCTGCATGCTAATAAATCCAACGCACCTAGCTAAGGGAATAATCCCAACTTGTATTGCTATGCTAGAACATGGAAAAAGAAATACTGCTTATATATGTTCAGACCCTCGCATGCTAAGCCCCTAACGGTTTCATCTCTCGGCTTACCTTCGGGTCCGAGCAAACGTGTTTACTTATGTTCCTTAGAAACGCATGCTTACCTGCTTACGAATGTCTAACATTATTGTATCGTGCAACGTATAAGCTCAATACTGAATGCATGAATGGAACGTAGATGTAATGTAAATGAATCATGTAATACTGGTTGTCTTGAAATCACGTAGCCTTCGGGCGATAATCACGTAGCCTCCTGGCGATAATCACGTAGCCTTCGGGTGGATAATCACGTAGCCTCCGGGCGATAATCACGTAGCCTTAGGGTGGATAATCATGTAGCCTCCGGGCGATAATCACGTAGCCTTCGGGTGGATATTCACGTAGCCTCCGGGCGATAATCACGTAGCCTCCGGGCGGATCACGTAGCCTTCGGGCGAATGAATGTTATTCGATCACAGACAACTTGTGCACAAGGTATAGTTCCTGCGGGTGGCTGCTGGGGCACTGGCACCGTTCTGGCTCCGGACGGAACTCACGTTTAGTCTCACGTACTTGGACGGGGTGGTATGTGGCGCCTCTCGTATTTGCGCGTAGCAAACCATCTTCATCACAGACTAGTCCATTATGGCAATCAAGCTAGTGATCATCAAGTATATTTGAACCTGTTACATACTAACTTGTGTCTTCGTGGCAGGGAAGATAATGGTAAGTTATGCAGGTGATTCAGATAGACAGGTAAAAGACACCGAACGGTATCAAATATATTTCAAGTAAATCATTGTATGCAACACACCTGATACTCCTGTAAACCGTATACTTGTAACGGGATCTTGCCCACAACATCGTGCTTGCATATGCTATACCTCTTAAATATTATACTTGCACGTGCATGAATAAATAATGTTTTCCTTGGACAGGGAATGACAAATGGTAAGACTCGCCGTGTTTCCTCTCATGTTGCACGGCGCACTGCCACACGAACTAGGCTATTCAATATTTGCATGAAACTGATCCTAAGGCAACTAGAAAGACAACTTAATAGTTGGTGAACGGAACTTATATTACGTGTTTGGATTTGTCGAGTAGGCGAGTAGCTTCCCCACCAGTGCATTCAATGTACTGATAATCCACCAGTTTGTATGCAGGGTACGGAAAAACCTCGTTCGGTGTGGATGCCTCCTTCGTACGTGTTAAGGCCTGGAGTTCCCTCTAAAGCCTTGCAATGGTGCGTCCGAAACAGAAGCACATATACAAGACATAATGTTGTGAACATCGCCTGAACACCGCTTGTACAATCATTCCACAGTTGTAGCCACTTGGCACGCTTTTACTGTTTCAGAGAGAGAGGCTTGAGCGACGTGTAATCTCGGCTATATGCCGCCTGTAACACTTGTTCATATCAATAAAAGAGCTTGCTTTACTTCAACTTGTGTTTTAATGCTTCCGCTATATTGTCAACTCAGTGAACCTGTTACCGATCGCCTATGCGTTCATGACTCCGCTGCACTCGGACAATCTGTGCGACTCTGTGGCTTAGAACCCTTACCGCCAGCCAATGAATCACGGCCTTGCACGGGCGCGGTTCACGCTCGTGCGGCATCACGCCCGGATGGGTCAAGCGATCGTTCCGCGGGAGCGCTGGCGAGGGTGATTCCCGCCTAGCGGGAACAGACGATTTGCTTGCGGGAGATCGGGGCGTGACATAGTGGTATCAGAGCCTGGCTTCTACGCCTTTGGACTTCATTTCGTTATCTCTGTTTTGAAAGCTCATTCGTGGGTTATATGCATGCTCTCTCTCAATGCCTCAATAGGATATTCCAACAATAAGTCTAAATACTTTCAAAATACGTTTTGAATGATATGATATGCTTGCTTGTATGTTGCTGTGCCGCGAGTGGCCTTTGTGCCAACCTGTGCGAACCCTTGAGAGTATCGCTAGTAGCTTGTCCGATTTCACTAGCTCTAAGTTTTGTTGAATGCATCTATTCGAGGGACGCCTTGAACTAGTGCACCATCCAAGACTTAAGAAAAGGTGAAACTCGAGTGCTGAGACTTCGCTATCACTAAGCTGGTTGACGTGTTCACGCTAGAGGGGCCCTTCGAAAGTGCGCACGATCCAGTCTAAGCGATATGCTGATTTCGACGCTTGTGCAAGTGAATATCTAAATGAACAAGTACAACGACTTGTCTAGGATTACCTCAACCCTAGATTACTGCTTTTCCTCAGTAAGTCTCGAGGACGAGACTTTTTCTGAGTTGGGTAGGATGTAACACCCCATTCCGCTCAAGCGGACTGCCGACTCAATCGGCAAAAGTGCAACTATCCCGACCCGCTTTGCCTCAAACGAGAAGCAAAGGATATCCAGACTTGCCCCTACAGGAATTCAGCTTAGGCTTTCAGAGGCTCGCTTGACGTATCGCTCTACCGAGGCGAATCATCGCTAAGGTGGGTGCCTACGGTGAACTTGTCTTTGCTTAGGCAGCACACATAAAATCTGGAATGTTCATGCTAGTCGCTAGGTGATTCACCCCCTGCATGCTAATAAATCCAACGCACCTAGCTAAGGGAATAATCCCAACTTGTATTGCTATGCTAGAACATGGAAAAAGAAATTCTGCTTATATATGTTCAGACCCTCGTATGCTAAGCCCCTAATGGTTTCATCTCTCGGCTTACCTTTGGGTCCGAGCAAACGTGTTTACTTATGTTCCTTAGAAACGTATACTTGCCTGCTTATGAATGTCTAACGTTATTGTATCGTGCAACGTATAAGCTCAATCCTGAATGCATGAATGGAACGTAGATGTAATGTAAATGAATCATGTAATACTGCTTGTCTTGAAATCACGTAGCCTTCGGGTGGATAATCACGTAGCCTCCGGGCGATAATCACGTAGCCTTCGGGTGGATAATCACGTAGCCTCTGGGCTGTCATGCCCCAGTCCCAAAATCTATGGGACCAGACACGTGGCAATGGCCAGCTGGTACGACTCCGTAGGGCTTCCCAATTTAATGGACCCGATGAAGTGCACTTACGCTGTCCATGGTCAAGTGATCCAAGTAATAATCTATTTCTAACATATAACAACTAAATCTAAATCTCAATCCAGGGTAAGTAATCTCAAGAAAGAACAATACGCATTATCAGTCTGCAGCCCAATAATACATTCGTTCGAATAGACCAGAAGAACAACATAGGTCTATAAACACTAGGCTATAAAATTAGAATAAAATAGAAAGTAATACATGACTGAAATAGTTGAAAATGTAAATATACCTGCAATAACGTCCACACTCTACTAGATCAAATATCCTGCAACTGCAAAAACAACCTGGAAGGGATCCAGGTCCTCAGAGGGACGTAACAAGATACAAAAATACATGCCATAAAGTAAATACTGAATAAATAAAGGGGGGTGTGATAACCATCTAAGTGAATGCAATTTGAGGACAACCTCGGAACGTATAGTTAGGTGTAGGCATAACGTCCAACGTCCTCTAGAGTGTGGTATCTGCAACGTCCATCATTCCAAAGAATGAGGTATCTGTATATGTATAACGTCCAACACTCTAAGGGATGTGGTATCTGCAATGTATATACGTCCGTAACACTCCGAAGAGCGCGGTGTCTGAATATAGGAAGTCATCGGGTCTGTGGCTCCTCTAGATACCACGGAGTCCGATGTGTGTATCCCATACATTTATCAGTTGTCCTCCCCGCCCAATGATCTATGCATGTCGTATAACAACACGCCTTAGCTACTACGCCGAGGCGTCGTAGCTCTGGCTCATAGTCTATCGTTAGAACAATAGTCCAACCTTACAACCAAATAAGGACAAGGATTGGACCTTCGTACCACAATATTCTATGCTCCGACTACTAATAACTGCTAAGTCTTCTATCATGCATCGCTAATAGCAGTTATTTCCTATCCGTCGTACGCCTACACGTACAGGTGGCCAACCACATACGCAAGTCTGTGCCCTATATGAGACTCACAATACGTGAAAGAAATGTGTCAAGGCCTGGAGAGTTATACCGATAACTCCACAACTTTAGGTGGGTCTACTAGACACTAGGTCAGACACAAGCCCTAACGTCAACGCATTCGTTAACTGCACCCGAGTCTTCTCGGATGCGTACAGTTATATAATATTAAATTAAATAAATATACAACTAAAAATAATTGAATTTAAACAGTACAACAAGGCAAGGTATACTTGCCTGGCAAGAGAGCCGCAAATATGTAACGTCCAGATGTCAAACACTAAGAGTCAGAAACTATGGCCTCAGAATGAATGTCTCCGAATGCTGAAATAAACATCACCAACGTTCCCAGAATAAGCAAAATAGCTAAAAAATACTACCCTTTCGTCCAATTTGGACACAGGAGCAAAAATACAGTTTCTGGTCAACACGGGGTCCAATAGTGGGCCCCGTCTTGCACCGAAAAATGTGTCAGAGACAAGGTTCTCCAAATTCGTCAAACTTAGTGTCAACAAGTCCAGAACGTTGATACGAACCCAACGGAATATCCAGAAGTGGATTCCGATAAGCCGATCACAAAATAGCCCGTCAAGTAGAACCGTGGGGCCCACGACACGGTATTTTGTCAACGTTCTCAGAATCGAACCAAACTTAGGTCACAGGACCAGCGTATCGCTACGAGTTCGATGGCGTAAGTTTCTTTTCGAAACGACAAGCACACACGAAGTTACAACGAATTCCAGCACAGGGCCGATACGGGGTGTCGTCGACGGATACGCGTTGATTTTGGTGTGCACGCACATCCAAATCAACTTTTGCGAAACCCCACACGTCCGTATTGACAGTGCGCACCTTTTGGTAAAATCGGTACGCGACGTGGATGCCCGGATTGACGGGTCCAACTCCGTATCAGAAAATTCCAATGTAGTATAAACCAATCTTTTCTTCGATTTGGAACTCAAATAACTTCCAATAAAAATTAAACAAAAATATTCTAAATAAACACATACCATGAGGGTCACATAGTGAACACACCTGCGAAGATAGCTCACACAATAGTCGAGGGACGGCGGCATAATCGTGCCGTGAATGGGGGGTTGAGTGAGGCTCGGATCTGTCGATTGAAGAAGAAGAAGAAGAAGAAGAAGAACAGTAGCGACAGCAGCATTCTCAGTCGTCACGATGGTGGCGGCCTACTGGTGGCGGTGGCCCGACCGTGGGGGGTGAGGGTGGCTCATCAGTGTCGGGGCTCTCCGGGCGGTGTAGGGAACCGGGGGGACAGCAGCAATACGGGAACAGCCGCAGCAAGGTGGAGGGTGGTGTTAGTCGGGTTGATGCCGGGGATGATGACAGGGCGAGTAGCTGTGCGGAGGTGATATGGTGAACTGGGTGGCCAGTCGACTAGAGGGGCGGGTAGTCATGGCCGGTGGCACGTCGGAGAAGGAGGCCGGTCGAGGGGTGTACGTCGAGGTTAGTGGTCGTGGCAGTAGCTCGAGGGGCACAGCGGGTGTGGGTGGTTGCTCGGTCAGGTGAGCTCGGGTGGAGCTGCTTGGCCGGAGACGAAGGGAGGGTGGTGATCGTGGGTGTGCAGTCGTCGCAGGAGAATGTCGTGGCGGCGGGATAGCTGGGGTAGCAGTCGGAGTAGATGCCAGGTGTGGAGGAAGTCGAGTGGAGGTGATGGCGGGTGTCCGGTCGATTGGTGGAGCGAGGTGGTGGTGACAACGGCGGATGCGGGTGGCGACTGGGGGCAGCGGAGGGGAAACGGCAACAGCGGCCAGGTGGTGGAGTCAGGGCAGAAGTCGGTCGGTTCGTGGGAGTGAGGGTGGCTCGCCTTGCCGGAGTTGTAGAGCCGGCCGACTGATTTGCCTGAGGAGAGAGAGTGAAGAAGTAGGAGAAGAAGAAGAATAGAAAGAAGAATTCAGCTGTTAGGAAGGGGGAGGAGGGAGAGAGGAGGGGATTTCATTGTATTGGGGTTAGGGCCTGCTTGGGAAGTATGTAGAAAGAGGCATTTTTATAGGGATGTGTGATGGTGGTGTATGGTGATGATGAGTCCCCATTTGAATGGGTGGCTCAGATTTATCATGGGAAAATATACATACAAAAGAGAGAGAGGAGTGAGATTGACTAGTCAATGAGTTGAGGGTGGCTTCTTCATTGACTTGGGCCAATGAGGTGATGACACATAATACAATATTTGCAAATAAGCCCCTTAAATTTGGGGTATTTGCACAACCACATAAAATGATGGAAGATTTGTGGAGAAATTGGTATTTGGTATTTTGTAGGGTGAAGGGGGTGTTGTGGGTGTTTTGCAAGGGCTTAATTAATGGGTTATTGGATTAAATCGGAATTAAGTTGGAGGGCTATAATTTGTATTATTTAAATGCAAGGCTAAAATTAAGTGGGGACGATGTTGCGCGTTGCACATCCCGAAAAATTACGAAAAAATCCACGTGAAGGGAAAATTGGGTTTCTTCACGTATTGTCCAATGGTAGGGATATCTTAACGCTTTTTTTGCATAAAAGCCCCCAACAATTAGAAAAATTACACAAAGACAGAAATTAGGATTTAATTAATTAAAATTACCGCGCACGGTGTTCTGAAATTAATTAGGAGTACATGGGAATAAAATTAGGTCGGACACAAGTGTCTGGAGCATAGAAGATACAGTATAAAATATTAATAAAATTCGGGTTGTACAAAACAGTCGAGATTGTGTCTTCAATTTCGATAGGGGTGCACAAGGGTACAGAGTTGGAATTTAGTTTATAATTAAAATAATATGTCCGTGACGTTTACTGTGCGACTAAAATGTCGCACAGAAAGCATGATTATAAATTACACAAAGGTCAAAAAGGTAGGCAGCCACGTATAGGACAAGATTATGAAATTTATAGACAGACAATGTCCAGCGAGGTGCTCCATTTATCGAGGCAACGGTAAGGTGCACTAAGTAATATAAATATTGCACAACAGATATAAAATACTGAAATCAAATTCTAATTGGCTCTAGATTAACCCTAATCTCTCTATCTAAACTAAGTGAACCTAAATTTTGGTCGAGGGGGTTTACACGGGCGATAATCACGTAGCCTTCGGGTGGATATTCACGTAGCCTCCGGGCGATAATCACGTAGCCTCCGGGCGGATCACGTAGCCTTCGGGCGAATGAATGTTATTCGATCACGGACAACTTGTGCACAAGGTATAGTTCCTGCGGGCGGCTGCTGGGGCACTGGCACCGTTCCGGCTCCGGACGGAACTCACATTTAGTCTCACGTACTTGGACGGGGTGGTATGCGGCGCCTCTCATATTTGCACGTAGCAAACCATCTTCATCACAGACTAGTCCATTATGGCAATCAAGCCAGTGATCATCAAGTATATTTGAACCTGTTGCATACTAACTTGTGTCTTCGTGGTAGGGAAGATAATGGTAAGTTGTGCAGGTGATTCAGATAGACAGGTAAAAGACACCGAACGGTGTCAAGTATATTTTAAGTAAATCATTGTATGCAACACACCTGATACTCCTGTAAATCGTATACTTGTAACGGGATCTTGCCCACAATATCGTGCTTGCATATGCTATGCCTCTTAAATGTTATACTTGCCCGTGCATGAATAAATAATATTTGCCTTGGACAGGGAAGGACAAATGGTAAGACTTGCCGTGTTTCCTCTTATGTTGCACGACGCACTGCCATACGAACTAGGCTATTCAATATTTTCTTAAAACTGATCCTAAGGCAACTAGAAAGACAACTTAATAGTTGGTGCACGAAACTTATATTACGTGTTTGGATTTGTCGAGCGGGCGAGTAGCTTCCCCACCAGTGCATTCAATGTACTGATAATCCACCAGTTTGTATGCAGGGTAAGGGAAAATCTCGTTCGGTGTGGATGCCTCCTTCGTACGTGCTAAGGCCAGGAGTTCCCTCTGAAGCCTTGCAATGGTGCATCCGGAACAGAAGCACATATATAAGACATAATATTGTGAACATCGCCTGAACACCGCCTGTACAATCATTCCATAGTTGTAGCCACTTGGCACACTTTTACTGTTTCAGAGAGAGAGAGGCTTGAGCGACGTGTAATCTCGGCTATATGCTGCCTGTAACACTTGTTCATATCAATAAAAGAGCTTGCTTTACTTCTACTTGTGTTTCAATGCTTCTGCTATATTGTCAACTCAGTGAACCTGTTACCGATCGCCTATGCGTTCATGACTCCGCTGCACTCGGATAATCTGTACAACTCTGTGGCTTAGAACTCTTACCGCCAGCCAATGAATCACGGCCTTGCACGGGCGCGGTTCACGCTCGTGCGGCATCACGCCCGGATGGGTCAAGCGATCGTTCCGCGGGAGCGCTGGCGAGGGTGATTCCCGCCTAGCGGGAACGGAGGATTTGCCTGCGGGAGATCGGGGCGTGACACAAAGAGCCCTCTGACTTGGCTCATACCAACAAATGGGTATCCTACCTCTTCTTCCATCAGGCCAGAAATGCCAAGAAGGACAAGGTTGTAGATAGCAGAGATAAACCCTTGAACCCCTTGAGCATTCTCAATGCCAACACAATCGACGATCTTATTGAAGATGCGGGGGCTCTAGATTATGTTCTCAATAAAGAGATAGGGGGTTATCCTGCAGGAACTAAAGCCTATAGTTATATGAGGCATTATCGGAAGCCTCTGTCAAAAGAAGCTCAACTGGCTGGCTTCCTTTCTATCTGGCTACACCGATGGGTGGTGCCTGGCATCGCGTTTGCGGATCGCATTTATCGTAACACCTTATGGCCCGCTGTGCGTTTGGTGTTTGGAGCAAGATTGGGCCTGCTCCCTGCCATGGTATGCAGGATTCAAGCTGGCCTGAGGGCCATTACTGAGGGACTGCTGGCTGATGATACACAGCGTGAAGGATATCCCAGAGTAGAATTGCCATTCTTATATCTGATAGGATGGTTAATCCTTCACAACACCAGAGTAATGCCTCCCGGATTAGCCAGTGGTTTGGACAATAACTTCCTGTTGAATTACAGGAATTCTTCTTGGAATGTGACTAGCGTCATAGATTGTCGACTAGCACTAAATTTTGCCCATAGTTGGAAGTTCTTCTGCATCGTCCCTCCTACAAATCAATCAACAGGGGACTAAACTTCAGGATGCAGGTCAGGGGAAGACTATTCTCTCTCCTGAAGCCTTTAACTGGTTGGTCTGCATTAGACATTCCCACCTGCTGTACAGAAGTGAGGACCACTGCTACTTGGAGCCTTATCTGCCTAGCAGTTTCCCCAGACAATTTGGGTATGATCAGTTGCACGTGGAAAATCCTATCACCATCTTCTAATTCAAAGGTGGACTTATTGATGGAGCTAGAGGATGGCGGTACTTCATAATGGGTTTTACTGGAGCAACCTTTGCTGTGCCCGCGACTTCTCTCTCCATGGAGTTGCGCATTCTTCATTCATACGCACAGTTTTATGTGTCCATCAAAACCTTCTATCGTGATTTTGATGTACATGAAAGTTTCAGGATGCCCTCCCATAGGTCCACTGGAAGAGAGGAGATACCATCTGTCTTCTCTAATGAAGGTGATGAGACGACTGGTGCAGATGACTATTTGTTAATTTTACCGAGAGGCATAATAGCTCCGCCAACAGAGCCTCTCATTATTTTCAATAAACGGAAGGCTTCTACTCAGAAAGAGCCTTCCCCCCGCAAGAAGAAGCAGACTACCAGAGGTCCTAAAAAGACTTCCACCAAGGGGCCTCTTCCAGGAGTGGACATATTGTCTCCCCTGTTGGGGATGATTCTTTGATTAGGGATCATTCGCCTTTTAAAGAAGGAGCCTCCATAGTCCCATCTAAAAGTGCTGGAGATTCTTTGCCCTCGACTGCTGCCGCTACCACCGTTACTGGTGATGCTTCCCTATCGCCTCCGTAGCCGCGCTCAATAATAATCAATATACCTTTACCCAGACAAATAATGGGGCTAGCCCCTCCTTCATCTGTAAGTATCTCAAGCGAGATTCTACCCGATGAACCTCGAGTAGATCTGGGTGATGACTGGGATGACGAACCTCAAGTGTCAGTTGGTGTACCCTTGTCTCCAGGAATGATAGCTTGTTTAGCATCATTAAGAAATGATTTAGCTATACAGGCTGTAGACGCAACATACATACCATCGGACATGGGTAAATGTTGTCTTCACGAATGTTTTTGGAAAATTTAACATCAAATTGATATTAACTTCCTCTTATCTTAGTTTCAGGCGAAGACATTTATGGTGAGGGCGGAGCTGAAACAATCTCCGATTTTGTTGCGGATCCAGCTGATGAAACGACGGTGGCTATCGTCGAAGAAGCATACTTTGAGACTGTTGATCTTGCAACATTTTCAGACGTAATCTCGCCAGCAACAGTTCAAATCATATCAGAGGTGGATGAACCTACCATCTCGACTGTGCCTCCTTCGTCGAGCATGCTAGCAACTTCGACCGTTGTCGGTGTTACTTCTTTTATTGCGCCATCTGTTGAAGCGACGACTGTGGCAACATCCTCTGTCGACGTTCCAGAAAGGAGATTTACCGATATTACGGCCACCCCCAGCCTCCATTCGAGCTTTGCCATGCTAGTTGAACAATATACTAGCATATTCTACCTCACTTTAAAAGAACTGATATCCATGGTGCTGGAGAAGAATCTAGGCTTTGATGCTCTGAAGATGTCCTCCAATCTCACTATAGCGCAGATTAGAAATTTCAATGACACTGAAAGAGTTGATGCGCTAGAGAAAATGGTTAATGGTTTAGAACAACCCATTAACGAATATTTGCAACTATCCCGAGGCAGCATCAATGACTTGGTTCAGGCTGAGTACGACTCCCTAACTGCAAATTTTGCTCAGAAGACTGAAACTTTAAACAAATCCATCTAAGAACATCAACAAGAGATGGAGAAAGAGCAAGCAGTATTGGTGGAGAGTATTCCTCAACTAGCTCAGTGCCGCGTCGAATGTGAGGGATATGAAGCGAGGGTTCGAGAATTGGAAGCTGAACTGGCTCAGGCAAGGGAAAGGCTTCTCAAGGCATCGCTAGTACGTGATGTATTGGAGGGCCAAGTGAAGACAACTCAGCAGCACTTGACACATGTGGATGTCATCCACGCAAGTTTTGTTGATTCTCTGTCCGAGCTATCTCTCTTGAGCAATGACGAAGCAAGGCTGGAGCAGGCTCGTACTAACATTTTAAACTCCAGGAATGAGAGAATGGCTGCTTTGGCGCAACAGATCCGCGATTTAACTGCTCCTCCCCAATGATGTACTTTTTTTCTCCCTTTGTAATCAGAGATAATAAAGATATATTTTCTGATTTTGTGGACCCATCACTTTAGGCTAAGATGAAAGTGATATCAGAGGTAATATGGACATGATATACTTTCGGTAAGGTTTAGCTGAACATATCTATTCAGAGGTAATATGGATATGATAGAATATGAACCAACTAAATTTTTATACAAAACACTATCAGAGGTAATATGGACGTGATAGGTTTTGACATTTCAAATTAGTTAAACATATCTATTCAGAGGTCATAAGAACATGATAGAATATGATCCAACTAATCTTTGTATGTAGTGTCATCATAATGAAATCTTCACCATACCCCTTTAAGCAAAGGAGATCAAGCATAATACTTATTCAGGAATTTGTCGTTGATAGGAGCCATTATAAAATCTTCATTAGGCTTGGCTAATCTATAAGCGTCATTTGAAAATATCGTTTCAATCACATAAGGGCCCTCCCATTTGGGCTGGAACTTGCCCTTACTTTTGTGCGTAATGATCATTGGTCTCTTCACAGCTAAAACTAGCTCACCAACTTTGAACACTCTTTCCTTCACTTTTTGATTAAAAGCTCTGGAGATGCGTGCCTGGTAGAACTCAATGCGCTGTTGAGCTTGAAGGCGTTTCTCGTCTAATCCTTCTAGCTCTTGAAGTCTTAAACGATCATTATTTTTCTGAGTTAGCTCATTAGCCACTGCTATTCTGAGTGATGGAATTTGTACTTCAATGGGGAGAACTGCTTCACACCCGTAAACTAATGAAAATGGGGTATAATTCGTTGGTGTTCGTACCGTTGTGCGGTATGCCCAGAGACATTCTCCCAATTTCTCGTTCCAATCTCTTTTGTTCGAAGAGACAAACTTCTTCAAGAGTTTGATGATAGTTTTATTGAAGGCTTCCGTGTCACGACCCGCACCCGATATAGGGGTACGAGAGCGTGGGTACGTCCAGCCTACGCCGCAGCATCGGCGGTAGAACGCTGTCTAGGTCATGTAACTATCTAATCAATCTCACATGAATACCCAACTCCATAAGGAGACGTGGATATCATAAAGTAATGATGGATACTCAATCACATAAACTAAGCACGATGAGATATCAAGACAAGCAAGGAATACAAGACAAGTCTAACGATAAAATAGTCACACCTGCAGTCAGCAACATCCAATCCCCAAGTGTCAGAAACAAGTCCACTAAGGTCATAGTCTAGAAAATATTTTCCAGTCAGGAAGGAGCAAAGTACATCTCTAAATAGCAGTTCTGTATTAATGATATAAACTATGTAGCAGTATATAGATGGAAATATACAAGATGCATGTATATGTACGAGAAATATACAATAAAAGAAATACTGGAAATACTGTAAGTAAATGCAGGAAAAGAAACAATATATCAATGAGCAAGAATACTACGACTATGTGTGTGAGTACTAGCTTTAACATATGATCGGCTTGGGAACTTGATCAGGCTGGTTACATATGATTAGCTATGATTCATGTAAGGTCAGGCTAACCGTTGGTTAGCTATGATGCATGTAGAGGTCAGGCTAATCACACGTAACAGCTATGAAGCATGTAAATGGTCAGGCCGCACCCGACGTGAGATGTGGGGTGAGCTATGATGCATGTAGAGTTGGGTATGATCACATATCTATACTAAAATACTCCCCACCCTCGACTGGTATAGTAGATCCAACCATGGTACGCTATGGCACGGGATTCCCTAGGGAGGTAGCAAATCTCCCCGGGAATCAGTGCCTGTACCTGTACAAGATAACAATAAAACAAGACTTGTACAAGCTACACCATGAATAAGGAATAACATCTCATGACGAGATCCGTGTATACCAATCCGTGTAACCAGCGTGTCGAGAATGTGAATATTTACACTAGATACGATGAACATAGGGGATATCATAAACAAGAAACTAATCAGAGAATGTACTCGCCTTGGGTTTTTAGCTGGTAAAACCAATGTCCTGTCCCAGAGTATCGCCTGGAGGATCCAACAGTCCTAAAGACATATCAAATACAACATTTGCATCAGGTGCTACACTAACACAACACAAAACATAACTCAGGCTATGCCAGGTATGATACTGGTCAACTAGGGTTATCTAGAAGATAGACATCTAACACACATATACCTATTTTTAACTAACATTAATACCTACAACATATACTTGCACCAAAATAAATACATATACAATATATATATATATATGTACCATTTAATTCATGTATAATACATATATTAGTTGAACAATATTTATGTACCATATATATATGCCAAAAATACAATTTACAATATATATATATTGTTAACATTATTATTAAAATATACCAAGACTAATACACCAATTTAAGTTTATACTATATATATTAGGGATATACTAAAAGCATATACAAAATATATATTTTTATACATATATACAAATTATATATGTTGAAAGTATATTAAGTATATACAAAACATATATATATATATCAAATAATACAATACCAATAATGCATATACTAAGTACGTATTTATATATATATATCAACAATATTAAATATATACATATACATATTAAACATTAATTAAATACATAATATATATATACATTTATTAGTATATACATATACGTATACATTAAATACATACATACATACATTATACTACTTTATACATACACTATAAATATACAATAAATTCATACTATACATTGCATTAAATACATACTATATATTGCATTAAAACACATACTATATATTGCGTTATATACTAAGGAGGGAAGAAGGAGAGGGAGAGGAGCTCACAGGGGGAGTTGGAGGCTTGCCGGGCCGGAGATGGGATGCAGCTAGGAGGTGGAGGAGCTCATCGAGTGGAGAAGAAGAGGTTGGCCGGAGGGAGCCGGAGTTGAGGTGGAGAACGGTGGGGAGCGGAATGGATCATCGGAGTTGGGAGAACAGGGAGTCGGCGGGAGGACTGCAGGTGACCGGACTGTTCAATCGAGGGGAGTTCGACGCCGGGGTCGGGCTCGAGTGGAGGAGACAGGGGGGTTGGCAGTGCCTGGCGGTGGTTGGCTCTAATGGCGGTGGTGGTGCAAGGGGGAACCGATTGGAAAGACGACCGGAGCAGGGAGTCGGGGCTCGACTCGGGGATGAACGGGGTGCGGGGAGATCCGGGCTGCGGTGGAGTTCGTCGAGGCAGGTGGCCGGACTGGTTGCTCAGCGGGGCGGTGGTTGGATGAACGGAGTGTGCTCGACGTGGGGAAGAGCTCAGTGGACTAGGCCGGGGTCGGGGTGGCTTGAGAGCAGCCGGCGGATGGCTGGACCACGCCGGAGCACAGACCGGGGGTCGGCTCGGTTGACAGTGGGTGCGAGGGGATGAGGGAAATGCAGGCCGGAGAGGAGGAGTTGACATTTGTGAGGAGTGGAGGAGCCCGCCGGAGTTGAGATGGCTCTGAGGGAGATGGGGGTCGGGGCCTGGCCGGAGGCCGGCCGGGGAAGGATCGGAGAAGATGTACAGAATGGTGGTGATTCCCTCCCCCTCTAATAATTTTAAAATACAAGGAAAAGGGGAAGAAAGGAAGAAGAAGAAAAGAGAAGAAGAAGAGAAAAAGAAAAGAATGGAAAAAATTTAGAATGGGGAGGAGGCTACGGTTTGGGGGGCTTGGGGCTAGTGAGGAGGTGTGCTTCCCTAGGTTTTTGGGGATTAGGGCTAGTGATAGGACATTAAATAGGGTGATGTGAGAGGGAATGGAGGGTGGTGATTGACCCATTGAATGGATGGCCAAGATTAAACATGAATGAATTTTTCATGTGGGAATGAGGGTGTTGACTAGTCAATGTTGGGCTTCTCCATTTAGTTGAACCAATGGGGTGTTGACACCAAATATAAATTTGCAAACTAGCCCCCTTAAATTTGGGTATTTGAACAGATGCATAAAATGATAAAAATTTGGCGGGCGATTCAGTGTCTGGTGTTTTGTAGGGTGAGGGGGCGCCGTGTGTTTGGTACGGGCTTAATTAGCAGGGTATTGGAATTAAACGGGATTAACGGAATCAGATAAAAGGTATCCTCAATTTAATTAGGAATAAATACATGCTGTGTTCAAAAATTAATTAGGAGTACATGGGGCCAAAATTAGGTCGGGTCATCAATATCATTAATGAAGAAGACTCAGAACAGAATATTACCCTAATTTGGGCCGCACGAAAAATAGGTCAAGATTGCCTCCAATTTCGATTGAAACGTACAACGATACAAAATAGAAATTTATTCAGAAATTAAATAGACGTCCGCGACGAATATTGTGCGGCTAAAATGATGCTCAAGAGATCATAATTATGAGTTGCAAAAATATCAGAATGGAAGGCGGGCATATCTAGGGCAATGTTGTGAAATTGTTGGAAGGCAAAAGCTAGGGTAGCGCTCCAAATATCGAAGCAAGAGCAGGGCGCAATCAATTAATTAAATTACGGTAATTAATTACTATCTCAGTAATTAAATCCTAAATAATGCAAATTAACACGTAATCCTATAATTCGGACATGTGTTCGTCTAATGGCTTCTAGGTCGAGTCTACCAGCTCAAACATAAATGAACACTGTAAATAATAATATATTTAATTACACATCTCTTTTAAATTATTTAATTTAAAATATACAAAATATTAAATACAGAAAAAGTCGAAATTACCCCTGTTTTCAGAATGTGGTAGTGACAAGTCTACCCTCCTTAAAAGAATTTCGTCCTCGAAATTTAAAGTCCTCATAGTAGTGTTTATACATTATTTTATTTTTCCATCAATAGTTAATTCATCAACCACAAAATTAGGTAGTAATCCACCTTGTCATTTCACAATCTCAAAAATTTTGAAATTACTGTATTCCTGCAATACCCTCGAAAATAAAAATCAGTTTCCATTTCCTCAAAATTTCCTCCGAATTTAAATTTAAGAAATTAAATACTCGGATTTTGACATCCAATACTCTAGTTCACTTAATACACATTAAGACTCCCATCTAAAACACAATCCCTAAATCCAACCCTTCAATTTAATTAATCAACTATATTCATAAAATTTGAAATGTCATCCGAAAATTTTGAATTTAACACCAATCCATTAATGATTTTTTACTTCTCAATTTAAATTCAATCGATGCATATTCAAAATCTAATTCCTCAACCTGAGAATTGAATTCGACACTATTCCATTAACGATTTTATTTTCTGATTTCCTTTTTCCTCAAAATACTCAACGATGCGATACTTACGGAATCTTCAAATGCAATATTTATAATATAAAATTTTAAATTTCTATCTTGCAATCAAATAGATATAATGATAATTTCCCTAAAAAAAATTTTAAAATTTTAATAACCAATTCAATCATATCAAAACCTTCCTAAAATTAATAAATCCTCAATTTTGTCATGTAAATTTCTCAACTCTCCATTTAAGTTAATATTTATCCTCGAATTTTAATCATACCTCGATCTTCGTAAAATCGATGATCCATCAATTCTGTTATATTAACCCCTTAATTCTTTATTTAAATTAATGTTTATCCACAAATTTAATCATCTTGCCCCTTTTCGTCAAGTCATAACCTTGTCATAGATCTTTGTTATGGTCAAAACCCAAATGATCATGGTTTAAGAAAATTCTACCTACAGCCATGCAATCTAAGAAAATATATAGGTCATGTGTCTTTTATCATGGTACTGCAGTCTCTGTCAGGGTACACTACTAGCTATATTCTAACAAGAAAATCATGAATACGAACTACAGCACTAGGGAAATCAATCAATCAAGAGACGGGAAAAATTAGGAAAGAAAAAGAAAAACCTGCTAACATATTACTTGCAGTATCTCCTATCTCTAACATACTTAACTCTGGCACATTCACTAGCTAATTCCTATTCCTGTACACTGGTACCCATACCAACTAATCATTAATCCACAAGATCCATGAATATATCTATATTGCACACACCTGTCTATTAATACCAAAATCTGATACTAAGAACCTCTAACACAATCATAGATCAAATGATGCATGTAAAGTTTGATACATTTATCTCTTTAGGTACCTCTGTTCTACTATAACTACACCCACTGCTAGTTCTCGTTCCTACAATTGTCCATACTATTTGTTCTTATCACTCAAAAGCACACCAAGTGTAACACACCATACTAAGTACTGCTCTCTCCAATACAACTCTAGATGGACACCCAAGTCAGTCTGCGGTGCCATCTTAATCATGCTCAAGTCATCAGATCCTTACACATGTATATCATCTACTCATATATTAATATATATATATTTCTCATCCACCATAAAATTTATCCTCAAAGTAATCGTCAAGGTTTAACTTTTCGAACAATATTTAAAATAAAATGCATACATTTCCTCAATAGTCAATACTCAATATCGAAATCAAATTTAATCGCTCCAAAAATCTTTATAGCCTTGACCATGTTTATTGAATCAAAATTTGAACCCTCAAAAATTTGATGACATAAATCTCAACTCCTCAATAATTCTCAAAATTAAAAATTTATTTCCACTCTTAAATTTATAAATCCACAAATATACATATAAGTGCTCACGGTCTCTGATACTCGAGGTGCACTCAATACATCTAGTGTCTACAACTGTGTACTAAAATTGTACTGCCCGAATCACTAGCACTATTACCTCCAATGATCAAAGTTATCATCACATGTATTTTCTTCCATGATTTTCAATCTATATTAACTGGTATATCATCCGATTATCATCACGCAGAGTGCTTACTGTTTTTAGCGTCATTCTCGACTAACCCTCGAAATATAACCATTAGCACTCTTGGTATTATATCACTAGCTTCATTAATGGATTATCTCATCAAGCTCATTAGAACTCGTGATCACCTGTATCTTCTATTACACTCATGTTTCTTTACTCTCGTGGGTATGTATATGGTTCCTCACCTCGATTGTTGTATAGGTATTTCCCTTTAATCCTTTAAAGCCTGTTAAACTAATCTGTGATACGCTTCACCATTTTCCTTTCCAATTCTGATATTTCTCTACTCATGACACCTCATTATAACTCTTTATGCATATATATTTCCTTACCTTTAACATTCCCGATATCAATTATCAAATTTGAACGTCATGCTCCATTAATCCTTAACACAATTCCTTGATACCTAATTATTTACATAGATCACTCAATTACATAATCATGATTATCCAGGATGGGTATACTGGCTCTGATACTAACTCTGGGAACTATCACTGATACTCTATACTCTTCTTCTACTTATAGTACTATAATGACACTTATCCTAGAACTATTACCACAAGGTACTATGCTATGGGTTAATTCTAGTTTAAGGCCTACTGCTCACATGTCCAACTAGAAACACTTACAACTTACCAGCAACACTCAGTCAATACTAATACTCAAGACACAGACATAATTACAAGTCACTAATTATCATACTTAACAAGGAATCCTCAAGGAATAGGAGTTCAAAAAGATTGGATTGAGGACTGAAGGTGTTTCTACTGCTAGCAACAAAAGAACGATAGAATAAAGTCTTGTATAACAGAAATAGATAAGTGTTGAGATGATACTTTAAGAATCAATTTTAAGACACAACCTGATAATCATGTATGTCGGTCAGAAATTATGACGCTGAGAATCCTCGCCATGCCAGTAAGCATGGGTGCGATAAACGACAGGTTCTGTAACTAAAGTACGCAACCCTATAATCATGACATCTAGAATTTTTGCCACGCAAACCGGTACAGCTGCGATAAACTCTAGGTCCCATGACCCAAGTAGACGTTTCACCTTTCTCACTGTTCTCATCAATATATGTCATCAGATGATATCGTAAAATTTAGTCCGTAAATTCATCTCGGCATGAAAACCAAGATCCTAATTTAATAACTGATCAACAGAAATTAAACTCAATATCAACGAGTGAGGACGGACGGAAACAAGGCTAAGGATTTAAAATTAGAAATTATAATAAGATTCTCAAGGGGTCGTCCCAGGAATCTCTCAAGAATTTGTGATTGAGTATCCTCTCTCATCCTAGTATCCTATGTCCTATATTCTATAGCAGGTACGCAGTAGTACAACTATGACGTCGCACTACCACGACATCGCACAACTTGCGAAGTCTGACCTGCATGGGCCACCACTAAAAACGTGTCACGACCCGCACCCGATATAGGGGTACGAGAGTGTGGGTACGTCCAGCCTACGCCGCAGCATCGGCGGTAGAACGCTGTCTAGGTCATGTAACTATCTAATCAATCTCACATGAATACCCAACTCCATAAGGAGACGTGGATATCATAAAGTAATGCTGGATACTCAATCACATAAACTAAGCACGATGAGATATCAAGACAAGCAAGGAATATAAGACAAGTCTAACGATAAAATAGTCATACCTGTAGTCAGCAACATCCAATCCCCAAGTGTCAGAAACAAGTCCACTAAGGTCATAGTCTGAAAAATATTTTCCAGTCAGGAAGGAGCAAAGTACATCTCTAAATAGCAGTTCTGTATTAATGATATAAACTATGTAGCAGTATATAGATGAAAATATACAAGATGCATGTATATGTACGAGAAATGTACAATAACAGAAATACTGGAAATACTGTAAGTAAATGCAGGAAAAGAAATAATATGTCAATGAACAAGAATACTACGACTATGTGTGTGAGTACTAGCTTTAACATGTGATCGGCTTGGGAACTTGATCAGGATGGTTACATGTGATTAGCTATGATTCATGTAAGGTCAGGCTAACCGTTGGTTAGCTATGATGCATATAGAGGTCAGGCTAATCACACGTAACAGTTATGAAGCATGTAAATGGTCAGGCCGCACCCGACGTGAGATGTGGGGTGAGCTATGATGCATGTAGAGTTGGGTATGATCACATATCTATACTAAAATACTCCCCACCCCCGACTGGTATAGTAGATCCAACCATGGTACGCTATGGCACGGGATTCCCTAGGGAGGTAGCAAATCTCCCCGGGAATCAGTGTCTGTACCTGTACAAGATAACAATGAAACAAGACTTGTACAAGCTACACCATGAATAAGGAATAACATCTCATGACGAGATCCGTGTATACCAATCCGTGTAACCAGCGTGTCGAGAATGTGGATATTTATACTAGATACGATGAACATAGGGGATATCATAAACAAGAAACTAATCAGAGAATGTACTCGCCTTGGGTTCTTAGCTGGTAAAACCAATGTCCTGTCCCAGAGTATCGCCTGGAGGATCCAATAGTCCTAAAGACATATCAAATACAACATTTGCATCAGGTGCTACACTAACACAACACAAAACATAACTCAGGCTATGCCAGGTATGATACTGGTCAACTAGGGTTATCTAGAAGATAGACATCTAACACACATATACCTATTTTTAACTAACATTAATACCTACAACATATACTTGCACCAAAATAAATACATATACAATATATATATATATATATATATATATATATATATATATATATATATATATATATATATATATATATATATATATGTACCATTTAATTCATGTATAATACATATATTAGTTGAACAATATTTATGTACCATATATATATGCCAAAAATATAATTTACAATATATATATTGTTAACATTATTATTAAAATATACCAAGACTAATACACCAATTTAAGTTTATACTATATATATTAGGGATATACTAAAAGCATATACAAAATATATATTTTTATACATATATACAAATTATATATGTTGAAAGTATATTAAGTATATACAAAACATATATATATATATATATATATATATATATATATATATATATATATATATATATATCAAATAATACAATACCAATAATGCATATACTAAGTACGTATTTATATATATATATATATATATATATATATATATATATATATATATATATATATATATATCAACAATATTAAATATATACATATACATATTAAACATTAATTAAATACGTAATATACATATACATTTATTAGTATATACATATACGTGTACATTAAATGCATACATACATACATACATACATACATACATACATTATACTACTTTATACATACACCATAAATATACAATAAATTCATACTATACATTGCATTAAATACATACTATATATTGCATTAAACACATACTATATATTGCATTAAACACATACTATATATTACTTTATATACTAAGGAGGGAAGAAGGAGAGGGAGAGGAGCTCACAGGGGGAGTTGGAGGCTTGCCTGGCCGGAGATGGGATGCAGCTAGGAGGAGGAGGAGCTCATCGAGTGGAGAAGAACAGGTTGGCCGGAGGGAGCCGGAGTTGAGGTGGAGAACGGTGGGGAGCGGAATGGATCGTCAGAGTTGGAAGAACAGGGAGTCGGCGGGAGGACTGCAGGTGACCGGACTGTTCAATCGAGGGGAGCTCGATGCCGGGGTCGGGCTCGAGTGGAGGAGACAGGGGGGTTGGCAGTGCCCGGTGGTGGTTGGCTCTAATGGCGGTGGTGGTACAAGGGGGAACCGATCGGGAAGACGACCGGAGCAGGGAGTCGGGGCTCGACTCGGGGATGAACGGGGTGCGGGGAGATCCGGGCTGCGGTGGAGTTCGTCGAGGCAGGTGGCCGGACTGGTTGCTCAGCGGGGCGGTGGTTGGATGAACGGAGTGTGCTCGACGTGGGAAGAGCTCAGTGGACTAGGCCGGGGTCGGGGTGGCTTGAGAGCAGCCGGAGGATGGCTGGACCACGCCGGAGCACAGACCGGGGGTCGGCTCGGTTGACAGTGGGTGCGAGGGGATGAGGGAAATGCAGGCCGGAGAGGAGGAGTTGACAGTGGGGAGGAGTGGAGGAGCCCGCCGGAGTTGAGATGGCTCTGAGGGAGATGGGGGTCGGGGACTGGCCGAAGGCCGGCCGGGGAAGGATCGGAGAAGATGTACAGAATGGTAGTGATTCCCTCCCCCTCTAATAATTTCAAAATACAAGGAAAAGGGGAAGAAAGGAAGAAGAAGAAAAGAGAAGAAGAAGAGAAAAAGAAAAGAATGGAAAAAATTTAGAATGGGGAGGAGGCTACGGTTTGGGGGGCTTGGGGCTAGTGAGGAGGTGTACTTCCCTAGGTTTTTGGGGATTAGGGCTAGTAATAGGACATTAAATAGGGTGATGTGAGAGGGAATGGAGGGTGGTGATTGACCCATTGAATGGATGGCCAAGATTAAACCTGAATGAATTTTTCATGTCGGAATGAGGGTGTTGACTAGTCAATGTTGGGCTTCTCCATTTAGTTGAACCAATGGGGTATTGACACCAAATGTAAATTTGCAAACTAGCCCCCTTAAATTTGGGTATTTGCACAGATGCATAAAATGATAAAAATTTGGCGGGCGATTCAGTGTCTGGTATTTTGTAGGGTGAGGGGGCGCCGTGTGTTTGGTACGGACTTAATTAGCAGGGTATTGGAATTAAACGGGATTAACAAAATCAGATAAAATAGTATCCTCAATTTAATTAGGAATAAATACAAGCTGTGTTCAAAAATTAATTAGGAGTACATGGGGCCAAAATTAGGTCGGGTCATTAATATCATTAATGAAGAAGACTCAGAACAGAATATTACCCTAATTTGGGCCGTACGAAAAATAGGTCAAGATTGCCTCCAATTTCGATTGGAACGTACAACGATACAAAATAGGAATTTATTCAGAAATTAAATAGACGTCCGCGACGAATATTGTGCGGCTAAAATGATGCTCAAGAGATCATAATTATGAGTTGCAAAAATATCAGAATGGAAGGCGGGCATGTCTAGGGCAATGTTGTGAAATTGTTGGAAGGCAAAAGCTAGGGTAGCGCTCCAAATATCGAAGCAAGGGCAGGACGTAATCAATTAATTAAATTATGGTAATTAATTACTATCTCAGTAATTAAATCCTAAATAATGCAAATTAACACGTAATCCTATAATTCGGACATGTGTTCGTCTAATGGCTTCTAGGTCGAGTCTACCAGCTCAAACATAAATGAACACTGTTAATAATAATATATTTAATTACACATCTCTTTTAAATTATTTAATTTAAAATACACGAAATATTAAATACAGAAAAAGTCAAAATTACTCCTGTTTTCAGAATGTGGTAGTGACATTCTGCCAAACCATTAGCAGCAGGATTATATGCCGTTGAGGCCATATTTTGTATCCGATTCTTATCGCAAAATCGGTGAAACGCTTGACTGATGAATTGAGGCCCATTGTCATGAATTATCCTTTGGGGTATCCCAAAGCGATAAATTATATGGTGCTTGATAAAGCTGATCACATTGGATGTCTTCACCTCAGCAAAAGGGATCGCCTCCGCCCATTTGGAGAAATAATCAGTAATAGCCAATATGAACCGATGTCCTCTAGAAGACGAAGGATGAATAGGACTAATGATATCCATACCCCATGCTTCAAAGGACCATGATGCAATAGTAGGATGTAAATACTCAGAAGGCTGATGTATGAAATCTGCATGAACCTGACAGGCTTTGCATTGTCTTACATATTTTACGGCATCTGCAATCATAGTAGGCCATTAGTAGCCCATCCTCCTAATACGGTCCTATAACTTAGGACCGGGTTGATGTGCTCCACATACTCCATCATGAGCTTCTCGGATAACCCGCTTTGCATCATCATCAGAGAGACATCGTAACAAAAGTCCATCATATGTTCGGCGATATAGACTTTGTGAAGAAGCATCAAAATGGAAGCGTAGTGATCGTCTTTTGATAGATACTGCTTCTTTAGGATCCTTTGGTAAGATTTCATATGACACGAAGTCTATAAAGGGACTTCTCCAATCTCTCTGAGGAGGAACCGTGTTTATAATATAGCTGTGTTCTATGTGAAAAAAAAATTCACACAAAATAAATCTCTGTTAAGAAGGATCACCGAATTCTGCCTTCTTATAGGAATAGCTAGATCTGCAGCTAGACTGGCCAGAGCATCAGCTTCCAAATTTTAAGATCGAGGAACATGCTCTAAGAAAAATCCTTTAAAAGACATTGCTATCTCGATCGTTGTTTGGTGATAAGGAATGAGGTCTGGATTGCGGACTTCATATATTCCTCTGATCTGATTGACGATCAGCTGAGAATCACCAAAAGCTTCCAAATATTCAACATCCAATTCTTTAGCAACTTGAAGCCCAATTAGTAGAGCCTTATACTCTACCACATTATTAGAGCATGGTTCGCTAAGAGAATATGCTCGATAGATGACGGGTTTATCAGGAGTCACCAGAATAATTCCTACTCCTGAAACCACGTTTCCCTTGGGACCAGTCCTGGAGGCACCATCAAAGAATAGCTGCCATGTATCACCTTCCATTGCCGAATTACAATCTGCAACCTCGTCGGGAATGTCCTCATATAATTTGGAGGTTTTCGGAATTGGATGGGCAGCTAAGAAATTAGCCAAGGCTTAACCTTTCATGGACTTCTGAGGGACGTACACCATATCATACGGTGTCAGTAGCATTGCCCAAGTCGCGAGTCGGGAATTAAGAACACTTGGCTTATTCATTAAAACCCGAAGTGGATTGATTCTGGAGATGATATGAATAGTTTGGCCCGTCACGTAATATCGCATCTTCTGAATGGCAAACATTAGGGCCAAGCATTCTTTTTCCACCGGGTTATACCTGTGTTCAGCTCCAACCATCATCCTTCTTAGATAGTAGATAGCCTTTTCATGACCCTCATTGTTCTTCTGTGCGAGAAGAGCCCCTAAAGAATGATCCATTGCTCGAACATACAGCAAAAATGGTCTTCCTATGACGGGAGGCACCAGAATTGGAGGATTAGTAAGATAGCATTTGATGTCATTAAACGCTTGCTGATAGGCTTCGTCCCATACGAATGACACACCTTTCTTCATTAGACGAGAAAAAGGTTGACATCTCCCAGAGAGGATGGATATGAATCTTCTGATATAAGCTAGACGACCTTGAAATCCCCTAAGTTCTTTGAGATTGCGGGACGGTCGCAGTTCTAGGATAGCTTTTACTTTATCAGGGTCAACTTGAATGCCTTTAGCAGTAATGACAAATCCCAGAAATTTGCCATGGGATACACCAAGAAAGGACTTTGTAGGGTTTATTTTGAGTTGATGTTGACGCATCAAATCAAATATTGTCTTCAAGTCTTGGATGTGATCATCCTTGAGGCGGCTTTTGACAGCAATATCGTCTACGTAATATTCCATCGTTTTGCGTAAATGCTCATAGAATATGTTACTCATAGCTCGTTGATATGTAGCCCCGTCATTCTTTAATCCAAAAGGCATGACTGTATAGCAATATACCCCCAATGGTGTACGAAAGGCAGTATGCTTCTCATCTTCAGGATTCATCTTAACTTGATTATCTCCAGAAAATCCGTCCATGAAAGACATGCGCTCAAAACCGCACGTATTATCGATCATGACGTCTGTAATGGGAAGAGGGAACTCGTCTTTAGGGAAGGCCACATTTAGATCTCGGAAGTCAATGCAAATACGAACTTTTTCGTTTTTCATCATAATCGGGACAACATTAACGACCCAATCAGGATGTTGTTCTTCCCGGATGAACCCACAGGATATTAGTTTCTTGATTTACCCATCGACATAAGCTACCCATTACTTTAACTGGTATAAACTGTACCCAAAAGAGCACACCCTCAACTTACTGATACTTTCCATGTGTATCATACACATTCAGTTATACCTATGTTTCAGCACACCCTCTATGGTAATAACTTCCTTGCTACACATTAACACACATAGAACACCCACCCTTCTAGTACACACCAACCTATACACTCTCTAACAATTGATACCTATGAGACCCAAACATTTGCACAATGGAACCAATCCCATTCTCTACACTCAACCACCTAGACATTCTCACACTATCCAACTGTGCACACTCCAACTGTGTACTTGTGTGCACTGAGCCTGTGCACAAATCATCCCCCATCATAGAGTGGAATGGCTCACTGCACATTGGTATCAACCACTGATGTACCAAAATATACTAACTTATATCAATTAACTCTATCAACCACCCATAATCTCATGATACATCTAGCACCTAAATTTCCTACCTTAACCAATTTTCTAGGCTCAAAACTCGATTCCATTCACTCTGCATCCCTCATTGATACCATGTTTTCCTTACACTTAAACTCCAGGTATCACTAATATATAGTTATATGAAACAACACAACTCTTTACCTACACCTCGGTCTGGCACCTGACAGTAACCTAAGATTCTCACTTCCAATTCAAACACAACTGACACTATGGCTTATCAATCATCCCTCCTTTCTCTCTAAGAATCAAGCTTTTATTCATGTGCACCCATAAATCCCCCTACTGCTATTGTCCTCTTCATACTGATGCTACTGCTACTGCTAACATAATGTGTTGTTGCTACTGTTGCTAACTTGCAACCACAACTGCATCTGATAGCTCCTGCACCTCCTAATTTCTCTTACACTAATCAATGCAGCAACAACAATACAAACCACCACCACCACAACAACAACAACAACGACAACAAAGCCACAGCTTCAAACCTGCTGCTGCTGCTAAATAAGCCAACCCGAAACCCCAAGGCTTCCCCCTCCTAAAGTCTGATACACTCCCACTGCTTGCAGTGCAAGCACAACACAACCCACGAGCAACCAATACTTGCATCCTACACCAGTCCACTCTCTAACTAAATACAACCTATAAAAACCTCAACTACTCAAACCCACATGCTTAAACATGGCACATAACACACCCATTGCTACTGTCAACTAAGCACACACTAATCTCAGTGTATCAATCGACTTACAAGTGTGTACCCACACAACCTACATACACCTAGATATACAAATATATATATATACCATATACATCAAGTAACCACATAATTATATAGTTATAATACACTGAATATATATAGCAATATAGTATTTAGAATACAATAAGATACACAATATACATCAACATGACAATTCATCAAACACTCTAAGTGCATTACTCTATGATACACTCTAATGTCATGATACTCCCATGATAAACTTACCAAACATCAATATACCCTACCAAAGCTCATGGAACAAATCCAAAACATCAAATATAGTATAAATAATACATGTAATAACTATTATAATATACTATGAAAAAATTGGCATGCTAGGACACCAAACTATATATAATTAACTAAGAAAATATATCTCTACTAATATAATGCAGCTTGAAAACAGCTGCATTAAAAAGTATTTTATAAGTTTTCTTTATAGGAATGATCAATTGATCATTCGGGTTCAATTAATTTCATAATCTCTTTCTTACCTACCTAATTTGTTTCAATATAGGATTGAGTCCAGCTTATAGATACTTGTTTCATTATAGGATTGAGACCAGTTCATAGATTAGATAAATAGATCGTCAGTTTCACCTCAGAAGAAAAAGAAATGCAATTTATTGAAATTCGCCCGACCAATTTAAAAATAAAATGTTAGTAAGAAGTATATAATAAAATTACAAGATTTTTGTTATATTTTATATGTTTTGATTGGTTCCTACTAGGGTTTTAATTAAGGTGATATTTCTAAATTTGGAATATTTATCCTAATAGAAATAATCATAAACTACATCTAACTGTCGTACAATCTGTAGAAAGGAAACCTTTTGCACATTTATCTATAACATTTGGCTACTTAATTTGGGCTCCACGGTAATACGTACATTATTAAGATGATTGATTTTATCATTATCTCTACACTTACAATGAGGCTTCAAAACGGCTAAAAAGTGAGTCGTCGTTTATAAATCCTCCATCATTTATTTAAAAAATTAATATTAAGTAAAAAAATTGTTGAAAAAATTAAATTTGTTATAAATAACGTAATAAAAATTCAAACTTGACCAACCAAAAAGAATGCCTCCCACCTTAACCATATGAGCTAGAAGAGATGTTTGAATATAGCTATATAATATTCAGAAAATTTTATACAAAGAATAGAAATATTTAAAAATTAGGTGTCGAAAAAAATGTTTAGCAAAATTAGCTGTAGAGAAAAAAAACGTACATAGTAAGTGTGATTTGAGGAATATGTACTTAGTAAGTACGTTTTCAATATTTTATTAATTCTTTTTTATTACTTTAAGAAATAATTATAAAATTATTTTTGAAAAGACACTTACTATGTGCGTTTTAATTTTCACCTATTTTTTATTTATTTTTTTTTAAAACGCACATAGTAAGCACGTTTTCAAATTTTTTTTAATATATTTGTTTTGCAATTTTTATGAAATAAAAAATATATTTTGGAAAAAAAAATTTATTAACATTTTTTTAATATTTTTTTAAAAAAAGATAAGTGATTTTCTATAAAAATAAAAAAAAATTTACATAGAATAAAAAATTTAACAAATTATATGTAGAAAAAGTTTGAAAAATTAGAACAAATACAAACATAAATAGAAAGTACGTTTTCACCAAAACTTACTTAGTACGTGCGTTTTGAATAATTTAAAAAAAAATTCTAAGCTAAAAAAAATTACCAAAAAATCAATGAAAAAATTAAAAAAATCAATGAAAAAATTAAAAAAAATCAATGAAAACATTATGTTTTGAATATTTTTAAAATTTTGTTTTCAAATTTGTGTTGCACTTAGTAAGTGTGTATTCAAATTTATTTTTGTTTTCAAAAATTTATTTAAAAAATAAAATAATAAAAAATACACATTTGGAGGGACTTATAGGCAAAAATCAATGAAAAAAAGTGAATACGCACTTAGTGTGGATTTTATATATATATATATATATATATATATATATATATATATACTTTTGTTATTTTTTTATTAATTTTTTTTACATTATAATGACAACGCTTTTAAAATTGATTCAAAAACTACAAAAGCAGTCCGGTCAGGTGGCGCGGGCGAAAAAAAATTAAAAATAAATTTACTTTATTATTATTATTTTTTACATTTTTTTTTGCCTTCCTATTTTCTGGAAAAAAAATACTTTTCTCTTTTCTATATAAGAACTGAAAAAACTAAAAAAAATTGAAAATAAAAATTTTTAAAAAAATTGAAAATGCACTTACTTTACTATGTGTGTTTTGAAAAAAAAATATATTAAAAAATTTGAAAACGCACTTACTATGTGAGTTTTCAAAAAAATATATAAATTAAAAATTAGAGAAAATTGAAAACGCACTTACTATGTGCGTTTTTGTTCTCTACACCTAATTTTGCTAAATATTTTCCTCTAGACCTAATATTTTTAATATTTATATTCTCTGTACAATTTTTTTTGTATAATATTATGTAGTTAAACAATAATTTTTTTTTAATTTTTAATTACGTGAGAATATACGTACAGCTTATACTGCTAGCATTTTCAATTTTTTTTTATAAAAAGTAAAGATATATCCATAAAAAATATAATTAAAATATATTTAAATATTTAAACCATTTATATTAATATTAAAAATTTTAATTTTACGTGCAACACATGTACCCTTATAATATAGGGAAGGAAGGAAGAAAAAGAATATAATTAACTACAGTTCAATCTATAAAAAGTAAATATTTTATACAGTTATCTATAATTAACTTTCGCATAAGAAGTTATATTATTAGATTCTGAAAATATTTTGTACAGTTATCTGTAATTTGCAAAAAGAAATATTTTTTACAATTATTATGTCACCACCCCATTTCCAGAGCCGGGTATTTTTTTTATTTTTAATTTAGTTAATTGTGCATTATTTATAATTAATTATATTTATATTTAATTAGTGATTGCTTTATTTTTTATTATTTTTATTTTGATTGTTTTAGGATTTTGGCTAGCCTGGACCCATGTCAGACCCTAGTGGACCCATGTCCGACCCAGTCCACACCCTTGTGAGAATTATTTTGGGGCTTAGAATATTTATTTTATTTTTAGGAAGTTAGTTGGAGAGATTTGGAACTAGTTTGAGTGCATTTGGAGCCCCGAAACCCAAAACCGAGTTACGGGAGGGCATTTTGGTCATTTGGACTTAGTGGAACCCTTATATGTGTTGTGGCCGGCCCCCTCCTCACTCCCAGACCCGTGTGGACAGCAGCTCCCCTTCCCCCCACTCTTCTTCTTCACTTCTTCTTCTTCTCCACTCATTTTTCTTCTTCCTTTCTCCTTCCTACTTCAAGTAAGTTCACTTTTTTTCCTTTTTTCTTCCATTCCTTCTTCTTTATGTAACCCTAACCCTAGATCTTTCCCTAACCTAGGTGGGTAGAGCCTAGATTTGGTGTTGGAGCTTGGATTTGAGGCTTGGAAGCTTGGATTGGAGGATTTGGAGCATTTTGGGGATTTTTGCTTGGGATTCCAACTCCCAAGAGGTAAACCCTAAATTTCCCCTTGTAATTACTCTTTTATAGGGTAATTAATATTTTAGAACCTTCCTAGACCCTTAGGCTACCCGTGGGAGGAAGTTGGAACTAGTTTGGTTGGGTTTAGAGACTTTAACACTAGGTTTTGTGTCAATTTCGGGTGGAATCCGAATTTGGCCCAATTTTGGATGATGCCCTAGGTTAGATGGACCTAGGTAGACGTTGTCGGGAGTCGTGAGGGTGAGTGCGTGTCTCCGTTTGGGCACGGGAAGCCGTGTCGCGGAGAAACGGGCGTTTCGGGCGAAATTGGGGCTTTTCGTCGTCGCCGATTCTAAGTGCGTGTGCGTTCCCGCCACGGGCCTAGAATCGACGCGGGAGCGCATTTTCTAGGATCTAGACATCGTTTAGGACGCGTGGGTAAATTTTGGGCCGATTCCGAGTTCGTTTGGTGTGCGTTTCAGGAGGTTTTTTGAGCCGCGCACCGCGTGTTCGTCGAAATGACCGAACGGCCATTTCGGCGTGGTTTCCTAGTTTCGGGCTTGTGCGCGCGTTGGGTTAGCTTCGGGGAGTGAGTGCTAGAATTTTCGGGCTATATTTTATATATTTTTAGGTGTTTGGACGTGTCGGGGTCGTTGGGCGTGTGTGGGGCGTGTGGGTTGTGTGTTGTTGTGTGTGGTGTTGTGTTAGTGTTAGTGTCTATATATATATATATATATTTATATATATTTGTATGTGTGTTTATGTATATATATATATATGTGTGTAGATATATGTATATATAGATATGTGAGTGTATATGTGTGTGTAGATATATGTTAGAGTGTGTTGGTATATAGATATTAGTATATATGTTAGTGTGTGTGTGTGTAGATGTATAGATATATATATTAGTGTATATATATATATAGATATATGTGAGTATATATGTAGATGTGTGTTTATATGTATATATAGATATGTGTTTGTATATAATTATGTGTGTGTGTGTGTGTGTTGATTTGTGTTTGAGTGTGTGTGTGTGTTAAAATGTATATAAGTTAGTGTGTGTATATATCTATAGAGTTATATATATGTATATATGTATGTATATATATATATATATATGTATATGGGTATGTGGTCGTGTGTGTGTGTGTGAGATGAGAGGGAGGGGCTAAAACTGAGAACAGCAGAAGTGTGCAGCAGCTTTAGCAGCAAAAAGCAGCAGCAACAACAGATTTCAGCAGCGGCAGCGCCGCGGCAGCAGCTCGCTCGAGCGGCAGCACGCCGCGGCAGCAGCTCGCATCGAGCGGCAGCACGCCGCGGCAGCAGCAGCATCAGCTGCAGGCGCAGCACGCCGCGGCAGCAGCGGCAGCACGCCTGCGGCAGCAGTTCGCTCGAGCGCAGCAGCCTGAGGCAGCAGCAGCAGCCTGAGGCAGCAGCAGCAGCCTGCGGCAGCACGTGCAGGCGCCGCGACGCGCGCCGCGGCAGCAGATCGCTGCAGCGCAGCAGTGCAGCAGCAGCAGCAGCAGGTTTGAGCAGCAGCAGCAGCTTGGCATTCGCGGCGGGGAGCGGGGTAGCTTAGTGTGAGAGTTATAGATAGATAGGTATCTATGATTTAATAGATAAATAGGTAGCAAGATAGATATTAGATCAATAGGTAGATGGATAGATAGATGCATAGATAGTTAGAGAGATAGGTAGATAGTTAGACATTTAGATAGATTTATGTTTATCTATTAGATAGATATATTTATGGATTGATAGATGAATAGATAGCTAGGTAAAGAGATAGATACCTATATCTATGGATAGATAGATAGGTAGATTAGATAGTTAGATAAATAGATAGTATGTTAGATAGATGGATAGATTGATAGATATATATGCTAGATTAATAGATAGATAGAGTACTAGGTAGATTAGATAGTTAGTTAAATAGATAGACATATAGATAATTACATAGATAGATAGTTAAGTTATTAGTTAGATATTGGGTTTGATAGTTAGGTAAATAAGATAGATAGGTAGTTAGTAGATACATAGATAGATAAATCTATCTATGGATTGATAGATAGGTAGGTATTTGGTAGATACCTATATATATATATATATATATATATATATATATATATATATATACCTAGAGATAGATATATATATATTATAGTTAGATGTATATATATGTGTGTAGGTAAGGTAAAGGGTATATATGTATATTTGTGTGGATATCTATATATATAGGTAGATACCTACTTAGATATATATAAATATGATAGATATATATATTACCTAGCCTAGATTAATAACTAGGTGCATAATCAATAGCTAGATAGCTAGTTAGAGGGTTTTAGAGCGAAACCTCAATACCTTGAGATACCGAGGTATTTCAATACCTCAAGATAACCAAGGTATAGGGGTTCGAGCGGGGTTTTTGAGCAATAGCCTAGGAATAGTATTGGAGTGATTTTTATATGTATATGTGTATATATTTACGCGTGCTAGCATAGGTTTTAGCGGGTTTAGGCGGGGTGCGTAGCCTAGGTTGAGGTATCGGATACCGAGGGTATCCCGGTATCTCAAGGAGGCGAGTTTGTGAGTTTTCTAGCTTAATGACCTCGGTTTGACCTAGAATTTCAGGAGCACCCTAGTTTGACCCAGACTTGACCGTAGTTGACTCGGTTGACCGCCAAAGTCAACTTTTGACCTAGTTTTGACCCAGAGTTGACTTTTTGGACCCAGAGTTGACTTTTTGACCCAGATTTCACCGGTTTGACCCGTTTGACCTAGAACGACCCTAGAAGCCTATTTTTTAATTATTTTATATCTGTTTAACTCATTAGAACCTTGTTTAACCTTGCTTTTCGCATTAGGTTCTTGCGACACCCGGTTCGGATCGCCAGTTGCTCAGGACGTCAGGCGAGTACATTCTCTGATAGTTTTCATTATCTGATGATTATTATGATTCAGCTTCTAGTATAGTATCATATGATTATTCTGGCACAACACGAGACACTGATTGATATTTCTGGATTCATTTACTTGCGACACGTACATTTCATGTTTCTGGCCTCTATTCTGGAATCACTACAGGCATCACTACAGGCATCACTCATGTTCAGGCTGGACTCATCTTGATTTGCGTGTCGGGTCTTGGATCCACTTGTATTAGTCGGGGCGGGGAAATACTCGAGTAGACATGTAAACATTCCTATCTGGCATCATCAGGAATCACTCCTCTGGTCTAATCTGGAATGATAGCAGCCGTGCACACCAGTGCGCGGTGAGCCGTACTTACCCCTAGCCGTTTACATGTCGAAACAAGTATTTCAAAGACACCGAGTTCATTCTTTATAGTCTGGACTCTCAGCATTTCTTGACTTGTCTCACTTACATGTTTCTGGACTTGACTCACTACATGTTTTCATGCTGGACTCACTACACGTTCATGTGCACGGACTTGATCTTAGCTTAGATTTTCTGTATCTTGTAGTTATTACTATCTTGCTCTGATATCCATGCATCTTTACCTTTATGCACCAGTGACTTACATATTTTCTTGTTCATACTTGCTCCATTTTTCTTGCTACTTGCTATAACTGTTTTATAGTTTTTATCATTTAAATGGAACTGCTGTTAGAGATGTACTTGCTCCAGTCCTGACTGGACATATTTTTCAGAGTATCCGGAGGATTGGTATCCGACGTTTTATGGACCTGAGCCTGTCGATGGTGCAGACAGGGACCCTCTAGTTTAGAGGTGATTTCCGGGTTGGTATCTGGGATCACTAGGATCTTGTTGTTGTTTTTATTAGCTTTTAGCACCGGATTTGTCTCCGGTTTTGGATTGAGACCTTGTTTGTATATTATTTTGGATGATGTATTATTGTATTATTATTATTATTATTATTGATGTTGTGGTTGTTGTAGTAGTAGTTGGTGGTTAGACTTTATAGTTGTTAGATCTCTGTGTTATCTTATCGTGCTTAGATTCGTGATTGAGTATATTGTGATTATCATTTGATATTTGCTCCTCCGTTTGGAGTTGAGATCTTGGCAGATTTATATATATTGTTTGCGTGGTTGCCCTCCTTTTGGAGAGGTCATGCCCGATTTTTGTGTGAGATTATTATCTAGATAGTTGACCTAGACAGCGTTCTACCGCCGATGCTGCGGCGTAGGCTGGACGTACCCACGACTCATGCCCGATTTTCGGGTGCGGGTCGTGACACGTTTTTGGTGGCGGCCCATGCAGGTCTCGATTCGCAATTAGTGCGATGTCGTGGTGGTACAACAACTTAGTTGTACTGCTGCGAGCCTGCTATAGGATCTAGGATCTAGGATGAGAGTGTACTCAATCACGACTAGGAACAATTCCAATCTAATTATTCTGAAATTGCTTCTTTTGAAATATTATGTCCTTCTTTGATGATATCGTATCTTGCACCGTATTGACTTCTTTTGATCTGTGTTCAGGATGCCTCCGAAGATACGATCCCATCGTACCGTTCCAGCAGTTGCCTCGGAGAGGTCTGCTACCTCTCGTCCAGCTCGTATTCAGGCAGCTGCTACCGCTCCACTCACCACTCCTACGGTTGAGGGAGCATCTGCTTCTCTCGGGGATTCTCCTTCACCTGTCGATCCGAGGACTACCCCAGTCGTTCCGGTGGTTCCTCCACCACTTCCTGCTCCAGTAGATGCCGCGCAGTTGTTTGCGTTCTTCAGGGAGATGATGGATGCGCAGCACCTTCAGGTGGATGTGATGAGGCTGGGCATTGAGAACGCCCACCAGGTGGCCATGACAGCAGTGGATAGGGTGGCACAGAATCAGCCACAGGCAGATCAGATTCAGCATCCGAGGCCAGGCAGTATTATCGACTTTCAGAGGATGCGGCCCAAGGAGTTCCGTGGTACAGAAGGTATCCTGTACGCGGATGACTGGATAGAGCAGATTGAGGGCATCTTCAGGCTGGCGCAGATTCCAGACAGCATACAGATAGAGGCAGCGGGCAGTCAAATGTTCGACCTTGCCTTGACATGGTATCGCACAGATACGAGGATTGCAGCGCCAGGGCTTACTTGGGAGGCTTTCAAGAGGCTTTTTAAGGAGAAGTTTTTCCCAGATGTGGCGCTCAGTGCTTTGGAGAGCCAGTTTGAGGCACTTGTCCAAGGGAGCCTGACGGTGGACGAGTACGCAGCAGAGTTCTGCCGTCTGGGCAGATTTGTAGATGGCTTGAGTGAGGCAGCCAAGGCGAGGAAGTTTCGCAAGGGCTTGGTTATGGCGGTCAAGTCTTTGACCAGGAGCGACCGCGAGGCAACTTTTGAGCAGATAGTAGGAGATGCTCAGAGAGCAGAGGATGACTTGGAGCTCAAGTCCAAGAGAGGCAGGGATGATTCAGGCAGTGCCAGTGGTAGTGCGGGACCAGCTAAGCGTCCCTATGTGCAGAAGGCAGCGCAGCAGGGTCAGGATCAGAGAGCGCCCACTTGTGCCTACTGCAGGAAGGCAGGACACACTTGGGATGTTTGTAGGAGGAGGCTGAAGGTGTGTTTGTTCTGTGGATCCGCTGCTCACCAGATGCGAGATTGCCCTACTGCACCTCCATTGGGTGGAGCACAGGATCAGAGAGTTGGAGCTAGGCCATCTGTGGCACAGCATCATGCCCCGCACCAGCAGAGGGATACACCCCAGCAGGGCAGGGCTTATGCGTTGACGGTCGAGGAGGCCGATGCTACGGATGTCGGGTTAGCAGGTCTGTCTCTTGTTTCTTCTTCCTGTCATTTCCATTCCTTGTGGTGTGCTTCATTAGTACCTGTTAGATTTTTCTTTGTGCTGTGGTAGATAGTGTAGTGACCCCGATTGAGACTGTAATAACACGACCAGTAGGACCCTGATCTTGTATGTTGTTTAGGTAGAATTTCTTGACTGTGATTGTTGGGGGTTTGACCTAGAGAGATTGTGATTGACTATAAATTTCGAGGACGAAATTTTCTAAGGAGGATAGGCTTGTCACCACCCCATTTCCAGAGCCGGGTATTTTTTTTATTTTTAATTTAGTTAATTGTGCATTATTTATAATTAATTATATTTATATTTAATTAGTGATTGCTTTATTTTTTATTATTTTTATTTTGATTGTTTTAGGATTTTGGCTAGCCTGGACCCATGTCAGACCCTAGTGGACCCATGTCCGACCCAGCCCACACCCTTGTGAGAATTATTTTGGGGCTTAGAATATTTATTTTATTTTTAGGAAGTTAGTTGGAGAGATTTGGAACTAGTTTGAGTGCATTTGGAGCCCCGAAATCCAAAACCGAGTTACGGGAGGGCATTTTGGTCATTTGGACTTAGTGGAACCCTTATATGTGTTGTGGCCGGCCCCCTCCTCACTCCCAGACCCGTGTGGACAGCAGCTCCCCTTCCCCCCACTCTTCTTCTTCACTTCTTCTTCTTCTCCACTCATTTTTCTTCTTCCTTTCTCCTTCCTACTTCAAGTAAGTTCACTTTTTTTCCTTCTTTCTTCCATTCCTTCTTCTTTATGTAACCCTAACCCTAGATCTTTCCCTAACCTAGGTGGGTAGAGCCTAGATTTGGTGTTGGAGCTTGGATTTGAGGCTTGGAAGCTTGGATTGGAGGATTTGGAGCATTTTGGGGATTTTTGCTTAGGATTCCAACTCCCAAGAGGTAAACCCTAAATTTCCCCTTGTAATTACTTTTTTATAGTGTAATTAATATTTTAGAACCTTCCTAGAACCTTAGGCTACCCGTGGGAGGAAGTTGGAACTAGTTTGGTTGGGTTTAGAGACTTTAACACTAGGTTTTGTGTCAATTTCGGGTGGAATCCGAATTTGGCCCAATTTTGGGTGATGCCCTAGGTTAGATGGACCTAGGTAGACGTTGTCGGGAGTCGTGAGGGTGAGTGCGTGTCTCCGTTTGGGCACGGGAAGCCGTGTCGCGAAGAAACGGGCGTTTCGGGCGAAATTGGGGCTTTTCGTCGTCGCCGATTCTAAGTGCGTGTGCGTTCCCGCCACGGGCCTAGAATCGACGCGGGAGCACATTTTCTAGGATCTAGACATCGTTTAGGACGCGTGGGTAAATTTTGGGCCGATTCCGAGTTCGTTTGGTGTGCGTTTCAGGAGGTTTTTCGAGCCGCGCACCGCGTGTTCGTCGAAATGACCGAACGGCCATTTCGGCGTGGTTTCCTAGTTTCGGGCTTGTGCGCGCGTTGGGTTAGCTTCGGGGAGTGAGTGCTAGAATTTTCGGGCTATATTTTATATATTTTTAGGTGTTTGGACGTGTCGGGGTCGTTGGGCGTGTGTGGGGCGTGTGGGTTGTGTGTTGTTGTGTGTGGTGTTGTGTTAGTGTTAGTGTCTATATATATATATATATATTTATATATATTTGTATGTGTGTTTATGTATATATATATATATGTGTGTAGATATATGTATATATAGATATGTGAGTGTATATGTGTGTGTAGATATATGTTAGAGTGTGTTGGTATATAGATATTAGTATATATGTTAGTGTGTGTGTGTGTAGATGTATAGATATATATATTAGTGTATATATATATATAGATATATGTGAGTATATATGTAGATGTGTGTTTATATGTATATATAGATATGTGTTTGTATATAATTATGTGTGTGTGTGTGTGTGTTGATTTGTGTTTGAGTGTGTGTGTGTGTTAAAATGTATATAAGTTAGTGTGTGTATATATCTATAGAGTTATATATATGTATATATGTATGTATATATATATATATATGTATATGGGTATGTGGTCGTGTGTGTGTGTGTGAGATGAGAGGGAGGGGCTAAAACTGAGAACAGCAGAAGTGTGCAGCAGCTTTAGCAGCAAAAAGCAGCAGCAACAACAGATTTCAGCAGCGGCAGCGCCGCGGCAGCAGCTCGCTCGAGCGGCAGCACGCCGCGGCAGCAGCTCGCTCGAGCGGCAGCACGCCGCGGCAGCAGCAGCATCAGCTGCAGGCGCAGCACGCCGCGGCAGCAGCGGCAGCACGCCGCGGCAGCAGTTCGCTCGAGCGCAGCAGCCTGAGGCAGCAGCAGCAGCCTGAGGCAGCAGCAGCAGCCTGCGGCAGCACGTGCAGGCGCCGCGGCGCGCGCCGCGGCAGCAGATCGCTGCAGCGCAGCAGTGCAGCAGCAGCAGCAGCAGGTTTGAGCAGCAGCAGCAGCTTGGCATTCGCGGCGGGGAGCGGGGTAGCTTAGTGTGAGAGTTATAGATAGATAGGTATCTATGATTTAATAGATAAATAGGTAGCAAGATAGATATTAGATCAATAGGTAGATGGATAGATAGATGCATAGATAGTTAGAGAGATAGGTAGATAGTTAGACATTTAGATAGATTTATGTTTATCTATTAGATAGATATATTTATGGATTGATAGATGAATAGATAGCTAGGTAAAGAGATAGATACCTATATCTATGGATAGATAGATAGGTAGATTAGATAGTTAGATAAATAGATAGTATGTTAGATAGATGGATAGATTGATAGATATATATGCTAGATTAATAGATAGATAGAGTACTAGGTAGATTAGATAGTTAGTTAAATAGATAGACATATAGATAATTACATAGATAGATAGTTAAGTTATTAGTTAGATATTGGGTTTGATAGTTAGGTAAATAAGATAGATAGGTAGTTAGTAGATACATAGATAGATAAATCTATCTATGGATTGATAGATAGGTAGGTATTTGGTAGATACCTATATATATATATATATATATATATATATATATATATATATATATATATATATATACCTAGAGCTAGATATATATATTATAGTTAGATGTATATATATGTGTGTAGGTAAGGTAAAGGGTATATATGTATATTTGTGTGGATATCTATATATATAGGTAGATACCTACTTAGATATATATAAATATGATAGATATATATATTACCTAGCCTAGATTAATAACTAGGTGCATAATCAATAGCTAGATAGCTAGTTAGAGGGTTTTAGAGCGAAACCTCAATACCTTGAGATACCGAGGTATTTCAATACCTCAAGATAACCAAGGTATAGGGTTTCGAGCGGGGTTTTTGAGCAATAGCCTAGGAATAGTATTGGAGTGATTTTTATATGTATATGTGTATATATTTACGCGTGCTAGCATAGGTTTTAGCGGGTTTAGGCGGGGTGCGTAGCCTAGGTTGAGGTATCGGATACCGAGGGTATCCCGGTATCTCAAGGAGGCGAGTTTGTGAGTTTTCTAGCTTAATGACCTCGGTTTGACCTAGAATTTCAGGAGCACCCTAGTTTGACCCAGACTTGACCGTAGTTGACTCGGTTGACCGCCAAAGTCAACTTTTGACCTAGTTTTGACCCAGAGTTGACTTTTTGGACCCAGAGTTGACTTTTTGACCCAGATTTCACCGGTTTGACCCGTTTGACCTAGAACGACCCTAGAAGCCTATTTTTTAATTATTTTATATCTGTTTAACTCATTAGAACCTTGTTTAACCTTGCTTTTCGTATTAGGTTCTTGCGACACCGGTTCGGATCGCCAGTTGCTCAGGACGTCAGGCGAGTACATTCTCTGATAGTTTTCATTATCTGATGATTATTATGATTCAGCTTCTAGTATAGTATCATATGATTATTCTGGCACAACACGAGACACTGATTGATATTTCTGGATTCATTTACTTGCGACACGTACATTTCATGTTTCTGGCCTCTATTCTGGAATCACTACAGGCATCACTACAGGCATCACTCATGTTCAGGCTGGACTCATCTTGATTTGCGTGTCGGGTCTTGGATCCACTTGTATTAGTCGGGGCGGGGAAATACTCGAGTAGACATGTAAACATTCCTATCTGGCATCATCAGGAATCACTCCCTCTGGTCTAATCTGGAATGATAGCAGCCGTGCACCCAGTGCGCGGTGAGCCGTACTTACCCCTAGCCGTTTACATGTCGAAACAAGTATTTCAAAGACACCGAGTTCATTCTTTATAGTCTGGACTCTCATGCATTTCTTGACTTGTCTCACTTACATGTTTCTGGACTTGACTCACTACATGTTTTTCATGCTGGACTCACTACACGTTCATGTGCACGGACTTGATCTTAGCTTAGATTTTCTGTATCTTGTAGTTATTACTATCTTGCTCTGATATCCATGCATCTTTACCTTTATGCACCAGTGACTTACATATTTTCTTGTTCATACTTGCTCCATTTTTCTTGCTACTTGCTATAACTGTTTTATAGTTTTTATCATTTAAATGGAACTGCTGTTAGAGATGTACTTGCTCCAGTCCTGACTGGACATATTTTTCAGAGTATCCGGAGGATTGGTATCCGACGTTTTATGGACCTGAGCCTGTCGATGGTGCAGACAGGGACCCTCTAGTTTAGAGGTGATTTCCAGGTTGGTATCTGGGATCACTAGGATCTTGTTGTTGTTTTTATTAGCTTTTAGCACCGGATTTGTCTCCGGTTTTGGATTGAGACCTTGTTTGTATATTATTTTGGATGATGTATTGTTGTATTATTATTATTATTATTATTGATGTTGTGGTTGTTGTAGTAGTAGTTGGTGGTTAGACTTTATAGTTGTTAGATCTCTGTGTTATCTTATCGTGCTTAGATTCGTGATTGAGTATATTGTGATTATCATTTGATATTTGCTCCTCCGTTTGGAGTTGAGATCTTGGCAGATTTATATATATTGTTTGCGTGGTTGCCCTCCTTTTGGAGAGGTCATGCCCGATTTTTGTGTGAGATTATTATCTAGATAGTTGACCTAGACAGCGTTCTACCGCCGATGCTGCGGCGTAGGCTGGACGTACCCACGACTCATGCCCGATTTTCGGGTGCGGGTCGTGACACGTTTTTGGTGGCGGCCCATGCAGGTCTCGATTCGCAATTAGTGCGATGTCGTGGTGGTACAACAACTTAGTTGTACTGCTGCGAGCCTGCTATAGGATCTAGGATCTAGGATGAGAGTGTACTCAATCACGACTAGGAACAATTCCAATCTAATTATTCTGAAATTGCTTCTTTTGAAATATTATGTCCTTCTTTGATGATATCGTATCTTGCACCGTATTGACTTCTTTTGATCTGTGTTCAGGATGCCTCCGAAGACAAGATCCCATCGTACCGTTCCAGCAGTTGCCTCGGAGAGGTCTGCTACCTCTCGTCCAGCTCGTATTCAGGCAGCTGCTACCGCTCCACTCACCACTCCTACGGTTGAGGGAGCATCTGCTTCTCTCGGGGATTCTCCTTCACCTGTCGATCCGAGGACTACCCCAGTCGTTCCGGTGGTTCCTCCACCACTTCCTGCTCCAGTAGATGCCGCGCAGTTGTTTGCGTTCTTCAGGGAGATGATGGATGCGCAGCACCGTCAGGTGGATGTGATGAGGCTGGGCATTGAGAACGCCCACCAGGTGGCCATGACAGCAGTGGATAGGGTGGCACAGAATCAGCCACAGGCAGATCAGATTCAGCATCCGAGGCCAGGCAGTATTATCGACTTTCAGAGGATGCGGCCCAAGGAGTTCCGTGGTACAGAAGGTATCCTGTACGCGGATGACTGGATAGAGCAGATTGAGGGCATCTTCAGGCTGGCGCAGATTCCAGACAGCATACAGATAGAGGCAGCGGGCAGTCAAATGTTCGACCTTGCCTTGACATGGTATCGCACAGATACGAGGATTGCAGCGCCAGGGCTTACTTGGGAGGCTTTCAAGAGGCTTTTTAAGGAGAAGTTTTTCCCAGATGTGGCGCTCAGTGCTTTGGAGAGCCAGTTTGAGGCACTTGTCCAAGGGAGCCTGACGGTGGACGAGTACGCAGCGGAGTTCTGCCGTCTGGGCAGATTTGTAGATGGCTTGAGTGAGGCAGCCAAGGCGAGGAAGTTTCGCAAGGGCTTGGTTATGGCGGTCAAGTCTTTGACCAGGAGCGACCGCGAGGCAACTTTTGAGCAGATAGTAGGAGATGCTCAGAGAGCAGAGGATGACTTGGAGCTCAAGTCCAAGAGAGGCAGGGATGATTCAGGCAGTGCCAGTGGTAGTGCGGGACCAGCTAAGCGTCCCTATGTGCAGAAGGCAGCGCAGCAGGGTCAGGATCAGAGAGCGCCCACTTGTGCCTACTGCAGGAAGGCAGGACACACTTGGGATGTTTGTAGGAGGAGGCTGAAGGTGTGTTTGTTCTGTGGATCCGCTGCTCACCAGATGCGAGATTGCCCTACTGCACCTCCATTGGGTGGAGCACAGGATCAGAGAGTTGGAGCTAGGCCATCTGTGGCACAGCATCATGCCCCGCACCAGCAGAGGGATACACCCCAGCAGGGCAGGGCTTATGCGTTGACGGTCGAGGAGGCCGATGCTACGGATGTCGGGTTAGCAGGTCTGTCTCTTGTTTCTTCTTCCTGTCATTTCCATTCCTTGTGGTGTGCTTCATTAGTACCTGTTAGATTTTTCTTTGTGCTGTGGTAGATAGTGTAGTGACCCCGATTGAGACTGTAATAACACGACCAGTAGGACCCTGATCTTGTATGTTGTTTAGGTAGAATTTCTTGACTGTGATTGTTGGGGGTTTGACCTAGAGAGATTGTGATTGACTATAAATTTCGAGGACAAAATTTTCTAAGGAGGATAGGCTTGTCACCACCCCATTTCCAGAGCCGGATATTTTTTTTATTTTTAATTTAGTTAATTGTGCATTATTTATAATTAATTATATTTATATTTAATTAGTGATTGCTTTATTTTTTATTATTTTTATTTTGATTGTTTTAGGATTTTGGCTAGCCTGGACCCATGTCAGACCCTAGTGGACCCATGTCCGACCCAGCCCACACCCTTGTGAGAATTATTTTGGGGCTTAGAATATTTATTTTATTTTTAGGAAGTTAGTTGGAGAGATTTGGAACTAGTTTGAGTGCATTTGGAGCTCCGAAACCCAAAACCGAGTTACGGGAGGGCATTTTGGTCATTTGGACTTAGTGGAACCCTTATATGTGTTGTGGCCGGCCCCCTCCTCACTCCCAGACCCGTGTGGACAGCAGCTCCCCTTCCCCCCACTCTTCTTCTTCACTTCTTCTTCTTCTCCACTCATTTTTCTTCTTCCTTTCTCCTTCCTACTTCAAGTAAGTTCACTTTTTTTCCTTCTTTCTTCCATTCCTTCTTCTTTATGTAACCCTAACCCTAGATCTTTCCCTAACCTAGGTGGGTAGAGCCTAGATTTGGTGTTGGAGCTTGGATTTGAGGCTTGGAAGCTTGGATTGGAGGATTTGGAGCATTTTGGGGATTTTTGCTTGGGATTCCAACTCCCAAGAGGTAAACCCTAAATTTCCCCTTGTAATTACTCTTTTATAGTGTAATTAATATTTTAGAACCTTCCTAGAACCTTAGGCTACCCGTGGGAGGAAGTTGGAACTAGTTTGGTTGGGTTTAGAGACTTTAACACTAGGTTTTGTGTCAATTTCGGGTGGAATCCGAATTTGGCCCAATTTTGGGTGATGCCCTAGGTTAGATGGACCTAGGTAGACGTTGTCGGGAGTCGTGAGGGTGAGTGCGTGTCTCCGTTTGGGCACGGGAAGCCGTGTCGCGGAGAAACGGGCGTTTCGTGGGAAATTGGGGCTTTTCGTCGTCGCCGATTCTAAGTGCGTGTGCGTTCCCGCCACGGGCCTAGAATCGACGCGGGAGCGCATTTTCTAGGATCTAGACATCGTTTAGGACGCGTGGGTAAATTTTGGGCCGATTCCGAGTTCGTTTGGTGTGCGTTTCAGGAGGTTTTTCGAGCCGCGCACCGCGTGTTCGTCGAAATGACCGAACGGCCATTTCGGCGTGGTTTCCTAGTTTCGGGCTTGTGCGCGCGTTGGGTTAGCTTCGGGGAGTGAGTGCTAGAATTTTCGGGCTATATTTTATATATTTTTAGGTGTTTGGACGTGTCGGGGTCGTTGGGCGTGTGTGGGGCGTGTGGGTTGTGTGTTGTTGTGTGTGGTGTTGTGTTAGTGTTAGTGTCTATATATATATATATATATTTATATATATTTGTATGTGTGTTTATGTATATATATATATATGTGTGTAGATATATGTATATATAGATATGTGAGTGTATATGTGTGTGTAGATATATGTTAGAGTGTGTTGGTATATAGATATTAGTATATATGTTAGTGTGTGTGTGTGTAGATGTATAGATATATATATTAGTGTATATATATATATAGATATATGTGAGTATATATGTAGATGTGTGTTTATATGTATATATAGATATGTGTTTGTATATAATTATGTGTGTGTGTGTGTGTGTTGATTTGTGTTTGAGTGTGTGTGTGTGTTAAAATGTATATAAGTTAGTGTGTGTATATATCTATAGAGTTATATATATGTATATATGTATGTATATATATATATATATGTATATGGGTATGTGGTCGTGTGTGTGTGTGTGAGATGAGAGGGAGGGGCTAAAACTGAGAACAGCAGAAGTGTGCAGCAGCTTTAGCAGCAAAAAGCAGCAGCAACAACAGATTTCAGCAGCGGCAGCGCCGCGGCAGCAGCTCGCTCGAGCGGCAGCACGCCGCGGCAGCAGCTCGCTCGAGCGGCAGCACGCCGCGGCAGCAGCAGCATCAGCTGCAGGCGCAGCACGCCGCGGCAGCAGCGGCAGCACGCCGCGGCAGCAGTTCGCTCGAGCGCAGCAGCCTGAGGCAGCAGCAGCAGCCTGAGGCAGCAGCAGCAGCCTGCGGCAGCACGTGCAGGCGCCGCGGCGCGCGCCGCGGCAGCAGATCGCTGCAGCGCAGCAGTGCAGCAGCAGCAGCAGCAGGTTTGAGCAGCAGCAGCAGCTTGGCATTCGCGGCGGGGAGCGGGGTAGCTTAGTGTGAGAGTTATAGATAGATAGGTATCTATGATTTAATAGATAAATAGGTAGCAAGATAGATATTAGATCAATAGGTAGATGGATAGATAGATGCATAGATAGTTAGAGAGATAGGTAGATAGTTAGACATTTAGATAGATTTATGTTTATCTATTAGATAGATATATTTATGGATTGATAGATGAATAGATAGCTAGGTAAAGAGATAGATACCTATATCTATGGATAGATAGATAGGTAGATTAGATAGTTAGATAAATAGATAGTATGTTAGATAGATGGATAGATTGATAGATATATATGCTAGATTAATAAATAGATAGAGTACTAGGTAGATTAGATAGTTAGTTAAATAGATAGACATATAGATAATTACATAGATAGATAGTTAAGTTATTAGTTAGATATTGGGTTTGATAGTTAGGTAAATAAGATAGATAGGTAGTTAGTAGATACATAGATAGATAAATCTATCTATGGATTGATAGATAGGCAGGTATTTGGTAGATACCTATATATATATATATATATATATATATATATATACCTAGAGCTAGATATATATATTATAGTTAGATGTATATATATGTGTGTAGGTAAGGTAAAGGGTATATATGTATATTTGTGTGGATATCTATATATATAGGTAGATACCTACTTAGATATATATAAATATGATAGATATATATATTACCTAGCCTAGATTAATAACTAGGTGCATAATCAATAGCTAGATAGCTAGTTAGAGGGTTTTAGAGCGAAACCTCAATACCTTGAGATACCGAGGTATTTCAATACCTCAAGATAACCAAGGTATAGGGTTTCGAGCGGGGTTTTTGAGCAATAGCCTAGGAATAGTATTGGAGTGATTTTTATATGTATATGTGTATATATTTACGCGTGCTAGCATAGGTTTTAGCGGGTTTAGGCGGGGTGCGTAGCCTAGGTTGAGGTATCGGATACCGAGGGTATCCCGGTATCTCAAGGAGGCGAGTTTGTGAGTTTTCTAGCTTAATGACCTCGGTTTGACCTAGAATTTCAGGAGCACCCTAGTTTGACCCAGACTTGACCGTAGTTGACTCGGTTGACCGCCAAAGTCAACTTTTGACCTAGTTTTGACCCAGAGTTGACTTTTTGGACCCAGAGTTGACTTTTTGACCCAGATTTCACCGGTTTGACCCGTTTGACCTAGAACGACCCTAGAAGCCTATTTTTTAATTATTTTATATCTGTTTAACTCATTAGAACCTTGTTTAACCTTGCTTTTCGCATTAGGTTCTTGCGACACCGGTTCGGATCGCCAGTTGCTCAGGACGTCAGGCGAGTACATTCTCTGATAGTTTTCATTATCTGATGATTATTATGATTCAGCTTCTAGTATAGTATCATATGATTATTCTGGCACAACACGAGACACTGATTGATATTTCTGGATTCATTTACTTGCGACACGTACATTTCATGTTTCTGGCCTCTATTCTGGAATCACTACAGGCATCACTACAGGCATCACTCATGTTCAGGCTGGACTCATCTTGATTTGCGTGTCGGGTCTTGGATCCACTTGTATTAGTCGGGGCGGGGAAATACTCGAGTAGACATGTAAACATTCCTATCTGGCATCATCAGGAATCACTCCCTCTGGTCTAATCTGGAATGATAGCAGCCGTGCACCCAGTGCGCGGTGAGCCGTACTTACCCCTAGCCGTTTACATGTCGAAACAAGTATTTCAAAGACACCGAGTTCATTCTTTATAGTCTGGACTCTCATGCATTTCTTGACTTGTCTCACTTACATGTTTCTGGACTTGACTCACTACATGTTTTTCATGCTGGACTCACTACACGTTCATGTGCACGGACTTGATCTTAGCTTAGATTTTCTGTATCTTGTAGTTATTACTATCTTGCTCTGATATCCATGCATCTTTACCTTTATGCACCAGTGACTTACATATTTTCTTGTTCATACTTGCTCCATTTTTCTTGCTACTTGCTATAACTGTTTTATAGTTTTTATCATTTAAATGGAACTGCTGTTAGAGATGTACTTGCTCCAGTCCTGACTGGACATATTTTTCAGAGTATCCGGAGGATTGGTGTCCGACGTTTTATGGACCTGAGCCTGTCGATGGTGCAGACAGGGACCCTCTAGTTTAGAGGTGATTTCCGGGTTGGTAGCCGGGATCACTAGGATCTTGTTGTTGTTTTTATTAGCTTTTAGCACCGGATTTGTCTCCGGTTTTGGATTGAGACCTTGTTTGTATATTATTTTGGATGATGTATTGTTGTATTATTATTATTATTATTATTGATGTTGTGGTTGTTGTAGTAGTAGTTGGTGGTTAGACTTTATAGTTGTTAGATCTCTGTGTTATCTTATCGTGCTTAGATTCGTGATTGAGTATATTGTGATTATCATTTGATATTTGCTCCTCCGTTTGGAGTTGAGATCTTGGCAGATTTATATATATTGTTTGCGTGGTTGCCCTCCTTTTGGAGAGGTCATGCCCGATTTTTGTGTGAGATTATTATCTAGATAGTTGACCTAGACAGCGTTCTACCGCCGATGCTGCGGCGTAGGCTGGACGTACCCACGACTCATGCCCGATTTTCGGGTGCGGGTCGTGACATATTAAAATTCTAATTTCCATTTAACTATGGATTATTTTAAGACTCGTGGAGAACTCATCAGCTATAATCTTTAGTTAGTTATTGAATAGTAATTTCTTACATATTCCTTAAAGATAAAAAAACTTATAAAATACTTTTTAATATAATATATTTTCTTTAAAGTTTGGACAATGACTTCCTAAAAAGAAAACTAACATATCCTTAGACTATCGAGGCCAACATTCCTATACTAGAGATTCTCATTAGGGCCGGTAAATTTTTTGCCAAAATCAATCAAATCGCTTCCCTGCAGTTCCTTTATATATATATATATATATATATATAGAGGTTCTCGTTATGGTGTATGAATATATTCAATATATATGTAAGATCCTAAAATGAAACTAACAATCCTAAAATGCAACAAATTAGCCAGCTAAGGAAGAGATTATGAATTTGACTGAATCCGAATGAATGATCAAATATTGTATAAACCATTCAACATTAGGATTGATAATTAGGGATATCTGTCATCTATATATATATATATATATATATATATATATATATATATATATATATATCCCCTCCCTCCCTATTGCTTTCACCACCCTCTCAGAGAGAGAGAGAGAGAGAGAGAGAGAGTCATTCATGGAGAAGTATGAGAGCAAGAGAGAGAGGGAGGAGGACCAGCCATGGCCTGCGGTGGTGACGGTACCACACAGAGAAGTACCACAGTGGATTCAAAATTTGGTACGAAAGTACAACGGTGACCAACTATGCTTCGTGATGGAAAAGAAACTATCAGGATCCGATGTCGACAAACAGCAGAACCGTCTCCGTGTCGTTAACACTGCCGTAAATACGGTTATCCGTAAGATGCTCGACGACGATAAAAAGAAAGCCAGCAACCTCACAGAGCGCCATGTTCCGAAAAAGTCGGCCAAGAAGGTACGTTAGTACGTATGTGTATTAATATGAAATAGAAATTATGATGAGTTAGGCTATATATTTGTTCGTAACATACCACGTATATATTAGGATCTCTTCTCACCAGAAGTACGTACGTACGTACGTACGTACGTACGATCGTCTTCCTCATCGAAGTTAAACCCTAATTAATTATGTCATATAGTAGTTTTTCATATTTAAATTTTATCGATCTAACTAAAAATTAATTTTTGACTGACAGATAAAATTAGCACATGACGACAACATCGAGATTAACGCGAAGGGCAAGAAAATGATGGTGGTAGAAGGAGGAGGAGGAAGTACGGCCACCTCTATAGACATAAAGGAAAAGAAGGTGATGGTGGTAGAAGAAGAAGAAGCAAGTACATCTTATAAAGTAGTACATGATGTTGGCATCAACAACAACAATATTATTGGGAAGGAGAAGGAGAAGGAGAAGGAGGTTATGATGATGGTAGAAGATCAAGTAGAAGGAAGCAGTACATCTAACGGCGCTGGTGGAAAGAAGGAGGAGAAGGTGGCCCCGAAGAAGAAGAGCGGTGGTACTGCAGGTCGAAGAATGGAGGTGAAGATGTACAATAGAGGTGGGTGGAGGTTCTTGTTGAGTCTAGGCCACTGGAATTCGAGTTGCGGTACCATCATCAACGGCTCCGAATGGACAAAGTTTCTGATCATAAGTGAGTTGCGAGCCGGAGACGAAATAGAGCTCTGGGCCTTCAGGGAGCAGGGATCACAAGATCAAGATCATGAGAGGAAGCAGCTGTGCTTTGTTCTAGCCGCCAAGAAGAAGCCATAATGACTTAACGTTGCTATATTAATATGTGTTTAGATCTGTGGGAAAAATTCTTTGGTGTATATATATATATACATATGTCCAAATTGAATTTATTGGAAGCATGGAGTTACTTGCATCATCAAGTTGGTTCTATTTGGGAGCATGAAGTTACTTGTATCACAAGTAATCGTCTTGGGGTCTTGTTCTAATAATTAATTGTGGTTTTAATTTTTGATGATACACAAATTATCTTTGGGCCTGTTAGATTGATCTTAAATGAGAAATATCTTGTTATATTTGTTACGTGAGTGTTGTCGTAAATATAGTCTTAAAATAAATGATAATATGTAGAACTTACAAATTCAACATTTGGAATGTTATAATTGGATGTTATATACGGATAAATGGGATATCCTCATATTCGTATATAAGCTATGCACATGTGCACAAATAAAAATTAAGTAGACTAGTGCACATGTGCATGTGGAGCTAATTTCTATTGGTCCACATGTACATGACTCATATAAAATTATGAGTCTATGGCTCATATTACGTTTACCATATATTTTAATCTTATAATGCGGCTTGGAATCGGCTCAAAATATTGCCGTTCAAGTCGTAAGTAAATACTCTACCAATTTATTTATTTTAAAACCTATGGGAGAGAAATAAAAACTTAAACCATTTTCCTCTTAACCATCCAATCATAGTAAATACTCAATCAATTTAATTAAAAAATTACGGAAGATTAAAAAATGTAAGACCGTTAATTTAATTTTTAAAAATAACTTAGGGAAGATAAATAAAAACTTAAACCAACTTATCTCTTATTTGTCCAAGCCGTAAGTAAATATTAAAAAAAATTTAATTTAAAAAAAAAACTTTCGAAAGACTAATAAAAACTAAAAATCTAAGTAAATACTCAACCAAATTTTTTTTAAACTTACAATTACAAAATAAAAAAGATCAGGATAAATTATTCTTGACAAACAATACTTAGTATTAAATATATGTGCAATGCACGTGAACATTACTAATATATATATATATTATATATTAAGATAAGGCCTTTTGTTGTTGTTGTTGTTGTTGTTGTTGTTGGTTTTGGTTTTGGTTTTCAAATATTTTAATATTACAATTTTAATCTTGTAAACTTGATTTAAATAGAAATTTATGCATACAGTCATGCAAAAATCTCCATGCAATCATGCTCTACTATTATTGTTCGGGATAAATTTATACTCTGCAGCTAGATAGTTATTTTTCGTTTTTCTCGCACTATCGGCCACATTGTATTATTAATGGTTGTTTCTTCAGAATCCTGTGGTTTTGGAAATAGTAGTAACGCTTGGTTTCTTCACAATCCTGTGGTCCACATCTATACACAACAATATGATCAGCTTGTACGTAGTGGAGACAGCGTACAATTTTGCATAGATCTCTATTTCTAGCCTTTGTTTCGACGAGTTCTACCTATCATGTACCTCTCCTGCCATCTGAACTTGGAGGTATACAGATAGATGGAGAATGTTGTGATAGCATGTAGGCACTCAACCCGCGTATCTCGTCCCTGTGTTAAGTTTGCGATAAGAGCAACTATGGAGATAGGAACACATGTGACTAGTCATGAGCTGAAGGAGATACTAGAGGGGGTGGTCATGGTGTTTCAGAAGAAATTAGAGGAGACATCATCAAGTAGGGCAGTCGTGCCCGTACCAGAACCGTTGCAGGTGATGAAGAAGATAGAGTTGCTACCCAATGACATAAAACTTGAAGGGGCGAGAAACTACCTAAGTTGGTCTAGGAGGGCGCTGTGGAACCTTCGGACCAAGGGACTTAAAAAATTTGTGAAGGGGGAGTGCACTGAGCCAGAGGATAAGACTAGTGCCAAGTGGAGCACATGAAGTCACATTAATTCTCTGGTGGTTTCTTGGCTGCTGACTTCTGTGTTTCCATCCATAGCTGGGATAGTGGAGTCAATATGCAGTGCAGTTGTTGTTTGGAAGACATTGGCTGGAATGTACTCTTGAGCTGGAACTGTCATATTGATGATGGAAGTTGAAAAAAAGATTGATGCTACCACACAGGAGAGAAGACAATACTCCAGTATTTAGCGGAGCTACGTCGCTTATGGACGGACTTGGATCACTATGATCCGCTATCATTGCAAAACCCGGCAGATGTTCTCCTTGAAAAATAGTACCTTGAGCGTAGGCGTGTGGCTCATTTTATCAAGGGTCTAAACCCACAGTTTAAGGCTAGGAGGGCAACAATGTGTCATCTGCCATCTTTTCTATCCCTGGATGAGGATGTTGGATCGATGGAGCAAGAAGAGATCTGACAAAAGTGATGAAAGGTGAGACCTCACCCGGTGTCCGCTCGATATTGATGATTCCTAGTGCTCCCATTAGCGATGACAGGGAGTGCTACAATTGCCGGAAGAACGGACATCTCAGCTACAACTGCCCTCAACCCCTCAATTTTAGTCGTGGCCAAGGAGACATAGGACAAAGAGATGGACGTGCAGGTCAAGGAGGCAGGAGACATGAAGGTAGGGGAGTTGCTCACCTAACTGTGCTAGAGGAGACCACTACTAAGATGACTGGAGCCGAGATGACATAGATGGGGGAACTATGTCAGTTCAAGCTTCAGAATTAGAGTTCTAAGGGCAAGGAACAGGCCACTCAGGATCTGGCTGACTCTACCTACCTTGGTAACTTTACTGGTTACACTGCTCATATGGGCAACAATATCCCGGTTTAGGCACTTGCATCCACTAAATCTCATACTGATTTGATCATATACTTAGGTTCATCTAGGCATATCACAGGTGCATCTAGTGAGTTTACATTATATTATCCGAGCAAACATATGCATTCCGAGATAGTTCATACTGTCGATGGGACATCCCAATCCATCAGGGATATTGGCTCGGTCCATTGTACTTCATATGTTATCCTGTCGTATGTCTTGCATGTTCCTTCATTTTCGGTCAACTTACTTTCTGGTAGCTCTCTCATTGATCAACTGAATTGTACTGTTCTTTTTGATCGAGATATGTTTTCTTTCCAGGAGAAGGCCACGGGGAAGAGGCTTGGGACTGGCATCAAGCTTGATGGCCTTTGGTACCTAGACAGGGATGCTGCAATGCTCGCTGCTACCGTTAGTGGAGGGCCAGAGACAAAAGCAATGCTTCAACACTGCAGATTGGGGCATTTATCTTTTGATAGTTTGATTAAGTTGGAACTTGAGATAAAGGATAAAGTAGACAAAAAAATATTATTTTTTAATGCTTGTGAACATAGGAAGCATACACATTCTACTTATAAAATGGCTGGTCTTCGAAGTCTTGAGTCATTTGCACTTGTTCATTCTGATGTTTGGGGATCGTGTCCTACTACTTCCATCAGTGGATTCAGATGGTTTGTTACCTTCATTGATTTCTACTCACATTTGACCTGGATCTACATAATGAAGCAAAAATCTATTGTGTACAAATATTTTTAAGACTTCTCGACGTATGTGAAGACTCAGTTTAGAGTAAATATGAAGATTCTTCGAACAGATAATGGGACCGAGTATACCAACAAGGAGTTTGCTAATTTAATCTCTAGTCAGGAAATTCTTCATCAAACCACTTACCCAGATACTCCTGCTCAGAATGGGGTGGCTGAACGCAAGAACAGACATCTACTAGAAGTAACACATTCTTTGATGTTGACAATGAATATGCCGAAGTTATTATGGAGTGAGTCTGTTATGACAGCAACTTATCTAATTAAGAGGATGCCGTCAAGAGTAGAAGGGATGAAGACACTATATGAGATGCTCTTGGGCTCTAATATTTTTATTGTTTCACCCAGAGTGTTTGGCTGCACATATTTTGGGCGAGATCACAGAATGATGGTGAGCAAGTTGGATCCACAAGCAGCTAAATGTATCTTTTTGGGCTACCCATCAAGTCAGAAAGGATACAAGTGTTGATGTCCCACTGAAAGAAGGTTGTTTGTCAGTATGGATGTGACCTTCCGGAAGTTTGAACCATTTTATGGAGAGAAGACAGAGTTAAGTTTCTTGTTCGAGGATGGCTCTACTAATGCTAGTAGAGAAGGAGATAATGAGAGTGGCATTGTGGTTGGTATGATTATATGTCCTTTTGAGTCACCGATGAGTGATGGTATCTCAGGAGAGCCGATGTTCAGGGGGAGCTGAGAGTATATAGGTAGCATGAGCAGCATGAGCTTCCTCCTTCTGTTCCTAGGCTAGTACCCACAAATACTGATATCCTAAGTCCCTCTTCTCCAGGACCTTCTTCAGCCCATCCACCTGAGTCACCTGGTACCAATTTCTCCTCTGATGCTTCTAATACTCCTGTCTTACTTTATAAAAATTCTAGAGTCAATATTGAAAAACCTCCAGCTAAGTTTGATAGTTGGAGTACTGACATTGCACATTATATTTTATATGCATCCACTCCACGTGCATATAAGTCCTTCCTTGCATCATTAGATTCAGTGCTTGTACCTAACAACTGGCAGGTAGCTAAGCAAGATCCTAGGTGGTTGAGTGCCATACAAGAGGAACTTTCGGCCATGAAAAAGAACGACACATGGGAGCAAGTACCACTGCCAGCTGGAAAGCATGTTGTTGGATGTAAATGGGCACTACCAGAATAATCCAAATTAGCGACGCCTGAAAACGTCGCTAAATGGTCTAAAATATCGCTAAAAAAATTAGTGACATAATTAGCGACGTAATTAGCGACGTTTTAATGAAGTCGCATTTAAGCTAGTCGCTGACAGGAAAATTTTGCAAAACGTTGCTATAGCGACATTTTCTAGTGACGTATTTGCGTCGCTAATATTATTCTTAACATTAGCGACGTATTTTGTGTCGCTAAATATCGCTAACTTTTTTCTGTTTTGCGACATTTTGTAACACATTTAGCGATATTTTATTGACCTGACAAATATTGTCCTGTCAGCAATTTAGCAACATTCAGCGACGTATTCTGCGATATTTTTAGTGACGTATTTAGCTACGTATTTAGCGACATTTATAAACATCGCTAAACGATGCTAAACGTCGCTAAATTTTTAGTGAAAAATAAAAAAAATGTAAAATGATTTCGAAACCAATCTTCCTGCAGTTTATGAATTCCCAATTTATATAAATAGACCTGGAGCAACCCTCCGTTGAATTTCTTGGGTTCGCCGACCCCTTCGGTGGAACACTCAACACCGGTATATTAACATATATTTAATATGAATAAAATAAATACATAGATTTATAATAGTTTATAAAAATAGTCAGACCCGGAGCAACCCTCCATTGAATTTTTTTCGTACGAAATATCACAAAAGTATATGAAATATCATAGTCACACAATAAACACAAAATAAAAGTATCATAGTCATACAAAAAGTACAATATAAAAGTATCACAATCGCACAATAACCACAAAAAAAGTATCACAGTTACACCATAAGTCTTATCTAATTTCTCAATCTCTTAAGAAAATCCAATATGCTGGGGTGGAACCCAGTCCCTCAGATACTTCGCATAAGCAGCGTCTACTCCATCAATCTCCACTATAGGTGCTGGGTGACTGGAACTCCCCCTCTGAGCTGGTGCCTTCCCAACAGTAGGAGGCACCACTTCCTCCTTAACAACCGTCTCCAATTTAACAGTAGGAGGTATCTCTTCCTCCTTAACATTCACTTCCTCCTTAACCGTAGGAGGTATCACTTTCTCCTTAACAGTAGGAGGTGCATCTTCCTCCTTAACAGTAGGAGGTGCCTCTCTCAAACGACGTGCACATGCTCGGGTCATGGGTGTCATCTGGTAAGATAGATGAAAACAAATAATATAATTGATAACATATATAAATATATGTATCTATATAGTTAAAATAGATGTTACGTTCCATATTAAAAATACAGTACAAAATTCAGTTGTTATATGTTCATATTATTGTACTCATAGATAGTATTTTTTTGTTGCAATTTAGACATTTTACATTGTTAATGAACAGAGAGGAAAATAGAATTGTGTAATGTATAGGTTCAACAGTGCATTTGATAGTGCTAGTAAGTAGTAGCTAGTGAAATATCTTTTAAAATAATGCTGTGAGGTTGAAGTATATTACATTGGTGAGATAGTGGTAAATAGGAGCTGGTAAATATGAGTGCCACAAACACGTGAGTTGGCCTCTAGTTCACTATCATTTAGCTATGTTTTGTCATAGTTGCCAATGAATGTCATTCCTGACTGATCAAGTGGCCTCTAGGTAGGATTGATTTTAAATGTGTGTGCACAAGTGTATTCATGATATACTTTAGCACTAGGTGTGTATGTGTGAGAGAGAGAGAGACTAGGTAAGTATTAACCTAGTTTCAGAGTGGTTGCAATAGCAGATCGTTGGCAGTATTGTCACGCCCCAGTCCCAAAATATATAGGACTAGGACACGTAAGCATGCCAGCCGCATGAATATGGCAACTCCAATATATGAAAACCATAACCCATACGTACGCTGTAATATGAGTATCAAATCCACAAGTGGGATAAAATGTATCACAAGTCATAGGGTATAATCTAAATCTCATCCACGAAAATCAAATATAAATAAATAACCAATGTCTATCAAACTAGATCTCAATATAAGTATCTAAGGATGATAGTTGGATGAAAACAAATCCACTACCAACTCGAATGGAAAAGTACAACACAATAAACACAATATAGGAATACCAGCTAACAATCATGGGGCTCGGAGAGAAGACATCCACGAAACATATATAACCATCCAAATCTGCGCTCCTACAAATACTCAAGAACAGATACACCTGGCAGGGGACCAGGTCCTCAGAGGGACGTAACAAGATACAGAACAACAAGCCAATTTGAATACAGTAAACATGCATAATGTTTGAAAATATATAAGTACGCTGTACAAGACAATCTATATGAATGCAAATGAGGACAACTTTTTGACGTATGGGCAAGGGTAGGCTACTCGATCTACTTCACAACTCACACACACGTCAATGGACATCAGAAATCGGCATACCACGGGGGTTGCGACCAGCGAGACTCCAGAAATCGACATACCACGGGGGTAGCGACCAGGGCGACATACGCCCGTAGTGTGAACTATATACTACGGTTTACCAGAGTGATTAAAAGCCCATACGCCTAATGATTGTCCTCTATGATACTAAGTGTCAAGTGTGTGTCAACATATCTAATATATAGTAATGACTGAAAGGAACTACACATGCAATAAATAAATAGAAATGCAATAATTATACAGAAATATACTAAGAATGCAAAATACTGTAATCAATTTGGCAAGGTATCTTGCCTGGTAAGAAAGTTGCAAGGTGTGCAGTCCAGAAGTCAAGCACACAGGATCAGAAGCTACGGCCTCAGAACAAATATCTCCGGATACTGAAATAGATATCACCAATGTTCACAGAATAAGCAAAATAGCTAAAAAGCACTTCCCTTTCGTCCAATTTGGACACAGGGACAAAACGGTAATTTCGGATAAAAGTGGGTCCACTTATGGCCCACTTTGCACCGAAAAATGTGCCAAGGGTAACAGTCTCTAAATGGGACAAATTATAGGTCAAAAAAACTCTAGATATCAATACGAACCTAACGGTATGTCCAAATATGGATTCTGATGGGCCGAACACAAATTCGCCCAAAAAGTCAATAGTGGGGCCTGCCAATTAGCGACTTGGTCAGCTGTCTCAGAATTGCATGAAAATTGGGTCACAGGACCAGCACGTTACCACGAGTCCAGTGGCACAAGTTTCGTCGCAATCTGACGAGCGTGCAAAAAAATGCGTGCGACTTTCACAAAAGTTGTGACACGGGGTGTGTCCGCGGATACGGGCTGATTCCGGCGCGCACACACGTCCGAATCAGTCTCCATAAATATTTACGTGTCCGTTTACGCTGCGCGCATCGTTCGGTACACTTGGTACACAACATGGCGGTCCCGTTTGGCGGGGCGCGCTCCATTTTATAACTTTTGAAAATCTGGGAAAAGTATGTACGCGGAATTTTCCAATAAATTTAATTCTGTCTACAGCACTTAATAATCTAGGATTATTTAATAAAAATTAAACTAGGTCAAGTGATCTACGCATACCAAAAAGAATTATCGAATTCGGATCTATGTGGTGGGAGATACGAACTCCGAAATATGGGTGATCACCGCTGTTTTTTGCGATCCCATAATTCGGTCTATTTCCGCCAACTTTGGCGCTATTTTCGCCTATGGTTTCGCTTTGTTCGAGGTCTACTATCATACAAATAAGTAAGAGGGTTAAAGGGTGAGCATACCAGTGAAGACGGAGTGGCATTTGGTTGAGCGAGGTAACGGAAAACAACTCCAGAACACAGGTACCTCGCTGTGGGAATCTGTAGTACGCGGGGTCGCGGTCGTCGGGATTTGTTTGGACGGCCTGGCGAGGTTCTCCAGCTTTGGTGGCGGCGCTCTCTAGGTCTAGATGGGAAGAGGGAGAGTCTGGATGATTAGGTTTAGGATTTAGAGAAATATATATATATATATATATATATATATATATATATATATATATATATATATATATATATATATATATATATATATATATATATATATTTAAAGGAAGAGAGAGGAGGTGGTTTAATATCCGCGTGCAAGGGGGGAAGTCTCGGCTGTGGGAATTCTCTAGCAAGGGACGGGTCTGTAATAGGAATTTGTTAGTTTGCTATGTGGGAATTTGCTAGGGGGGTCTGCTCATATGCAGAAGGGGCGGATGGTAGCTACTAAGGGAATAGTTAAGTAATAGTTAATAGGTTATTAATAATAGTTATTAGTTTATTTATAGTATTAGTTATTAATAGTATTCTTTTTTTTTCTTTTCTAAATTCCTATAAAATATATATATGTGTATATATATATATATTTATATATACTTATATACTCATAGGAAAAATCTAGAATTACACTAATACATAACATTAAGCTAGCAACTGCTCAAGGGGTCTCCTACATAAAATAAATTCAGAAAAATTTATAATTGCTCCATAAATTTCCTAAATGCACATATATATATAAATACATAGAAAAAAATTCTAAAAAATATATTTGTGCACACCATTAAGCTAGCAACTGTCCAAATGGTCTCCTACATGGAATAAATTCGAAAAAATTTCTAATGGCCCCATAAATCCTCTAAGTGCACCAACACCTTAAAATAAAAATTATTAAAAATCTATTTCTCCTAATTAGCACATAATTACTATAATTAAATTATTAATTAATAAAAAAAATATAAATACAGTTTTTAGAAATAGAGGTTTTACATTATACCCAACTTACAAAAATTTTATCCTCGAAATTAAAACTAAGCCACGGTAGCACGTCAAGGATGGTATAAGATTTGTATTGCTTAAAATACAAGGCCAGGTTTAAAGGGGTGGGCGATGTTGCGCGTTGCACATCCCAAAAAAATCATGAGAAATCCACATGAGCTAAAATAGGTTTCTTAATGTGTCGTCCAATGGTGTGGACACCTAAATGCTCTTTCGCATAAAAGTGCCCAACAATTAAAAAATTGCACAAGGATGAGAATCGGATGATGGGCACGTCTAGGATAAGGGTTTGGAATTTGTAGGAAGGCAGTGGCTAGTGTAGTGCTCCAATTATCGGAGCACGCTAAGGTGTGCTAAGTGCTATAATTATTATAAAATAAAATAAAAAATATCGTGTTCTATTTCTAACTGGATTCAATCTAGCCTTAGTCTCACTATCTAAGCCAAGTAGGTCTAATTTTGGGTGAGGGGTTCACAATCTACCGAACTTAAAATTTACCCATCTATCACCTAAGGCTATACATCTAGGAAAACTATTCCTCAAATTGTTTAATCATGTTATTCAATTCTCAAGGTTTTAACACCAAACATATCACCTATGATATGTCCTTAATCAATTATAAAAGAGAGTCACTAAGTCATGTGATTAGCCCTATGGGGTATACCTAGTATTATCAGTGTGTCAACTTATACCATCAAGAGGTTTCGTCTTTCCGAAATAAGGGAAGACGGAGAGCAATAATAAAGAATTCAAGGTGAAAGTGATAGAATACAAGTACGAGGTTCAAAGAGATTAAAGAATTTGAAAAGAAAGTTGTCAGGACAGTTGTGGATTGAAACCCTATTTTTGGTAATTTTCTATTTACATGCTCGTATCATTACAGTCATGTAACCGATACGATATATCAGACATGTCTAGGGGCAAGTATATCCGTCTACTACCATATATCTCAATCCACGTAAAGTAGTCATGCGAAGCGCGAACCAAGCGCACTAAGGTTAGCTAGACCTTAATACACCGATTCTGATTAGGCAATTATATCATTGTGTGCACCCAATAATACATATGCTATGAGCAAGCTCGATAAAAGAATAAGCTTGCAAAAACTAGGCTATAATAGCAGCATAAGTCAAGGTAGTACAGCAAACATAAATATGCTGGATTATGATGAAAGAAGGTACATAACAATAAACTAGTACTGTAATTGTCTTAAGGATACTGTAGAAACTCTTGTTAAGGTCTACGAGAAGGGGGTCTTGGTACTTATTAGGGTATCCTCTTTCATTACATAGGTCATGGTCGTCCTAAGTCTTAGTCTTAGTGCAAGTGTCAATAGTAAGAACGGAACAGTTACTGGCCTCAAGGAAAAGGAAATATAACTCGTATTGAGGTGGGGTACATATTACGCAATTTAAAACTAAGGGATAAGCACCATATCTCAATCTACAAGAATAGCTTAAACCATCAAGTTCTAACTACTAAGCACACAATTTCAAATTTTAACATTAACAACTAGAATCCCAGCAACTATATGTCCTTAACAAAGAATAAATTACCTGGCCTACAATCAGAAATATCAGATGGCACGAGTTGAAAAATGAAGAATAGAGGAACAAAATTTAGTCGTCGCGCAATTAGCGAACGCCAAGGTTTCAGAGGAATAAGTCATAAAACTAAATAGAAAGACTCTAGATAATGGCATGGTGTTCTAAGGGAATATGCTATGCTACTCTCTGTGTTTAAGGTATGATCAAGAAAATATTCTATGCATTGCTCTTGGCTTTCTATGGTACTGTTTGCTACTATTAAGACAAAAGCTAAATTTATAGTTCTCTAGTACTATCTCACCATGAAAATCTAGATTAATCCTAATACTGAACCTTGGATTTCTATTGGTTCCTCAATACTAGGGTCAAATATTATGGTAAAACTTCTGGCTAACTCTAGTAGTGTCTATACTACTCTCAAGTCTTCATAATACATCAAAGGGTAATGGTAAACCAGTCTATAGAGAAGGAATTCTAGGGTTCACTGGATATTCTAAACTTAATAGTGTGTCAACACTCTAGTTGTACTCTTAATAGGAAGGTTACCTTACTTATCATCTAACGACAGGAACTTCTATTTTCTAGAGGGGGCTATACTCATGGAATTATCAGGGAAGTACAGATATCAAGCAGGATGCAATTATTCAGATAGAACAAATAGGAGGAAGATAAATCATAGTTAATTATGGATGAGATCCTATACTCTTTTCCTAGGTGCAGGCTTGTTCGGTACAATAACGTAACCGAGACAATATGCTCTCGACCTGCATGGGCCCCGAAGAAGAAGAGCGGTGGTACTGCAGGTAGAAGACTGGAGGTGAAGATGTACAATAGAGGCGGGTGGAGGTTCTTGTTGAGTCTAGGCCACTGGAATTCGAGTTGTGGTACCATCATCAACGGCTCCGAATGGACAAAGTTTCTGATCATAAGTGAGTTGCGAGCCGGAGACGAAATAGAGCTCTGGGCCTTCAGGGAGAAGGGATCACAAGATCAAGATCATGAGAGGAAGCAGCTGTGCTTTGTTCTAGCCGCCAAGAAGAAGCCACAATGATTTAACGTTGCTATATTTAAATCTGTTGTTGTTGGTTCTTGGTTCTTGGTTTTTGTTTTCAAATATTTTAATATTAAAATTTTAATCTTGTAAACTTGATTTAAATAGAAATTTATGCATGCAATCATGCTCTAGTGTTATTGTTCGGGATAAATTTATACTTTCCAGCTAGATAGTTATTTTTCGTTTTTCTCGCACTATCGGCTACATTGTATTATTAATGGTTGTTTCTTCATAATCCTGTGGTTTTGGAAATAGTAGTAACGCTTGGTTTCTTCACAATCCTGTGGTCCACATCTATACACAACAATATGATCAGCTTGTACGTAGTGGAGACAGCGTACAATTTTGCATAGATCTCTATCTCTAGCCTTTGTTTCGACGAGTTCTACCTATCATGTACCTCTCCTGCCGTCTGAACTTGGAGGTATACAGATAGATGGAGAATGTTGTGATAGCATGTAGGCACTCAACCCGCGTATCTCGTCCCTGTGTTAAGTTTGCGATAAGAGCAACTATGGAGATAGGAACACATATGACTAGTCATGAGCTGAAGGAGATACTAGAGGGGGTGGTCATGGTGTTTCAGAAGAAATTAGAGGAGACATCATCAAGTAGGGCAGTCGTGCCCGTACCAGAACCGTTGCAGGTGATGAAGAAGATAGAGTTGCTACCCAATGACATAAAACTTGAAGGGGCGAGAAACTACCTAAGTTGGTCTAGGAGGGCGCTGTGGAACCTTCGGACCAAGGGACTTGAAAATTTTGTGAAGGGGGAGTGCACTGAGCCAGAGGATAAGACTAGTGCCAAGTGGAGCACATGAAGTCACATTAATTCTCTGGTGGTTTCTTGGCTGCTGACTTCTGTGTTTCCATCCATAGCTGGGATAGTGGAGTCAATATGCAGTGCAGTTATTGTTTGGAAGACATTGGCTTGAATATACTCTTGAGCTGGAACTGTCATATTGATGATGGAAGTTGAAAAAAAGATTGATGCTACCACACAGGAGAGAAGACAATACTCCAGTATTTAGTGGAGCTACGTCGCTTATGGACGGACTTGGATCACTATGATCCGCTATCATTGCAAAACCCGGCAGATGTTCTCCTTGAAAAATATTACCTTGAGCGTAGGCGTGTGGCTCATTTTATCAAGGGTCTAAACCCACAGTTTAAGGCTAGGAGGGCAACAATGTGTCATCTGCCATATTTTCTATCCCTGGATGAGGATGTTGGATCGATGGAGCAAGAAGAGATCTGACAAAAGTGATGAAAGGTGAGACCTCACCCGGTGTCCGCTCGATATTGATGATTCCTAGTGCTCCCATTAGCGATGACAGGGAGTGCTACAATTGCCGGAAGATCGGACATCTCAGCTACAACTGCCCTCAACCCCTCAATTTTAGTCGTGGCCAAGGAGACATAGGACAAAGAGATGGACGTGCAGGTCAAGGAGGCAGGAGACATGAAGGTAGGGGAGTTGCTCACCTAACTGTGCTAGAGGAGACCACTACTAAGATGACTGGAGCCGAGATAACATAGATGGGGGAACTACGTCAGTTCAAGCTTCAGAATTAGAGTTCTAAGGGCAAGGAACAGGCCACTCAGGATCTGGCTGACTCTACCTACCTTGGTAACTTTACTGGTTACACTGCTCATATGGGCAACAATATCCCGGTTTAGGCACTTGCATCCACTAAATCTCATACTGATTTGATCATATACTTAGGTTCATCTAGGCATATCATAGGTGCATCTAGTGAGTTTATATTATATTATCCGAGCAAACATATGCATTCCGAGATAGTTCATACTGTCGATGGGACATCCCAATCCATCAGGGATATTGGCTCGGTCCATTGTACTTCATATGTTATCCTGTCGTATGTCTTGCATGTTCCTTCATTTTTGGTCAACTTACTTTCTGGTAGCTCTCTCATTGATCAACTGAATTGTACTGTTCTTTTTGATCGAGATATATTTTTTTTCCAGGAGAAGGCCACGGGGAAGAGGCTTGGGACTGGCATCAAGCGTGATGGCCTTTGGTACCTGGACAGGGAGGCTGCAATGCTCGCTGCTACCGTTAGTGGAGGGCCAGAGACAAAAGCAATGCTTCAACACTGCAGATTGGGGCATTTATCTTTTGATAGTTTGATTAAGTTGGAACTTGAGATAAAGGATAAAGTAGACAAAAAAATATTATTTTTTAATGCTTGTGAACATAGGAAGCATACACATTCTACTTATAAAATGGCTGGTCTTCGAAGTCTTGAGTCATTTGCACTTGTTCATTCTGATGTTTGGGGATCGTGTCCTACTACTTCCATCAGTGGATTCAGATGGTTTGTTACCTTCATTGATTTCTACTCACATTTGACCTGGATCTACATAATGAAGCAAAAATCTATTGTGTACAAATATTTTTAAGACTTCTCGACGTATGTGAAGACTCAGTTTGGAGTAAATATGAAGATTCTTCGAACAGATAATGGGACCGAGTATACCAACAAGGAGTTTGCTAATTTAATCTCTAGTCAGGAAATTCTTCATCAAACCACTTACCCAGATACTCCTGCTCAGAATGGGGTGGCTGAACGCAAGAACAGACATCTACTAGAAGTAACACATTCTTTGATGTTGACAATGAATATGCCGAAGTTATTATGGAGTGAGTCTGTTATGACAGCAACTTATCTAATTAAGAGGATGCCGTCAAGAGTAGAAGGGATGAAGACACTATATGAGATGCTCTTGGGCTCTAATATTTTTATTGTTTCACCCAGAGTGTTTGGCTGCACATATTTTGGGCGAGATCACAGAATGATGGTGAGCAAGTTGGATCCACAAGCAGCTAAATGTATCTTTTTGGGCTACCCATCAAGTCAGAAAGGATACAAGTGTTGATGTCCCACTGAAAGAAGGTTGTTTGTCAGTATGGATGTGACCTTCCGGAAGTTTGAACCATTTTATGGAGAGAAGACAGAGTTAAGTTTCTTGTTCGAGGATGGCTCTACTAATGCTAGTAGAGAAGGAGATAATGAGAGTGGCATTGTGGTTGGTATGATTATATGTCCTTTTGAGTCACCGATGAGTGATGGTATCTCAGGAGAGCCGATGTTCAGGGGGAGCTGAGAGTATATAGGTAGCATGAGCAGCATGAGCTTCCTCCTTCTGTTCCTAGGCTAGTACCCACAAATACTGATATCCTAAGTCCCTCTTCTCCAGGACCTTCTTCAGCCCATCCACCTGAGTCACCTGGTACCAATTTCTCCTCTGATGCTTCTAATACTCCTGTCTTACTTTATAAAAATTCTAGAGTCAATATTGAAAAACCTCCAGCTAAGTTTGATAGTTGGAGTACTGACATTGCACATTATATTTTATATGCATCCACTCCACGTGCATATAAGTCCTTCCTTGCATCATTAGATTCAGTGCTTGTACCTAACAACTGGCAGGTAGCTAAGCAAGATCCTAGGTGGTTGAGTGCCATACAAGAGGAACTTTCGGCCATGAAAAAGAACGACACATGGGAGCAAGTACCACTGCCAGCTGGAAAGCATGTTGTTGGATGTAAATGGGCACTACCAGAATAATCCAAATTAGCGACGCCTGAAAACGTCGCTAAATGGTCTAAAATATCGCTAAAAAAATTAGTGACATAATTAGCGACGTAATTAGCGACGTTTTAATGAAGTCGCATTTAAGCTAGTCGCTGACAGGAAAATTTTGCAAAACGTTGCTATAGCGACATTTTCTAGTGACGTATTTGCGTCGCTAATATTATTCTTAACATTAGCGACGTATTTTGTGTCGCTAAATATCGCTAACTTTTTCTGTTTTGCGACATTTTGTAACACATTTAGCGATATTTTATTGACCTGGCAAATATTGTCCTGTCAGCAATTTAGCAACATTCAGCGACGTATTCTGCGATATTTTTAGTGACGTATTTAGCTACGTATTTAGCGACATTTATAAACATCGCTAAACGATGCTAAACGTCGCTAAATTTTTAGTGAAAAATAAAAAAAATGTAAAATGGTTTCGAAACCAATCTTCCTGCAGTTTATGAATTCCCAATTTATATAAATAGACCTGGAGCAACCCTCCGTTGAATTTCTTGGGTTCGCCGACCCCTTCGGTGGAACACTCAACACCGGTATATTAACATATATTTAATATGAATAAAATAAATACATAGATTTATAATAGTTTATAAAAATAGTCAGACCCGGAGCAACCCTCCATTGAATTTTTTTCGTACGAAATATCACAAAAGTATATGAAATATCATAGTCACACAATAAACACAAAATAAAAGTATCATAGTCACACAAAAAGTACAATATAAAAGTATCACAATCGCACAATAACCACAAAAAAAGTATCACAGTTACACCATAAGTCTTATCTAATTTCTCAATCTCTTAAGAAAATCCAATATGCTGGGGCAGAACCCAGTCCCTCAGATACTTCGCATAAGCAGCGTCTACTCCATCAATCTCCACTATAGGTGCTGGGTGACTGGAACTCCCCCTCTGAGCTGGTGCCTTCCCAACAGTAGGAGGCACCACTTCCTCCTTAACAACCGTCTTCAATTTAACAGTAGGAGGTATCTCTTCCTCCTTAACATTCACTTCCTCCTTAACCGTAGGAGGTATCACTTTCTCCTTAACAGTAGGAGGTGCCTCTTCCTCCTTAACAGTAGGAGGTGCCTCTCTCAAACGACGTGCACAAGCTCGGGTCATGGGTGTCATCTGGTAAGATAGATGAAAACAAATAATATAATTGATAACATATATAAATATATGTATCTATATAGTTAAAATAGATGTTACGTTCCATATTAAAAATACAGTACAAAATTTAGTTGTTATATGTTCATGTTATTGTACTCATAGATAGTATTTTTTTGTTGCAATTTAGACATTTTACATTGTTAATGAACAGAGAGAAAAATAGAATTGTGTAATGTATAGGTTCAACAGTGCATTTGATAGTGCTAGTAAGTAGTAGCTAGTGAAATATCTTTTAAAATAATGCTGTGAGGTTGAAGTATATTACATTGGTGAGATAGTGGTAAATAGGAGCTGGTAAATATGAGTGCCACAAACACGTGAGTTGGCCTCTAGTTCACTATCATTTAGCTATGTTTTGTCATAGTTGCCTATGAATGTCATTCCTGACTGATCAAGTGGCCTCTAGGTAGGATTGATTTTAAATGTGTGTGCACAAGTGTATTCATGATATACTTTAGCACCAGGGGTGTGTGTGTGAGAGAGAGAGAGACTAGGTAAGTATTAACCTAGTTTCAGAGTGGTTGCAATAGCAGATCGTTGGCAGTATTGTCACGCCCCAGTCCCAAAATATATAGGACTAGGACACGTAAGCATGCCAGCCGCATGGATATGGCAACTCCAATATATGGAAACCATAACCCATACGTACGCTGTAATATGAGTATCAAATCCACAAGTGGTATAAAATGTATCACAAGTCACAGGATATAATCTAAATCTCATCCATGAAAATCAAATATAAATAAATAACCAATGTCTATCAAACTAGATCTCAATATAAGTATCTAAGGATGATAGTTGGATGAAAACAAATCCACTACCAACTCGAATGGAAAAGTACAACACAATAAACACAATATAGGAATACCAGCTAACAATCATGGGGCTCGGAGAGAAGACATCCACGAAATATATATAACCATCCAAATCTGCGCTCCTACAAATACTCAAGAACAGATACACCTGGCAGGGGACCAGGTCCTCAGAGGGACGTAACAAGATACAGAACAACAAGCCAATTTGAACACAGTAAACATGCATAATGTTTGAAAATATATAAGTACGCTGTACAAGACAATCTATATGAATGCAAATGAGGACAACTTTTTGACGTATGGGCAAGGGTAGGCTACTCGATCTACTTCACAACTCACACACACGTCAATGGATATCAGAAATCGGCATACCACGGGGGTTGCGACCAGCGAGACTCCAGAAATCGACATACCACGGGGGTAGCGACCAGGGCGACACACGCCCGTAGTGTGAACTATATACTACGGTTTACCAGAGTGATTAAAAGCCCATACGCCTAATGATTGTCCTCTATGATACTAAGTGTCAAGTGTGTGTCAACATATCTAATATATAGTAATGACTGAAAGGAACTACACATGCAATAAATAAATAAAAATGCAATAATTATACAGAAATATACTAAGCATGCAAAATACTATAATCAATTTGGCAAGGTATCTTGCCTAGTAAGAAAGTTGCAAGGTGTGCAGTCCAGAAGTCAAGCACACAGGATCAGAAGCTACGGCCTCAGAACAAATATCTCCGGATGCTGAAATAGATATCACCAATGTTCACAGAATAAGCAAAATAGCTAAAAAGCACTTCCCTTTCGTCCAATTTGGACACAGAGGCAAAACGGTAATTTCGGATAAAAGTGGGTCCACTTATGGCCCACTTTGTACCGAAAAATGTGCCAAGGATAACAGTCTCTAAATGGGACAAATTATAGGTCAAAAAAACTCTAGATGTCAATACGAACCTAACGGTATATCCAAATGTGGATTCTGATGGGCCGAACACAAATTCGCCCAAAAAGTCAACAGTAGGGCCTGCCAATTAGCGACTTGGTCAGCTGTCTCAGAATTGCATGAAAATTGGGTCACAGGACCAGCACGTTACCACGAGTCCAGTGGCACAAGTTTCGTCGCAATCTGATGAGCGTGCAAAAAAATGCGTGCGACTTTCACAAAAGTTATGATACGGGGTGTGTTCGCGGATACGGGCTGATTCCGGCGCGCACACGCGTCCGAATCAGTCTCCATGAATATTTACATGTCCGTTTACGCTGCGCGCAGTGTTCGGTACACTTGGTACAAAATGGGGTGGTCCCGTTTGGCAGGGCGCGCTCCGTTTTACAACTTTTGAAAATCTGGGAAAAGTGTGTACGCAGAATTTTCTAATAAATTTAATTCTGTCTACAGCAGTTAATAATCTAGGATTATTTAACAAAAATTAAACTAGGTCAAGTGATCTACGCATACCAAAAAGAATCATCGAATTTGGATCTCTGTGGTGGGAGATACGAACTCCGAAACATGGGTGATCACCGCAGTTTTCTGCGATCCCATAATTCGGTCTATTTCCGCCAACTTTGGCGCTGTTTTCGCCTATGGTTTCGCTTTGTTCGAGGTCTACTATCATACAGATATGTAAGAGGGTTAAAGGGTGAGCATACCAGTGAAGACGGAGTGGCATTTGGTTGAGCGAGGCAACGGAAAACAACTCCAGAACACAGGTACCTCGCTGTGGGAATCTGTAGTATGCGGGGTCGCGGTCGTCGGGATTTGTTTGGACGGCCTGGCGAGGTTCTCCAGCTTTGGTGGCGGCGCTCTCTAGGTCTAGATGGGAAGAGGGAGAGTCTGGATGATTAGGTTTAGGATTTAGAGAAATATATATATATATATATATATATATATATATATATATATATATATAAGGAAGAGAGAGGAGGTGGTTTAATATCCGCGTGCAAGGGGGGAAGTCTCGGCTGTGGGAATTCTCTAGCAAGGGGCGGGTCTATAATAGGAATTTGTTAGTTTGCTAGGTGGGAATTTGCTAGGGGGGTCTGCTCATATGCAGAAGGGGCGGATGGTAGCTACTAAGGGAATAGTTAAGTAATAGTTAATAGGTTATTAATAATAGTTATTAGTTTATTTATAGTATTAGTTATTAATAGTATTCTTTTTTTTCTTTTCTAAATTCCTATAAAATATATATATGTATATATATATTTATATATACTTATATACTCATAGGAAAAATCTAGAATTACACTAATACATAACATTAAGCTAGCAACTGCTCAAGGGGTCTCCTACATAAAATAAATTCAGAAAAATTTATAATTGCTCCAAAAATTTCCTAAATACACATATATATATAAATACATAGAAAAAAATTCTAAAAAATATATTTGTGCACACCATTAAGCTAGCAACTGTCCAAAGGGTCTCCTACATGGAATAAATTCGAAAAAATTCCTAATGGCCCCATAAATCCTCTAAGTGCACCAACACCTTAAAATAAAAATTATTAAAAATCTATTTCTCCTAATTAGCACATAATTACTATAATTAAATTATTAATTAATAAAAAAATATAAATACAGTTTTTAGAAATAGGGGTTTTACATTATACCTAACTTACAAAAATTTCGTCCTCGAAATTAAAACTAAGCCACGGTAGCACGTCAAGGATGGTATAAGATTTGTATTGCTTAAAATACAAGGCCAGGTTTAAAGGGGTGGGCGATGTTGCGCGTTGCACATCCCAAAAAAATTATGGGAAAATCCACATGAGCTAAAATAGGTTTCTTAATGTATCGTCCAATGGTGTGGACACCTAAATGCTCTTTCGCATAAAAGTGCCCAACAATTGAAAAATTGCACAAGGATGAGAATCGGATGATGGGCACGTCTAGGATAAGGGTTTGGAATTTGTAGGAAGGCAGTGGCTAGTGTAGTGCTCCAATTATCGGAGCACGATAAGGTGTGCTAAGTGCTATAATTATTACAAAATAAAATAAAAAATATCGTGTTCTATTTCTAACTGGATTCAATCTAGCCTTAGTCTCACTATCTAAGCCAAGTAGGTCTAATTTTGGGTGAGGAGTTCACAATCTACCGAACTTAAAATTTACCCATCTATCACCTAAGGCTATACATCTAGGAAAACTATTCCTCAAATTGTTTAATCATGTTATTCAATTCTCAAGGTTTTAACACCAAACATATCACCTATGATATGTCCTTAATCAATTATAAATGAGAGTCACTAAGTCATGTGATTAGCCCTATGGGGTATACCTAGTATTATCAGTGTGTCAACTTATACCAGCAAGAGGTTTCGTCTTTTCGAAATAAGGGAAGACGGAGAGCAATAATAAAGAATTCAAGGTGAAAGTGATAGAATACAAGTACGAGGTTCAAAGAGATTAAAGAATTCGAAAAGAGAGTTGTCAGGACAGTTGTGGATTGAAACCCTATTTTTGGTAATTTTCTATTTACATGCTCGTATCATTACAGTCATGTAACCGATACGATATATCAGACATGTCTAGGGGCAAGTATATCCGTCTACTACCATATATCTCAATCCACGTAAAGTAGTCATGCGAAGCGCGAACCAAGCGCACTAAGGTTAGCTAGACCTTAATACACCGATTCTGATTAGGCAATTATATCATTGTGTGCACCCAATAATACATATGCTATGAGCAAGCTCGATAAAAGAATAAGCTTGCAAAAACTAGGCTATAATAGCAGCATAAGTCAAGGTAGTACAGCAAACATAAATATGCTGGATTATGATGAAAGAAGGTACATAACAATAAACTAGTACTGTAATTGTCTTAAGGATACTGTAGAAACTCTTGTTAAGGTCTACAAGAAGGGGGTCTTGGTACTTATTAGGGTATCCTCTTTCATTACATAGGTCATAGTCGTCCTAAGTCTTAGTCTTAGTGCAAGTGTCAATAGTAAGAACAGAACAGTTACTGGCCTCAAGGGAAAGGAAATATAACTCGTATTGAGGTGGGGTACATATTACGCAATTTAAAACTAAGGGATAAGCACCATATCTCAATCTACAAGAATAGCTTAAACCATCAAGTTCTAACTACTAAGCACACAATTTCAAATTTTAACATTAACAACTAGAATCCCAGCAACTATATATCCTTAACAAAGAATAAATTACCTGGCCTACAATCAGAAATATCAGATGGCACGAGTTGAAAAATGAAGAATAGAGGAACAAAATTTAGTCGTCGCGCAATTAGCGAATGCCAAGGTTTCAGAGGAATAAGTCATAAAACTAAATAGAAAGACTCTAGATAATGGCATGGTGTTCTAAGGGAATATGCTATGCTACTCTCTGTGTTTAAGGTATGATCAAGAAAATATTCTATGCATTGCTCTTGGCTTTCTATGGTACTGTTTGCTACTATTAAGACAAAAGCTAAATTTATAGTTCTCTAGTACTATCTCACCATGAAAATCTAGATTAGTCCTAATACTGAACCTTGGATTTCTATTGGTTCCTCAATACTAGGGTCAAATATTATGGTAAAACTTCTGGCTAACTCTAGTAGTGTCTATACTACTCTCAAGTCTTCATAATACATCAAAGGGTAATGGTAAACCAGTCTATAGAGAAGGAATTCTAGGGTTCACTGGATATTCTAAACTTAATAGTGTGTCAACACTCTAGTTGTACTCTTAATAGGAAGGTTATCTTACTTATCATCTAACGACAGGAACTTCTATTTTCTAGAGGGGGCTATACTCATGGAATTATCAGGGAAGTACAGATATCAAGCAGGATGCAATTATTCAGATAGAACAAATAGGAGGAAGATAAATCATAGTTAATTATGGATGAGATCCTATACTCTATTCCTAGGTGCAGGCTTGTTCGGTACAATAACGTAACCGAGACAATATGCTCTCGACCTGCATGGGCCACCACAAAAATATGACACGCCCCAGTCCTAAAATATATAGGACTAGGACACATAAGCATGACAGCCGCATGGATATGGCAACTCCAATAAATGAAAACCATAACCCATACGTACGCTGTAATATGAGTATCAAATCCACAAGTGGTATAAAATGTATCACAAGTCACAGGGTATAATCTAAATCTCATCCACGAAAATCAAATATAAATAAATAACCAATGTCTATCAAACTAGATCTCAATATAAGTATCTAAGGATGATAGTTGGATGAAAACAAATCCACTACCAACTCGAATGGAAAAGTACAACACAATAAACACAATATAGGAATACCAGCTAACAATCATGGGGCTCGGAGAGAAGACATCCACGAAACATATATAACCATCCAAATCTGCGCTCCTACAAATACTCAAGAACAGATACACCTGGCAGGGGACCAGGTCCTCAAAGGGACGTAACAAGATACAGAATATCAAGCCAATTTGAATACAGTAAACATTCATAATGTTTGAAAATATATAAGTACACTGTACAAGACAATCTATATGAATGCAAATGATGACAACTTTTCGACGTATGGGCAAGGGTAGGCTACTCGATCTACCTCACAACTCACACACACGTCAATGGACATCAGAAATTGACATACCGCGGGGGTAGCGACCAGCGAGACTCCAGAAATCGACATACCGCGGGGGTAGCGACCAGCGCGACACATGCCCGTAGTGCAAACTATATACTACGGTTTACCAGAGTGGTTAAAAGCCCATACGCCTAATGATTTTCCTCTATGATACTAAGTGTCAAGTGTGTGTCAACATATCTAATATATAGTAATGACTGAAAGGAACTACATATGCAATAAATAAACAAAAATATAATAATTATACAGAAATATACTAAGCATGCAACATACTGTAAGCAATTTGGCAAGATATCTTGCCTGGTAAGAAAGCTACAAGATGTGCTGTCCAGAAGTCAAGCACACAGGATCAGAAGCTACGGCCTCAGAACAAATATCTCCGGATGCTGAAATAGATATCACCAACGTTCCTAGAATAAGCAAAATAGATAAAAAGCACTTTTCTTTCGTTCAATTTGGATACAGGGGCAAAACGATAATTTTGGGTAAAAGTGGGGTCCACTTGTGGCCCACTTTGCACCAAAAAATATGCCAAGGGTAATATTCTCTAAATGGGACAAATTATAGGTCAAACAAACTCTAGATGTCAATACGAACCCAACGGTATGTCCAAATATGGATTCCGATAGGCCGAACACAAATTTGCCCAAAAAGTCAACCGTGGGGCCCGCCAATTGGCGACTTGGTCAACTATCTCAGAATTGTGTGAAAATTGGGTCACAGGACCAGCGCTTTACTACGAGTCCAGTGTGCAAGTTTCGTCTCAATCTGACGAGCCTGCACAAAATGTGTGCGACATTCACAAAAGTTATGACACGGAGTGTGTCCACGGATACAGGCTGATTTCGGCGTGCACACGCGTCCGAATTAGTCTTCGTAAATTTTTACGCTTTCGGTTATGCTGTGCGCACCGTTCGGTACACTTGGTACACGACGGGGCGGTCCCGTTTGGTAGGGCGCGCTCCGTTTCACAACTTTTAGAAATCTAGTAAAAGTGTGTACGCGGGGTTTTTCAATGAATTTAATTTTATCTACAGCAGTTAATAATCTAGGATTATTTAACATAAATTAAACTAGTTCAAGTGATCTACGCATACCAAAAAGAATCATCGAATTTGGATCTCTGTGGTGGGAGATACGAACTCCGAAACATGGGTGATCACCGCAGTTTTCTGCGATCCCAGAATTTGGTCTATTTTTGCCAACTTTGGCGCTATTTTCGCCTATGGTTTCACGTTATTCGAGGTCTACTATCATACAGATATGTAAGAGGGTTAAGGGGTGAGCATATTGGTGAAGACGGGGTGGCGTAGCGACGGAAAACAACTCCGGAATACAGGTACCTCGCTGTGGGAATTTGTAGTACGCGGGGTCGCGGTCGTCGGGATTTGTTTGGACGGCCTGGCGAGGTTCTCCGGCTGTGGTGGCGTCGTTCTCTAGGTCTATATAGGAAGAGGGAGAGTCTGGATGATTAGGTTTAGGGTTTAGAGAAATATATATATATATATATATATATATATATATATATATATATATATATATATATATATTTAAAGGAAGAGAGAGGAGGTGGTTTAATATCCGCGGGCAAGGGGGGAAGTCTCGGTTGTGGGAATTCTCTAGCAAGGGGCGGGTCTGCAATAGGAATTTGTTAGTTTGCTAGGTGAAAATTTGCTAAAGGGGGGGGGGGGGTCTGCTCATATGCAGAAGGGGCGGATGGTAGCTACTAAGGGAATAGTTAAGTAATAGTTAATAAGTTATTAATAATAGTTATTAGTTTATTTATAGTATTAGTTATTAATAGTATTCTTTTCTTTTCTTTTCTAAATTCCTATAAAATAAATATGTATATATATATATATATTTATATATACGTATATACTCATAGGAAAAATCTAGAATTACACTAATACATAACATTAAGCTAGCAACTGCTCAATGGGTCTCCTACATGAAATAAATTCGAGAAAATTTATAATTGATCCATAAATTCCCTAAATGCACATATATATATATATATATACATAAAAAAAATTCTAAAAAATATATTTGTGCACACCATTAAGCTAGCAACTGTCCAAAGGGTCTCCTACATGGAATAAATTCGAAAAAATTCCTAATGGCCCCATAAATCCTCTAAGTGAACCAACACCTTAAAATAAAAATTATTAAAAATCTATTTCTCCTAATTAGCACATAATTACTACAATTAAATTATTAATTAATAAAAAATATAAATATGGTTTTTAGAAATAGGGGTTTTACAAGTGTTGTAGGCAAGACATTAGAAAAGGGATTTCAACAGCAGCATTAGAAGGTTGATGCGTGTGTACACTGATGAGGGGATTTAAGAGTGAGTTGGTATCATAGAATGGGTAGACGTCTGGATTGATACCAATGTATCAGTCATAAAGAGTAGCAGTTAAATGGTTGACTATCAATTGGCAGTGTGAGTGATTGTGTGTGAGGGAGTGTGTTACAGGTGTATGTGGGAGTGCAGTATCAGTTGCACACTGATTCTTTAATCGATGACCAAGGTGTTGCAGCTATGGCACTAGGTGCAGGGAGTTATCAAATGTGGTTGGAGTGAGGGGCTGCTCACTTTAGTTCTCAGCTTCTTCAACTATTCAGTGAAGGAGTATCAGATGTGTCTAGGGGTGTATAACTCCAGTGAACCTTATGCTCGGGTTTGAGTGTCCAGAGTGCATTGACATAGCAGTGAGTACCTGTGTGTTTTGTGTGTCGTGTGGGTTAGTGTGGTTAGTTAATAGAGTGGTAACTTGGTTAATAATCGATAAGGATGGGCACTTGGTATCAGTCAAGTGACTCAATCCAGGAAGAGGTGCCAGGTTAAGCACAGTGGGGTATATATATATATATATATATATATATATATATATATATATATATATGAATATTAATATTAGTGTTTGTTATTAGAGTGTATGTATCTTAGTGTATATGAGTGTTCACTATGTATGTGTTGGGGTTGCTCGAGTGTAAGTCTGCATTAAGGTGACACTGTGTGCAGTGCAATTGCCTGCAACAGGTGCAAGAACATGTATTTAAGGTGTGTTCACTGAACAATAGTGTAAAGTATGACTCGGGTTACTGTGATGTGCAGACTTTGAGTGTCAACTGAACTGTTTAGTTGGAGTCAGTAAATGAGAGTTGTGTGGAGCTTGCTGTGTGCAAATTCTGCACATAAGTATAATCTTGAAGTGGTGGTACAGGTTCATGTGAGGTGTATTGGAGTGTTGAGTGTTTGTCTCGAGTATAGGTTGAGAGGACTGTGGTTGTGCGATGTGGTATTGTCGGGTTGTATTAGCATGTAGTTGCAGCAGCAAAATTAAAATAATGTAGCAACAACAAGCTCAATTAGGGGGGAGAGGTCGAGTTCAGTCCAGACTTGCCAGTGCATTAGGCAAGCAATCATATGGTTGAAGCAATGAGAATGCATTAAGAGGGTTGTTGGAAGTAGACATTAGGTTATTATTGGCTACTTGTTGTTGAAAACATGATTATAGTTTGGTGGATATTCTAAACCATAAGAACCTAGTAACTTGTCGATTTTTTTTTCATTGAGAGGGTTTAAAGCAATGAGAGGAGAATCAACGACTCGAGAACTTGGGGTTTGGGATGTGACGTTAGCAACGTCAATTTATGATTTATGGAATCATTGATTTTATATTCGAGGACAATATTTTAATAAGGTATGTAGCAATAATAGCTAAATTATTAATTTTATTATTTAATATTAGTATTGTTGTTATTGGAAGAAGATTTATAATTTTCCATATAGTCTTTAAATCATAAGCTACCATTTGTCTCTAGCCACTCCTATAATTAAATTCTTGGCCCAAGATTTCTAAGCGATTTTTTTTTCCTAAGAAATCATTTTTCCTTCCTTTTTTTTCTTTTTTCTTTCATCTTTCTTGGGTTTTTCTACCAGGCCAACTACATATCCCTTCGTTATCTTTCACCGTTTTTTTATTCACTTCATCATCTCCATCTTATTCTTCTGGCAGACTACTCAATTTTTTCTCAAAACTAAAAGCCAGCTCCTCCCGTTTATTTTCAATCCATATAATTAATTTTAGACCTATCTGAAGCTAAGCCCGTATCCATCTTAAATTTTCTTAACCCAACATATCTAATTCCACTTTGTGAAACCCAATTTCTTTCATTCAAGCCTATTCCATTGTTGCCAATTTTTTTCCCAATCTAGTTTAATATTATGACTACATCTTTTTAATATATAAATATTTTTCTTAAACAATTTTAGCCCATATCTTTAATCCCCTCTCTGCTCATCATTCGTCGAATGAGTCGACTTGGGAGCACGAGGACTCTATTCGTGTGCGTTTACCTCACTTGCCTGAGGATCAAGGTACGCATTTACGTACTGTGTTTCAATACCCGTACTATTTTAATTCTCATTCCTGCTATTCATACATTTATTCTTAATTTCGAGAAAAAAATTCTTCTAAGTCGGAAAGGATGTAAACCCCCTCTTTTATTTTTTGTTATTATTATTATTATTATTATTATTAATTTAGGATTTGGGAGTAGAATTAACCTGATTGTTTAGGACATTAAAACTTATATAAATTATTAAAGTATTATTACTTAAGATCTTAGTTAAGAAATTATATTCTTCATATAAGTACACTTTGTTTTAGCTTAATTTGTGTACTAATAGATATTAAATACTTAACTTGAGTGCAACCCACCTTTTGTGTTTGGTCCTCTTAAACACAACTACATGGAGGCATTAGAGTATTTAGTTTGCACTTATGCTAACTCAACCACATGGAACCTATACCTAACCTATTACTAGAATGGCAAGCAAGCAACAGCTTGCATGTTTCTATTTACATGCAGTTTTATGCATTGAACCCCACCCTTTGCTTTTACACCCGAACACTTCCTAAAACCCGGTGTTATGTGTGCTGTGGAGAGCTCAAAGGAAGCAAACATCCAATAGATCGAACCCAGCCCATTGTTTACACCCGAACCCATGTTGTTATAGGAGCAACAGCTCCATGCTGTAACCAGCATATATATGCATGGTATTGTTCCGTACTAGTCAGTAGTCTCCCCAACCAATCTCGTTGCCTTGCCTTCCCTCTAAATAATGTCTCCTTCCCCCTTTCTCTTGCAAACCTTAACCTAGCCGCCTCTATTCATTAAGCACCCCTCAATCATCCATGATCTCGTTGCCTTTCCCTTCGCAGACCGCAGGCCATTGTTTCTCCCCCTCGACGCGATCGTCAACATCTCTTTCTCGCGAGCAACCGAGGAGTCTTCTTCCCGACAGTGCGGGTGCTATCAATGTCCTTTTTTGGTGAATGATCTCTTATCCACCTCGAAGGTTTAGAACTACCTTCCCTTCTTTCAACCTTGTTTCTAAATTTAAGTATTTCTCTCCTTGTATTATTATTTATTAGTGGGTTCTTTCTCGTTACCATGGGTGGGATGTTTTATGTGTTTTGGGGATCATAGGAATGGTGTGTTGTATTGAACGTGAGTAATATTAAAGAGGGATTGATGGTAGTAAAGTTCTTTCTTCTTCTTTTTTTCTCTTATATCATGTTGGTTAACAACCGAGGGATTCTTGAGGTTGCACTGATGCCACTGAGGGTTAGATTTGAGGGTGTTATGTGTGTTTGGAAGAGGTGATAGATGTATCATGCGGATGATATATATATTGCAGTATAGAAATATTCATGGTGGTAGAGATCATTTACTTGTTTGTGTTTTAGTTAACTAGATCTACACTCTAAGCCAATGTGTGTGTTTATATATGTGTATGAGTGCAAGAATAAAACACACATCAGAGTATTGAGTGTATTTAGGGATGAGTTTCCATGGGGATAATATAGGTTCGGGTGAGCTCCTAGAAATGGTGGTTAGGAGCCAAACACACTCCTATGTATGTAGATGTTATGGTAATATCCGTGTGTGATTGTATTGGCTACATGGAGACCTAAAAAATGTGCCAGGTGGAGTTGGCTAGGTATTCAAATTTATTATAATAGGTCAATGTGTGATATTGGAGTATTTTGATATTTAAACTTATGAATGGTGTGTTGGAATGAGAAGTAGAAATTAAGCATGATAATATAGGATTTTTTTATGTGAAGTAAATAAATAAATGGAAGGGACGGTGATTAGAAGTAGCTAAGTGCATAAGGCTATGGAGATTGGGTCCTTCCTCTGAACTTGTGGGTTTTAATGTTTAAGGTGATTATAGATCCTGTATGCAATGACCTATAAGCAGCAATAGGAAAGAATGAAATGTGTCTGTGTATATAAGTTGGTTTTTAAGAAGAAAATAATAGTAAATTGGAAGTGTGTTCATGAATATGGCTTGTGTACAGGAAAATTTACTAGTGTGGAATAGTATATTTTTGCTGTTATTATCGTACAAATTTATTTCCGAAGAGGATCATATCAATGAAATATGGCATATTATTGGGTTCTTATGTATATGCCAATACAGTTGGGGTAAGTTAAGTTCATGTATAGGAGAATAGGTATTTGCTCTATGAGTATGGCAGTGTATAATATATTGCTAAATAATTTTCTTCTATTCATTTTTTATAATTATTATAAGTAAAATATTAGTAGTAATTAATTAAATTCTAAATTTATTCTCTAGGTGATTTGGATTCCTTGGACTCGACTTTATACCAGTTTCTTCTTCTTCCTTCCAACTACTCGATCCAGGCAAGTATACCTTTCCACTATTGTTTATAATTTTTAAATACGGCAACTGTATTTATTTTATTATTGTGATTGAACGATATTGCGCGTCCAAGAATAACTTGGGTTCAAGTCATTGTTGGACCAATTACGCGCGACTTAGTACTTAGAAGTCAAACCCCTTATTTGAGAGGTACCCCAATCTCTCTATGACCTTGACATATTTAGACACGGAGTGGTTCATGTGTGGACACAGACTCTTGTACCAATCGTACACTGGTACAATCGAGATGCATGATGGCAGCATTTAGATACTTGATCTTGACTCAGGAGTAGGAGATGGACATGTCGTAGTGCACCACAGATACAACAACATTGGGTGGGAAAAATACTCACTAGAAGTATGGGATATATTTACATTCCCTATGTAACCCATTATCTCCGTCGGAGTACCGGGTATGATGACCATAGTTTTATGATTATGAGAGAGAGAGAGATGGCCTCTGGTGTCCATGACGCTATGCCATATTTAGACCACTGTATCTCCTAGGGAATTATGTCGGTCCCATTATCCTACAGCTCATGCATCAAACGTGGTTTTGATTGTATTTACACTTATTTTGGTACACCTTTATTTTATTGCAGTATTTTTGTACCATTAGTGGCATATTTCTATGTATCTTGTTATGTCTCTCTAAGGACCTAGTTCATTTACAGGTTTAGCTGAGTCGGAGTACGAGAAGGTTTACGGGTCGGGTCCTGACGCTATCTACGCGGCATAGGAGATATACACGACGAGTACATTTGATCTTGGTATGATACCATCCTGGTTGTGGACTTCTACTTGAGTCCGTCGCTATCTATTTTACGTTCAACACTTTATTTCAGCATATTTATGTAGTGGATTTGTCTCCACCAACTCTAGACTTATTTAGTTCTGTATTGACATATTCTGATTACATGAATATTCGTATTCAGACTAGTTCATTATATTCTGTGGATGAGATTTATTATGCTTATGACTATATTATTCTTTAGGTACAACAAAATACGTAGTTAAGAATTCCATTAAATTGGGCAAGTCCTTGATTACGTATATGCTGGCCATTGCCACATAGCCTAGTCCCGTGTATTTTGGGACTGGGGGTGACATCCCATACTAGCTCAATTCACATAACCACACACTAACCAGTCACTCCCCTCGTTGATGCACTCAGTGCACTCAAGCTTCCATTTTCTGAGCACAATACTGCACACCACACTCTTTCCTACTACACTAGATAATGCTCTCCAAAGCCCACTGTTGTCTCCAAAAGCAGGTGAAATCCCTCTACCTTACTATCACACAAACACACTGAGACACACTCCCTCACCAACACATATATACTCGTGCACTCCAATTAAACCCCTCTAACCTATTACATACACTACCAGTCACACAGTCGACTAATGTGTTAAAAGCACACATACACACACACACACACACACACACACACACACACACACACACACACACACACACACACACACGCATATTCTAATCTCACTGATAAACCTATACTTAAATCTATACTAGCACTACACTTCAAACTAAGAACCCATACTGTTAACAATCAAACATAAATACACTCAACCTTCCTATAGTTTGAGAATACCTTATCTCCCTCATGATATACCCACTAATACCAAACCTCACCCCCCCCCATGACACACCTACTAATACCAAACCTCACTGCCCTATTTGATTGAATACCCGAGCCCCTTGCATCATCATCTTGCTACCACCTACACCCTACTACTTATTATGAACTTGTAGAAGCATAAAAAATACGCTGGATAGCTTTACGCAACATGGTGATGCAGGACAGCGTAAGTAGGGGACCCCAGGGCCATCAAGAGTGCAACGGAGCTTTTTCCACTGAGCACGGCATAAAATATGATGGGACCATCCGCGTAAATGCAGTATGTCCAGGCCGCTTCAGCGTAGACGGGGTGCTTTATCGCCTCCATGGCGTAAAACTCATCCGCTTTCATAGCAGCGTTAAAGTGTACGAGGAACGCTTCATCTTCCCTGAAATGAACCTGTCAAGTTACGCAGTGAACCTGACATCTGACTCCTGACAAAAAGTGCTGCACGGCTATCCAGACGATGGCTGAAAAGATGGCAGACCACTCGGAATGCGCCCCACAGTATGATGGCGGATCTCTGCATTTAACGCAGAGGATTTGATTAAATATCACCGAACCGTCATTTACTGACATCCCCTCAGCGGAGACTGCTTTTACGCGTACAAGGGGATACGCTGCCATGTTTTACACAGGCAAACGTGAACTATTTACGCTCCGCGGAAGACAAACAGACTGCCACGTCAAAAGCTGCCCTTTGAACAGGGCTCGAGGCACGTCTCTGCACCTAATGCTCAGAACGGTGGCAGGCCTTCAAAACATGCCTCTGCAATTAATGATGATGGCGGATCTCGGCATTTAATGTGAGAGATTTGATTATATCCCCAAGAGCCGTGATTTCGGCTGAAAATGTCCATATCACCTCGGCTTCTACATTTAGCTTTTGTGACTGCTTGGCCCCTACGACCACTCTGGCACGTTACGCGACGGCTTCTACGCCCATTCAGCTTCTGTGCCCGCTCGGCTTCTACGCCTCGTCAGCTTCTATGCTCGTTCGGCTTCTATGCTCATTCGGCCTTCTGTGCTTATTCGACTTCTATGCCATCAGGCTTCTACGCCTACTCGGTTTCTATGCCTACTTGGCTTCTACACCATGGTGACAGACATTGGCTGCTATGCCAACCTCTTCTACACGAGGGATACCTACCTATGTGGCTTCTACGTCGTGATCTTCGTAGCGATTATACGCGTTTTGTCCCTTAGTTGGACCCGCGTCACACGCTCATTCAAAAGATCATCTATACGCAGGCTTTGTTTATTTTAACCATTGTGTAAAAGGGTGCTGTACTTTCCACTACTCGGTTTCCACACCGATTGAGTGGTCACTATCACCAAAACTCTATAAATAGAGACCTCTATCAACATAGGAACAGGTCGACAAAATCGAACAAGGTCGAGACTTTAAAAATCGAGCAAGGTCGAAGCTTTGAAAGAAGATCGAACCACGGGTCGAAATATTGGAGATTGAGGAGAGATCGGAGAGTCTTTGAGAGAGAGACAGAGAAGCATCCAGAGCTCAGGCGAAGAGTAGCGATCGACGACATTGGCCTCGTGCATCCATCCTCTTTCGCCACCTACGAAGCTGCTTTCCGTCTTCCACGGCACTTCTTCACCATCGTGTAGTCCAAGGGCTAAAGTGATCGACTGCAGATCAGACACCTATAGCAATCATCTACCCAGATTAAATAAATTGTACTCTCACATTCTCGTATAGGATCAAATTGTACAAGTTTGTTTGTAAACCAAAGAAGGCGGGTTTCGTGCAAACCTCGTATTATATACATTTCGTTCTTGCGTTTAATACCACAAACAGAACTGAACCCGACTTCCTTACCTGTGCACTTTTGTGCACAGGTATACACATTCCTACTCAAGCATGCACCTCACAACACTGCCCACATACCTACACACAGACAACACACACACTGATACTCAGTTCCCTTTATTTGGATACTGGGAATCCCTCTAACCACACATGAAACACCCAACTAACTCTAACATATACTCCATACTCTAATACATTCTCAAAACCATGGTACACTACATCTATACTCCACCAAAATGATACCCAACCTCCCAATTCAATACCAACATCCAAGTACAACTCTCGAATGACAACACACTCTATCATAATATTAATAATTCATCAAACACTTAGGGGGCACCCATGATACACCCTAGTATCACCCCTGATACTCACGATACACACTACCAATCACCATACCATCATGATACACACCTCCACCAATTATTAGAACCTCAATACATATCTAATATGATATAAATAATATATACATAGTTAAATATATGCAATATAAAGAAAAATAGACCTATTGGCTCAAAATACCCAAATCTATCGATAGTACCATAGTGCATCATGATACGACCTATATGTATCCAATTATGGATACGTATATACTTGTAAATCATGAATCACACTCTAAAATTATCTATGAGATATTCCTACAAACACCCAGTGGTCCAAATTCGAATTTTTTCCAATTTGGCCACAAAAGTCAATATAACTTCATAATAGGCATCATATGAACCTAGTTCTTCTTTCTATGGGTAGCCCTTAGCTAAGGGAAGGTTCCTATAGGTCTAATATACTATTTAGAATTGAAATAATTAGGAAAATATAAATTTTATCTATTGGGATTTTAATGTATCACACCACATGGACACAATGCAATGAATAGACACCTCCTTCTAGCTAGCTTCCTTCCAATACTTTTTCCTTGTTATTCTAAGCTCTTATGTCTCCATGGGAATGAAGTGAGAGGGATAACGTTTGGAAATGGGTGGATTAGGGTTTGCTTCCAAATTTGGGGATGAATTAATTAGAAAAATAAATGGAGGCTATTCATGAATAAAGAGGCTTATATAGCCTCCTAATATGGTTAGGGTTAGGTTGAAAAATATTTGAATTGACACAAAGTTTCCTCTCATTCTCTCATGAATAGGATGAACAAATCATATAGAAGAAATATTCTATTCTTGAGTCTAAGTAGGTTTAATAGACTTAATCTAGTTATGACTAACTAATGACTCAAGTCAAATAGTCTAAACTCAATAACTAACTCATTCTCCTAAACTAATGAGTCAAACCATGACTATCTATTTAATCGAATCAATGGGTCAAGTCAAGTCAAGTCTAGTTGGGTTCACTTAGGTTCACTAACAATTAATCTAACCAATGGCTAACATACTAACCATTCAACTATATTAATTATATATAAAATTAACAATACTAAATATTATAAAATATAAATATAACTTTAAGAATTAATATAAAATGACAAAAATAATCCTCTCTAGAAAATGGTAGTTACACCCTTCTATACACGGTAATATATTGAACTGCTCTTGAACTTTCTTTGTTCTGGAGAAAAATCATGATTTCGGGTTCTGGAATAATCCACAGTTTCAAGTATCTATCCCATGTAACAAAGCCAATCAATCTTATATGGTTATAAACTAGGTTCATATTTAGTGATGTCTACTACATAACGGCAGAATCAAGAGATCCTTGGTTGATGTTATATTTTCAAATTGATCTAACAACACACGTGCCTAGAGTATATTCAAAATTGAAGCCTAACCTTTACTGGTACTGCTTATTGAACCCCCTACTTATGACACTCATACACACCACACTTATACTAACACCACTTAGATTCACTATACTAATGCACTTGTTGTATACCACACTTGGCACATCCTACTACCAGTATTGTTGTACTTAAACAGGGTACCATGACCCCCCTCACTCGATAATATACACACACCAAGCTAACACCACATCAATAACCACACTCTCTGGAATCTGAGAACTACTCACCCACACTCTCCAACTTGTGCATACTTAAACTTGCACCTAGTTGATACTTAGATCGGGCATCAACCCAATGTTATACTTGCACCTCACAGTGATACACCTATGATTGTACACTAAGTGCATCAATCCACAACTACGGCACTTGGTCCTGCACTGATACTGAACCCAACCTTATCTCATATAACATGATACATATACACCACGGTGATGTTTGCCAACTAACATTCACCCACCTGTAACCTGATATCTATGATCAATCCTACCTTAGAATAATACACACACACGGACCTACCTAATTACCTACTATAGTGGTAATGCTTTCTATTGTTGCTCATGCCTCCACCCGAACACCCTATGGTAACTGCATACTACTATAAGATTAGACACTTGCCTCTACCCAGTTGCAGCTACCAACACTAATGCACTGGTATGCAACATCTACTCCTTGCTGACCCACAATTCCCGATCCCTTTGTTCCTAACCTCAGCAACCAACTGATCAAACCTCTCCCTTACTGATACCCTCAAGCATTCCTGCAAGCACACATACTGAAACCCCATATACCCTACACATTATGGACCAGGTATAGATGCAGACTACACACCAGAGATCTTAAAGGAGACACTACCTGCAGCTATTTAGACAGTATTTATTTTATGCATTGAGACTTATTTGAGGTTTATTTCAGTTTATGTTTAGACTTATTCTTAGTTATGTTGAGACTGGTAGAGACTTTATGTTGGACAGCTAGACTGTGGTTTATCTATATTTTAAGATATTATGTTTGACTATGTCATTCTTCTTATCTTTTTTCGTGCCTTTATACTCTTATAGTTGTGGTGATTGAGTTTACATTATGAGCTATTGTGAGATGTATATTGTCCTCCTTATGGAGTTGATATCATTGACAGGTTGTGAGTTATGTTAGTATCTTATTTGAGACCTAGACAGCGTTCTACCGTCGATGCAGCGGCGTAGGCTGGACGTACCCACGTACTCGTGTCCCTACTCCGGATGCGGGTCGTGACATAAGATAATTCTATCATATGGTTTTGCTATTAATAATTTTGATAAATGTGTATATTACAAAACTGTGGGTAGCTCCTGTGTAATATTATGCATGTATGTTGATGACATTCTTATTTTTGGTACTGACATGGATATTTTTATGATATCAAATCATTCATGTCTTAAAATTTTGATATGAAAGATTTAGGACCTGCTGATGTGATTTAGGACTTAAATTAAGTCACACTTCTGAGGGAATTGGTATCTCCCAATCTCACTATATAAAAAAGGTTATAAAAAGATTTAACTATTTTGATTCTAAACCTGTAAGCACTCCATATGATGCAAATATAAGGTTGAAGAAGAATAGAGGAGACAATGTGGCTCAGCTGAAGTATTCTTAACAAATCGGATGCTTGAACTATATTGTTAATCGTACTAGACCTGATATTTTCTACGCAGTAGAAAAACTTAGTCGGTACACTAAAAATCCAAATAGTTCACATTTGACTGCCTTAGAAAGGGTAATGAGATACCTAAAGGGCACGATATTCCATAGATTATTCTATGGAGGATACTCATCTGTATAAGAAGGGTATACTGAAGCAAACTGGGTCTCTGATACAGATGAGACCAAAGGCACACGTGGATATGTATTCACATTGAGTGGAGCTACTGTCGCTTGGAATTCTACCAAGCAGACATGTATTTCTAGATCTACTATGGAGGCAGAGTTCATAGCTCTTGACCTCACCAGTGAGGAAGTAGCCTGGCTTAGAAATCTGGTAACAGATATTCCTCTGTGGAGCAAACCAATCCTTGCTATCCCTGTATACTGTGACAGCCAAGCTGCAATAGCAAAGTCTCAAAGGACAAGTTATAATGGAAAATACAGACATAAACGTCTGAGGTACAATCGGGTGAAGCAATTGAGGTCCAGTGGAGTAATTGCAATTGACTTCGTAAGATCAAAGAGCAATCTAGCGGATCCTCTAACTAAAGGTCTTTCAAGGAGACTAGTGTTGGAGACGGCAAGAGGAATGGGGTTGAAGCCCATAGATTGAGTCACCTCAAAGGCAACCCGACCTTCGATTGGAAGCACCAAGAAAAGGTTCAATGGGTAACAACAAAATTAATGTGTGACTGAAAATATTGTATGATTGTAATTATAAAGAACCATTCATCTAGTGTATAGTGTTGATCTGCAATAAATAAAAGGGTGATTGTAAAATCTTAATGAATCTGTGGCTTGTAAAGCAGGGTATATAAACTGCAGAATAGCCAGAAAGATTCACCTATTTAAGAGTTAAAGTGATGTCGCTTTCTATGGGAACTCGGGCTGTTCTCTAGATCTCTTAATTAAGAAAACGAGATAGCAAATGGCCGAAAAGTGCACAACTATTGATATGATCAAATGCCCACAATGTGTGTGTGTGTGTGTGTGTGTGTGTGTGTGTGTGTGTGTGTGTATGTGTGTGTGAGAGAGAGAGAGAGAGAGAGAGAGAGAGAGAGAGAGTGTGTGTGTATGTGTGTGTGTGTGTGTATGTTGAGTCTGTACAAATAAGATTCTAAGTTCAAGACTTATGTCACTTTGGATCTGTATAGATGAAATGTATAACACTAATGGGAGGTTCAAGTCCAGAAGACACCTTCCTCTGATACACAATGTGATTGCACATATCTTGTTTTCCTTCGTATTTGTCCTATCGTTCTATACCTTTTTTGTCCCCTTATTGAATCTTGTGGGAGATTGTTGGATTTGTTTGGATTTTCTTGTAAAGCAACACAGGTGATTCAATAAAAGCATCTCTTTTTTAGTCTCACATGGAAAAAGAGAAGTCATTCTCCTTTGAATATATTACTTTACCCCTCTTAGTGGGTAAGTGGATTTTGCGGGGTATGGGCTAAATCTCATCCAACCCACGAGCGGGTGCGCGAATTAGTGCGCGTTTTTGATGCATTTATTAGTCGCAAACTTAGCACTTAGCACGCTTGCGCGCCGCGGAACGGACAAGGGTATAAATGTAATTCCACAACTTAATTTTTTTTTCTTTTGTTTGGTCTGGTGACAGTTGCTGGTCTTCCACGGAACCGTTCTCACGTAATCCCGTTACAGGATGAGTGTGAGAGGTTACGTGAGATATATCCAGGACACGATCTTGAGATATGGCAACAGTAATCTGCTTTAATCTTTCCTCTCTTGCTCTTTGTTCGAAACAAAAAATTGTACAGAGACGAAAAAGAAGAGAAAAAACACCAGAGCCTAAATATATAACTATTAGTACACAGTCAGCAACCCATTTCATTCAATCTGATACTGGTCTCGATATCATCTATAAATAGGAGAAAAGATGAGAGAAATGATGAAGATTGTATCCAAGTTCCTTTACTTTGCAATTTGAATTTCTAGATCGAGATTCCTTCTCTGTAATTTCTTTTTCCTTCATTTTTCTTCCAATTCAAATTAGTTGTTGTTATTCCCCATATTTCTCTTCAACTTTCATATTTCTTCTTCAAATTGTCCTAAAAATGTCAAATTACTCTAACTATTTCCCAGTTTCAGATCAGTCATATTTGGAAACCTATTAATCCATATGCGAAAGTCTTCTCCAACAACGGTGATTTGCCCATCATTTTTCTTACTCGAAATAACGATGGACTTTCAATCAATCCAGCAACTTAGCAACTCATTTGAGAAGGTCACAATCAAGAAAATATTAGCTACAAAAGAACAATGAAGGAACAAATGATCTCCTCTCCCCAAGCAAAACATAAAAATTTGGCAAGCTTAAAATCTTTTTTTTAAGATTGTAATTGTTAAATTTTGTTCCAAAGAACAAGATACATGAGAGGCATAAAACTTTTTCCAAAGAAGTTTATAGCAGCCAAACTATATATAATTAACTAAGAAAATATATCTCTACTAATATAATACAGCTTGAAAACGGTTCAAAATTGAACCGTCCAAGCTGTTTGTATATCCTCCACTATGTAACTAAAAAAATATTACGAAAACACTCTCTTTTCTTCCGCATAACCGAAAATACTCTCTTTTATTCACATATTTTCATAACAAATTATAATTAAAATATAAACAAATCTATAGTAAATTTTAATTAAAATATAAACATATACAACAAATATTAATTTAAATATATATAAATAAGTAAACTATTTTTTAACAATACCAGATAAATAAATTATTTTATGTGCAACGTACGTAAATTTACTAGTAATATATCAAATTAGTTTATTATATTTATTTATATGTAAGGAATACATAACTATATATAATTAACTAAAAAAAAATATAATATTAAAAAGCATTTTATAAGTTTTCTTTATAGGAATGATCAATTGATCATTTGGGTTCAATCAATTTCGTAATCTCTTTCTTACCTACCTAATTTGTTTCAATATAGGATTGAGTCCATCTTATAGATACTTGTTTCATTATAGGATTGAGACCAGTTCATAGATTAGATAAATAGATCTTCAGTTTCACCTCAGAAGAAAAAGAAATGCAATTTATAGAAATTCACCCGGCCAATATACAAAATAAAATGTTAGTAAGAAGTATATAATAAAATTACAAGATTTCTGTTATATTTTATATGTTTTGATTGGTTACTACTAGGGTTTTAATTAAGGTGATATTTCTAAATTTGGAATATTTATCCTAATAGAAATAATCATAAACTACATCTAACTGCTGTCCAATCTGTAGAAAGAAAACCTTTTGCACATTTGTCTATAACATTTGGCTACTTAATTTGGGCTCCACGGTAATACGTACATTATTGAGATGATTGATTTTATCATTATCTCTACAATTATAATGAGGCTTCAAAACGGCTAAAAAGTGAGTCGTCGTTTATAAATCTCCATCATTTATTTAAAAAATTAATATTAAGTAAAAAAATTGTTGAAAAAATTAAATTTGTTATAAATAACGTAATAAAAATTCAAACTTGACCAACCAAAAAGAATGCCTCCCACCTTAACCACATGAGCTAGAAAAGATGTTTGAATATAGCTATATAATATTCAGAAAATTTTATACAGAGAATAGAAATATTTAAAAATTAGGTGTCGAAAAAAATGTTTAGCAAAATTAGCTATAGAGAACAAAAACGCACATAGTAAGTGTGTTTTGAGGAATATGTACTTAGTAAGTACGTTTTCAATATTTTATTAATTTTATTTTTTTTATTACATTAAGAAATAATTATAATTTTTTTTTTTGAAAAGACACTTACTATGTGCGTTTTCATTTTTTCCTATTTTATGTTTTTTAATTTTTTTTAAAAACGCACATAGTAATTGCGTTTTCAAATTTTTTAATATATTTCTTTTGCAATTTTTATGAAATAAAAAATATATTTTTAAAATTTTTTTTATTAAGATTTTTTTAATATTTTTTTAAAAAAGATAAGTGCGTTAAGTTTTTTTGATTTTTTTTCTTTAAATTTTCTAAAAAAATAAAAAAAATTGTACATAGAATAAAAAATTTAACAAATTATATGTAGAAAAAAAGTTTGAAAATTAGAACAAATACATACATAAATAGAAAGTACGTTTTCACCAAAACTTACTTAGTACGTGCGTTTTGAATAATTTAAAAAAAAAAATTCTACGCTAAAAAAAATTACCAAAAAAATCAATGAAAAAATTAAAAAAATCAATGAAAACATTATGTTTTGAATATTTTTTAAAAAAAAAATTCAAATTTGTGTTGCACTGAGTAAGTGTGTTTTCAAATTTATTTTTGTTTTCGAAAATTTATTTAAAGAATAAAATAATAAAAAATACACATTTGGAGGGACTTATAGGCAAAAATCAATAAAAAAAAAGTGAATACGCACTTAGTGCGGATTATATATATATATATATATATATATATATATATATATATATATATATATATATATATATATACTTTTGTTATTTTGTTATTAATTTTTTTACATTATAGTGACAATGCTTTTAAAATTAATTCAAAAACTACAAAAGGAGGCCGGTCAGGTGGCACGGACGAAAAAAAAATTAAAAAATAAATTTACTTTATTATTATTATTTTTTATTTTTTTTTGCCTTTCTCTTTTCTCGAAAAAAAATACTTTTCTCTTTTCTATATAAGAATTGAAAAAACTAAAAAAATTTGAAAATAAAAAATTTAAAAAAATTGAAATTGCACTTACTTTACTATGTGTGTTTTCAAAAAAAATATATTAAAAAATTTTAAAATTTGAAAACGCACTTAATATGTGAGTTTTAAAAAAAAAAAATATAAATTAAAAATTAGAGAAAATTGAAAACGCACTTACTATGTGCGTTTTTGTTCTCTACACCTAATTTTGCTAAATATTTTCCTCTAGACCTAATATTTTTAATATTTATATTCTCTGTACACTTTTTTTTGTATTATATTATGTAGTTAAACAATGATTTTTTTTTTAAATTTTAATTACGTGAGAATATACGTACAGCTTTTACTGCTAGCATTTTCAATTTTTTTTAATAAAGAGTAAAGATATATCCATAAAAATTATAATTAAAATATATTTAAATATTTAAACCATTTATATTAATATTAGAAAATTTTATTTTACGTGCAACGCATGTACCGGTATAATATAGGGAAGGGAGGAAGGAAAAGAATATAATTAACTACCGTTCAATCTATAAAAAGTAAATATTTTATACAGTTATCTATAATTAACTTTCGCATAAGAAGTTATATTATTAGATTCTGAAAATATTTTGTAGAGTTATCTATAATTTGCAAAAAGAAATATTTTTTACAATTATTAGAATTCTAATTTCCATTTAACTATGGATTATTTTAAGACTCGTGGAGAACTCATCAGCTATAATCTTTAGTTAGTTATTGAATAGTAATTTCTTACATATTCCTTAAAGATAAAAGAACTTATAAAATACTTTTAATATTATATATTTTATTTAAAGTTTGGACAATGACTTCCTAAAAAGAAAACTAACATATCCTTAGACTATCGAGGTCAACATTCCTATACTAGAGATTCTCATTAGGGCCGGTAAAAGTTTTTTTGCCAAAATCAATCAAATCGCTTCCCTGCAGTTCCTTTATATATATATATATATATATATATATATATATATAGGTTCTCGATATGGTGTATGAATATATTCAATATATATGTAAGATCCTAAAATGAAACTAACAATCCTAAAATGCAACAAATTAGCCAGCTAAGGAAGAGATTATGAATTTGACTGAATCCGAATGAATGATCAAATATTGTATAAACCATTCAACATTAGGATTGGTAATTAGGGATATCTATCATCTATATTGTATAAACCCTCCCTATTGCTTTCACCACCCTGTCACAGAGAGAGAGAGAGAGTCATTCATGGAGAAGTATGAGAGCAAGAGAGAGAGAGAGAGAGAGGGAGGAGGACCAGTCATGGCCTGCGGTGGTGTCGGTACCACAGAGAGAAGTACCACAGTGGATTCAAAATTTGGTGCAAAAGTACAACGGTGACCAACTATGCTTCGTGATGGAAAAGAAACTATCAGGATCCGATGTCGACAAACAGCAGAACCGTCTCCGTGTCGTTAACACTGCCGTAAATACGATTATCCGTAAGATGCTTGACGACGATGAGAAGAAAGCCAGCAACCTCACAGAGTGCCATGTTTCGAGAAAGTCGGCCAAGAAGGTACGTAAGTACGTATGTGTATTAATATGAAATAGAAATTATGATGAGTTAGACTATATATTTGTACATAACATCCCACGTATATATTAGGATCTCTTCTCACCAGAAGTACGTACGTACGATCGTCTTCCTCATCGAAGTTAAACCCTAATTAATTATGCCATATAGTAGTTTTTCATATTTAATTTCATCGATCTAACTAAAAATTAATTTTTGACTGACAGATAAAATTAGTACATGACGACAACATCGAGATTAACGCGAAGGGCAAAAAAATGATGGTAGTAGAAGGAGGAGGAGGAAGTAGGGCCACCTCTATAGGCATAAAGGGAAAGAAGGTGATGGTGGTAGAAGAAGAAGAAGAAGAAGAAGAAGAAGAAGAAGCAAGTACATCTTATAAAGTAGTACATGATGTTGGCATCAACAACAACAATATTATTGGGAAGGAGAAGGAGAAGGAGGTTATGATGATGGTAGAAGATCAAGTAGAAGGAAGCAGTACATCTAACGACGCCGGTGGAAAGAAGGAGAAGAAGGTGGCCGCGAAGAAGAAGAGCGGTGGTTCTGCAGGTCGAAGAATGGAGGTGAAGATGTACAATAGAGGTGGGTGGAGGTTCTTGTTGAGTCTAGGCCACTGGAATTCGAGTTGCGGTACCATCATCAACGGCTCTGAATGGACAAAGTTTCTGATCATAAGTGAGTTGCGAGCCGGAGGCGAAATAGAGCTCTGGGCCTTCAGGGAGCAGGGTTCACAAGATCAATATCATAAGAGGAAACAGTTGTGCTTTGTTCTAGCTGCCAAGAAGAAGCCACAATGACTTGACGTTGCTGTATTAATATGTATTTAGATCTGTGGGAAAAATTCTTTGGTATATATATATATATATATATATATATATATATATATATATATATATATATATATATATGTCCAAATTGAATTTATTGGAAGCATGGAGTTACTTGCATCATCAAGTTGGTTCTATCATACCTTAAAAATAAAATGTATATATTGGGAGCATGAAGTTACTTGTATCACAAGTAATCGTCTTGGGTCTTATTCTAATAATTAATTGTCGTTTTAATCTATGATGATACACAAATTACCTTTGGGCCCGTTAGATTGATCTTAAATGAGAAATATCTTGTTATATTTGTTACGTGTATCCAAGTGTTGTCGTAAATATATTGTCTTAAAATAAATGATAATATGTAGAACTTACAAATTCAACATTTGGAATGTTATAATTAGATATTATATACGGATAAACGGGATATTCTTATATTCGTATATGAGCTATGCACATGTGCACAAATAAAATTAAGTAGACTAATGCACATGTGCATGTAGAGCCAATTTTTATTGGTCCACATGTACATGACTCATATAGAAATATGAGCCTATGGTTCATATTCCGTTTATCATATATTTCAATCTTATAATGCGGTTTGGAATCGGCTCAAAATCGAGCCGTTCAAGTAGTAAGTAAATACTCTACTAATTTATTTATTTTTAAAACTTACGGAAGATAAAAAAAAAAAAAACTTAAACCAACTTCCCTATTATCCATCCGTAAATACTCAATCAATTTAATTAAAAAAAATTACGGAAGATTAAAAATGTAAGACCGTTAATTTAATTTTTAAAAAAACATAGGGGAGATAAATAAAAACTTAAACCAACTTTTCTCTTATTTGTCCAAGCCGTAAGTAAATATTCAAAAAAATTAATTTTTAAAAAAAACTTTCGGAAGATTAATAAAAACTAAATATCTATGTAAATACTCAATCATTTTTTTTGTTTTTAAACTTAAAATTACAAAATAAAAAAGACCAGGATAAATTATTCTTGACAAAAAATACTTAGTATTAAATATATGTGCAATGCACATGAATGTTACTAGTATATATATATATATATATATATATATATATATATATATATATATATATATTAAGGTAAGGCATTTTGTTGTTGTTGTTGTTGTTGTTGTTGTTGGTTTTGGTTTTCAAATATTTTAATATTACAATTTTAACCTTGTAAACTTGATTTAAACTTGAAGGTGAATGAGGTCTACTTCATAGATGTCAGGTCGTGGGGCTTTGCTTGTCGTTGGTTGCCATGGCTCTGATACCAAATGTAAGATGAGAGCAGTATTTGATTCTTGGAATTGAATAATTTTGTTTTTTGTTTAACCTCAACTTGTCCTTTAAATAGCCATTTACAACTCTAACACAATCCATAAAAGTAGCACCCTCTAACCGTGTTCTAACTAACAAATCAAAACAAATCAACGGCATAGAACAAATAACAAAATTCCTAAAGACTAGGGATTTATTGAAATCCAAATAACAACCACTTCAACCTATTAACTCTAACACACCTCTATAGACACAAAGGGAAAGAAGGTGATGAAGGTAGAAGAAGGAGAAGTACATCTTATAAAGTAGTATATGATGTTGGCATCAACAACAACAATATTATTGGGAAGGAGAAGGAGGTCATGATGATGTTAGAAGATCAAGTAGAAGGAAACAGTCCATCTAATGGTGCCGGTGGCAAGAAGGAGGAGGAGGTGGCCGCGAAAAAGAAGAGCGGTGGTACTGCAGGTAGAAGACTGGAGGTGAAGATGTACAATAGAGGCGGGTGGAGGTTCTTGTTGAGTCTAGGCCACTGGAATTCGAGTTGCGGTACCATCATCAACGGCTCCGAATGGACAAAGTTTCTGATCATAAGTGAGTTTCGAGCCGGGGACAAAATAGAACTCTGGGCCTTCAGGGAGCAGGGATTACAAGATCAAGATCATGAGAGGAAGCAGCTGTGCTTTGTTCTAGCCGCCAAGAAGAAGCCACAATGACTTGACTTTGCTATATTTAGATCTGTTGTTGTTGGTTCTTGGTTCTTGGGTTTCGTTTTCAAGTATTTTAATATTACAATTTTAATCTTGTAAACTAGATTTAAATAGAAATTTATGCATGCAATCATTCTAAAATCTCCATGCAATCATGCTCTAGTATTATTGTTCGGGATAAATTTATATTTTGCAGCTAGATAGTTATTTTTCATTTTTCTCGCACTATCAGCCACATTGTATTATTAATGCTTGGTTTCTTCAGAATCCTGTGGATTGTCCAAATCAGGGCATGCATTCTGAGATCACTGTTGTTGAATCCTTATCAATTGAAAACAAACTCCTAACTCGAGCCATCTCAACAGCTAACTTAGTCCCACATTGGATAGAAAATAAAGAGGAGGCTAGCCTCCTCCTATATATATGTACCCCCCTTCGAGAAATAAATCAATTAAGTCTTTCTACATGGTATCAGAGCCAAAATTCTCAATATCTTTCTCCACATTAAAAAAAAATTTCTTTTTTTTCTTCTTCTCCACCACCGTCCATCTTCTCCGCCGTCTATGTCCCCTCGGTGGGTGTTGTCGAACATGCGGGAAGCAGGGTACGTCGACGCCCCCCTGTGGAAGTTGTTGAACCTGTGGGTAGCAGGGTACGCTGCTGCCGACCTTTTACTCGTCATACGCAGGCGTAGGCGAGTTCTTCATTGAATCGTGGATAATCAGATAGGAACTCTTGTGTGATCCTCTGATTTTGATCTCAACGTGGGTTATGAGATTAGAGAGCATACTTCCTGGAAAGTTTTGCATATATATCTATCTCTAGCCTTTGTTCCGGCGAGTTCTACCTATCGTGTACCTCTTCTTGTAGCGCCCCGTTCTCCCGGTGCGGAGATCGCGGTTAAGAAACACAAAACGGTATCGTTCGATCGGGATAGATTGAATTAAGAACTCGTCCTCGTTATGGATTTATTTTTTCGGAATCGATTCCCATATTCAGTGGACCACGCCCCAAGGATCGGCTTAGCGGCTGAGTCAGGAGGGACCTCTCCGCTGCTATCTTTTATTGCCTCGGTTTTCGATGTCGCTTGTTGCTTTCGTGCTTTGAGTTGGTTTTGGGATTTGCTTGTTTTCCTTGAACGGTTTCGATGGTTTTCATTATTTTCGTTCATTGACTTGCACTTCTATTCCGAGATTGGAAAGAGAGGAAGAAGTATTAATCGAGCTGTTCGTGCGCAGGTGAACGAGCAGTAGGCGGCTTGCGAGCGGAGTCGTGAAGCGCCTCTTTCCTTCTCCTTCCATCAATCTAAGTGAGTGGCTACCAACCCGATTAGCTAGCCCTGCTTCCAAGCTTCACATCTAATAAATCTGCACTCTTCTGTGCCCCGATCAAACGATACCAAGTAATAATAAAAGAAACCAAGATAAAAGAGAATATACTTGGTTCTTATGCTTGTCAATCAAATATGTGAACTGTTATCATACTGTATGCTAGTTCGTTTATAACTGTTCTATGAATCGTGCTAAGTATGGAACACCTTGTATGCGCTAAACTGTTCAAGGAGGCTATGTTAAATGAATCATGCAATACCGACTGTCCTGTACTACTGTTTGCCTCAACTGCATGAACTGTTAACTTAGTAACGTACTGTTCGATCACAGACAACTTGTGCACAAGGTAACTGGTTCCTGCGGACGGTCGCTGGGGCACTGGCACCGATCCGGTCCGGACGAAACCCTACTGTATAGTCAACTGTACTGGACGGAATGGCTTGGAGCACCCACTGTACTTTCGCTGCAAACCATTCTCGTCTATGACTAGTGTCCTTATTGGCATACGCCAGTGATCTATTGTATATTTAAACCTGTTGCAAACTAACTTGTGTCTTCGTGGCAGGGAAGGCATGGTAAGTATTGTGCAGGTAATTCAAACGGGCAGGTAAAATCCACCGAACGGTGGTACATTCATTTCAGTAAATTCTATATGCTGCTTACTTGTGAATGAACTAAGGCAAGATAGAAACCCACAAATATGCATGCTTCATTTAAAACAACGTGTTGATTGGTATAGTTCGGCTAGCTCGTCTTCACCAGCATGTTTCGATATACTGACCCTCGTTGAAACAGGTTCTCCGCACTAAGGCGAACCGAGCGAGGAGCCGAAGTCGTCTTCCCGATCTAGTCCAGCTGTTAGCGCACCTTCACCGCGCCCTTGAAGCATTTTGAAGACCGGAGCTTGCAACTCTTTATACACAAATGCAGCTCCGTGGCAAAGCTATCCTCCAGCCAGGAGATCTATATCTTTTGAAGTTTAGTAAAGGGATATAATGTACAGTACTGCTATCTCATTTTGAGCCAACACTTTTGTAAGCCGTTCGGCATATTAGCTGACTCGTTCAGGAGTTTGTAATAGATGTTCATTATCAATAAAGAGAACTTTTCTATGTTTCAAATCTGTTTTTTAATTTATCTGCGTACTCTGAATATGTGCTTGCTATGCAAATCATTAAAGCCTTGTGCGGGCGCAACCCCAGGCCCGCACGGCGGTCATGATTCGGGGGACGCCTCAAACGATTCTACGAAATCGGATCGTGACATAGTGGTATCAGAGCACAGATTCAAAGTTCCTTAGACTTCGTGCTGGAAAAGTTCCTTTAACGATCAAATTCCTGTGCGAACTCTTGAACTCGCTAGGCCAAAATGAGATACGTTCATGCAATAAGTCCATAATACATTATGATTCTAATGTAATTTACCTTCTTTTGAAGGAATGGCTCCAGCGCAATCTGCAGCGCAAATACCGGACGAAACGCAAGGCCAAGAAAGTAGTTCAGATACTTCGGGAAGTCCAAGGAATCAGCGAGCCACGCCAAGCATTGATCCCATCCAGCAAATGTTGCGTATGTTGGAGGAAAACCAACAAAGGGACGAGGCTCGCTACGAACGGGCCGAGAAGCGAGCGGAAGAGAGTCAGCTCAAGTTTTAAGACAATATAGAAGCACGATTCTCAGTCCAACAAAAGCAGGTAGATACCCTGCAGCAGATCGTTCAGACTTTGGCATCCAACCAGTCCGCGGCAACGCCAGCGACTCCGGTGGAATAGCCCGCGCTTGAAGTAGAGACGCCGCAAATTCCAAGGACGAGGGATGTGACTGCCTTCGACTTTGGCCACTTCAAGAAAGTCTGCAATACCCCATTCAACGGGACTGAGGACCCAGTCATAGCTCTAGATTGGTTGGCCAAACTTGAAGATCACTTCGCTCTGCTAGAGGTCCCCGAAGAGAAGCGCGTCGCCTGCGCGCAACTACAGCTCCGCCTCAACGCGCACGATTGGTGGGACGTGCATCGACGATCTCTCCAATTTGATCACGGAGAGGAGGCAATCTCGTGGACGACTTTTCGTGCCGCGTTCGAAGAGGAGTTTGTACCCCCTCCAGTACAACGTCAAATGGAAAACGAGTTCGTGCAGCTGCGGCAAGGCAGCATGACAGTTAAGGAGTACTCCGCCGAATTCAACCGACTCTCCAAATTCGCTAGGGCCTATTTACCTGATGTAGCGAGTCGAGCAAGAAGGTTTGAAGGTGGACTACGCCCTGCCATCCATTCGCACTTAGCCGTTCATCAGTATCGTACGATACGTGAAGTCATGAATCACGCCCTGTCGCTTGAACCACTCTATCCTCACGTTCCTGCCGGCGCTGTGCATACCTACAATCACAAACGCCAAAGCAACAACAGAGGAAACAATGCTGCAAAGCGTCCGAACAACGGTGGCAAGCATAGAGAAAAGTTAAACAAAGTATGCCATTTCTGTAGGCGGCCGGGGCACGCAATAGATAAGTGCCGCCTGAAACTTGGGTTATGTTTAGTTTGCGGTGAAGCAAACCATACCGTTCGTGACTGTCCACTGAGCCGCCTTAACCGTCGCCCGCAACAGAATAATCCCTAACAGTAGATCCTATTCCTAAGTTTCGGGACGAAACTTCCAATTAGTTGGGTAGGATGTAGCGCCCCGTTCTCCCGGTGCGGAGATCGCGGCTAAGAAACACAAAATGGTATCGTTCGATCGGGATAGATTGAATTAAGAACTCGTCCTCGTTATGGATTTGTTTCTTCGGAATCGATTTCCATATTCAGTGGACCGCGCCCCAAGGATCGGCTTAGCGGCAGAGTCAGGAGGGACCTCTCCGCTGCTATCTTTTATTGCCTCGGTTTTCGATGTCGCTTGTTGCTTTCGTGCTTTGAGTTGGTTTTAGGATTTGCTTGATTTTCTTGAACGGTTTCGATGGTTTTCATTGTTTTCGTTCATTGACTTGCACTTCTATTCCGAGATTGGAAAGAGAGAAAGAAGTATTAATCGAGTTGTTCGTGCGCAGGTGAACGAGCAGTAGACGGCTTACGAGCAGAGTCGTGAAGTGCCTCTTTCCTTCTCCTTCCATCAATCTAAGTGAGTGGCTACCAACCAGATTAGCTAGCCCTGCTTCCAAGCTTCACATCTAATAAATCTGCACTCTTCTATGCCCCGATCAAACGATACCAAGTAATAATAAAAGAAACCAAGATAAAAGAGAATAGACTTGGTTCTTATGCTTGTCAATCAAATATGTGAACTGTTATCATACTGTATGCTAGTTCGTTTATAACTGTTCTATGAATCGTGCTAAGTATGGAACACCTTGTATGCGCTAAACTGTTCAAGGAGGCTATGTTAAATGAATCATGCAATACCGACTGTCCTGTACTACTGTTTGCCTCAACTGCATGAACTGTTAACTTAGTAACGTACTGTTCGATCACAGACAACTTATGCACAAGGTAACTGGTTCCTGCGGACGGTCGCTGGGGCACTGGCACCGATCCGGTCCGGACGGAACCCTACTGTATAGTCAACTGTACTAGACGGAATGGCTTGGAGCACCCACTGTACTTTCGCTGCAAACCATTCTTGTCTATGACTAGTGTCCTTATTGGCATACGCCAGTGATCTATTGTATATTTAAACCTGTTGCAAACTAACTTGTGTCTTCGTGGCAGGGAAGGCATGGTAAGTATTGTGCAGGTAATTCAGACGGGCAGGTAAAATCCACCGAACGGTGGTACGTTCATTTCAGTAAATTCTATATGCTGCTTACTTGTAAATGAACTAAGGCAAGATAAAAAACCACAAATATGCATGCTTCATTTAAAATAACGTATTGATTGGTATAGTTCGGCTAGCTCGCCTTCACCAGCATGTTTCGATATGCTAACCCTCGTTGAAACAGGTTCTCCGCACTAAGGTGAACCGAGCAAGGAGCCGAAGTCGTCTTCCCGATCCAGTCCAGCTGTTAGCGCACCTTCACCGCGCCCTTGAAGCATTTTGAAGACCGGAGCTTGCAACTCTTCATACACAAATGCAGCTCCGTGGCAAAGCTATCCTCCAGCCAGGAGGTCTATATCTTTTGAAGTTTAGTAAAGGAATATAATATACAGTACTGCTATCTTATTTTGAGCCAACACTTTTGTAAGCCGTTCGGCATATTAGCTGACTCGTTCAGGAGTTTGTAATAGATGTTCATTATCAATAAAGAGAACTTTTCTATGTTTCAAATCTGTGTTTCAATTTATCTGCGTATTCTGAATATGTGCTTGCTATGCAAATCATTAAAGCCTTGTGCGGGCGCAACCCCAGGCCCGTACGGCGGTCACGATTCGGGGGATGCCTCAAACGATTCTACGGAATCGGGTCGTGACACTTCTGCCGCATGAACTTTGAGGTGTACAGATAGATGGGGAATGTCGTGATTGCATGTAGGCACACGACCGCATTTGAGTTGCGTTTGATCTCGTCCCTGTGTTGAGTTTGCGATAAGAGCAACTTTGGAGATAGGAACACATGTTACTAGTCATAAGTTTAAGGAGATACTGGAGGGGTGGTCAGGGTGTTTCAGGAGAAATTAGAGGAGACCTCATCCAGTAGGGAAGTCGTGCCCGCACCAGAACCATCGCAGGTGATAAAGAAGATAGTGTTGCTACCCAATGACATAAAACTTGAGGGGACGAAAAACTATCTAAGTTTGTCTAGGACGGCGCTGTTGAACCTTCGGACCAAGGAACTTGAAAAATTTGTGAAGGGATAGTGCACTGAGCTAGAGAATAAGACGAGTGTTAAGTGGAGCACATGAAGTCACCTTAATTCTCTGGTGGTTTTTTGGCCGCTAATTTCTGTGTCTCCATCCATAGCAATCTGTTGTGCAGTTGTTGTTTGGAAGACATTGGCTAGAATATACTCTGGAGCTGGAAGTGTCATGTTGATGATGGAAGTTGATAAAAGGATTGATGCTACCACACAGGAGAGAAGACAGTACTCCTGTATTTAGTGGAGCTACGTCGCTTATGGAGGGACTTAGATCACTATGATCCTCTATCATTGCAAAACCCGACAGATGTTCTCCTTAGAAAATAGTACCTTGAGCGTAGGCGTGTGGCTCATTTTCTCAAGGGTCTGAATCCACAGTTTGAGGCTAGAAGGGCAGCAATGTGACATCTACCATCTTTTTTATCCCCGGATGAGGCTGTTGAATCGATGGAGCAAGAGAAGATCAGACCAAAAGTAATGAAATATGAGATCTCACCCGCTGTCTGCTCGGCATTGGTGATCATCAGTGACGACAAAGAGGGCTACAATTATGGAAAGAATGGGCACCTCAGTTACAACTTTCCTCAACCTCACAATTCTGGTCGTGGTCGAGGAGGAAGAGGACAAAGAGATAAATGTGCTGGTCAAAGAGGCAGGAGACTTGGAGGTCGGGGAGTTGCTCACATAGCTGTGCCAGAGGAGACCACTCCTGAGATGACTGTAGACGAGATGACAGAACTGGAGCAACTACGTCAGTTCAAACTTCAGGTTGAGAGTTCTAAGGGCAAGGGACATGTCACTCAGGATCTGGCTAATACAACCTACCTTTGTAACTTTACTAGTTACACTGCTCATATAGAAAATAGTATCCCGGTTCAAGCACTTGCATCCACTAAATCTCATACTGATTGGGTCATAAACTCAGGTTCATCTATGCATATCACATGTGCATCTAGTGAGTTTGCATTATATTATCTGAGCAAACATACGCATTCCAAGACAGTTCAGACTGCTGATGGGACATCCCAACCCATCAGGGGTACTGGCTCAGTCCATTGTACTTTATCTGTTACCCTGTCATCTATCTTACATGTTCCTTCATTTTTGGTCAACTTACTTTCTGTTATCTCTCTCATTGATCAATTGAATTACACTGTACTTTTTGATCAAAATATGTGTTCTTTCTAGGAGAAGGCTACGGGAAAGAGGCTTGGGAATGGCATCAGGTATGATGGCCTTTGGTACCGGGACAGGGAGGCTGCAATGCTCGCTGCTACTGTTAGTGGAGAACTGTTTGAGAAGATTTACATGCAACAGCCAGAAGGGTTTATCGTCAAAGGTCTTGAAGACAAAGTGTGTAAGTTGGTAAAATCTCTGTATGGTCTGAAGCAAACTCCTAAATTGTGGCACAAGAATTTTTACAAAGTTACCAGATCAAATGGCTACAAGGTCAGTGAAACTGATAAGTGTGTGTACACAAAATTCGCTGGTGATAGAGGTATCATCATTTGTCTTTATGTGGACGACATGCTAATCCTAGGTACGGATGTAGAAAGTGTCACCAGAACAAGGATGTTTCTCTCGTCCAAATTCAGTATGAAGGACATGGGAGATGCAGATGTCATCGTTGGGATTAAGATAATCCGGACGGAAGCTAGGCTTGCTCTTTCACAAGATCACTACATAGAGAATATGATTACAAGCTACAGATACCAGGATCTTCCTGTGATTGATACTCCATACATGTATGATAAGAAGATAAAGCCAAACCCCAAAAAAAGCGTCAGATAGTTAGAGTGCTCTAGTATCATCGAGAGTTTGATGTATGCTACGAATGCTACTAGGCCTAATATTGCTTTTTCCATGGGAATGCTGAGTAGATTCACGAGTAACCTAGGTGTTGAACACTGAAAAGTTGTGAATAGGGTGATGAGATACCTCAAGAAGACTCAGAAGTTTACACTTTACTACAGCGGAGATCCAGCAGTGGTAGAAGGCATCAGTGATGCTAGTTGGTTCTCAGAAGAAAAAAGCGAGAGATCAACAAGAGAATATATTTTTTCTATGGGTGGAGCTGCTATATCGTGTAAATCAAAGAAGCAGACAATGCTCTCACACTCGTCAATGGAGTCTGAGTTCTATGCACTTACAGCTGCAGCAGATGAAGTAGGGTGGCTTCAGGAGCTCATGTACGATCTTCCAATGGTTGGTGCACATATTTTGGCTGTATCGATATACTGCGACAACCAGGCAGCTGCAGTAGTGGCATCTAATAAAATTTTCAATGGTAATAAGAGAACAGTGCGGCTTTGGCACAGAGCACTGAACAATCTCATCAAGACTGGTGTCATTGCTGTGGTGGATGTTCGGAGTCAGGAGAACCTAGCAGATTCATTCACTAAAGGCCTCAAGCGCCAGCTAGTCAAAGACACAACAGGTAAAATATGTGATACTACATGAGGAAGTTAAACTCGGCTGTGAGCCATGTCACAGCGGCATAGCACCGCACGAAAGTACAAGGCATCATGTTGGGACGTAATACAACACTATAAGAGGCTAGTGATCTCATGCTACTATAGGTGACACCATAAAAGGTAGTTAACCTCGGCAAGCCTTGTCACAACAGCGTAGCACCGTATGAAAGCGCAAGGCTTCAAGCTGGGAAATATTAAACTCTATTAAAAGGAACTCACCCAAGTATATGGACAGAGATATAGGCCATCTCTTAAGGGTAAACTTGTAGACACCCAAAATACATACACCGAAACCAAGTCAACACAGGACCTTTAATGTGCGACCGAAGACACAGCTGATGTTGTCACTACCACATTTCTAAAATAGGGATATTTCTATCATTTTGTATTATTATAAATATTGTGTTTATATTTTATTTTATATATATATAGTATTATTTTTGGTTAGTGGATTAGACTATTTTATTAGACTTGATATTAGAGGACCTGCTAGACTTGACTTGATCCATTGAATTAATTAAATAGTTAGTCATGGTTTGACTCATTAGTTTAGGAGAATGAGTTAGTTATTGAGTTTGGACTATTTGACTTGAGTCATTAGTTAGTCATGACTAGATTAAGTCTATTAAACCCATTTAGATCAAGAATAGAATATTTCTTCTATAGGATTAGTTGATCATATTCATGAGAGAATGAGTGAGGCCTTTGTGTCAATTCAAATATTTCTCAACCTAACCCTAACACTATTAGGAGTCTATATAAGCCTCTTTATTCATGAATAACCTCCATTTGCTTTCCTAATTAATTCATCACCAAATTTGGGAGCAAATCCTTTTTTTTTTTACTCCAAATCTTATCCCACTCCATTCCTAAGAAGACTAAGGGGCTTGGAAGAGTAAAGGGAAGCTTGGCGTGGAGCTTGCTAGAAGGGGGTGTCCATCCTTTCCATTATGTCCTTGTGGTATGTCAAATTATAAATCCATCTCCCAATAGGTAAAATTTCTATTCTCCTAATCATTTCCATTCTAAATAGTGTATTAGACCCATATGGACCTTCTCTTGGCTAAGGACTACCCATAGGAAGAAGAACTAGGTTCATAGGATGCCTATTGTGAAAGTTATATTGACTTTTGTGGCCAAATTGGAGAAAATCTGAGTTTGAGCCATTAAGTATTTTATGGAATGTTTTTCTAGTTATTTTATAGAGGTACATGATTTGAAAGGGCATACATATTCACAATTGGATACGGAGAGTGCTTATCGTGATACGTCGTGATGCGGTGTCGTAGAAAGGATATTTTCATGTGGTTTGGGTTCTAGCATGCTAATTTCTCTATGTTGCATTAGAATGATTATTTTTAGCATTATTCATATTATATTTGATATGTAAGTGTGTTCTTTAGGTTTTGATGGTGTAGCTTGGTATTTGGGAATGAGTATCATAGGAGTATCATGGGTATTTTGTGTTGTGCACCCTAAATGTTTGTGTTAATACTTATAGTAGTTAGAGGAAATGGTCTTGGTGTATGCATGTGGTATTGTGGTGGTGTGTGACAGTGTAGAGATCTGCTAGATGTTTGATCGAGTGATGAAGAAGTTCAATGTGTATCAGTGAACAGGAGAGGGTGTGACTGTTATTGTCTTGGGTATATGGTGTTTGATGTTAGTACCTTGGTCGTAAGATACATGGGGGTATCAATTAGATATGGATCCATTAGACTAATCATCAAGAGAGGTTGCGCATAATTATGTGTGCAATGTATTGAATTAGTAAGTAAGTGTGTTAGAAGCCTTAGTAAGGGATATATATATATATATATATATATATATATATATATATATATATATATATATATATATATATATATATATATATAGTCATGGGGGTATCAAGTCATGGGTGTATCAATTAGATATGTCTTCATTAGACTAAGTATCAAGAGAGGTTGTGCACAATTATGTGTGCAATGTATTGAATTAGTAAGTGAGTATGTATATATATATATATATATATATATATATATATAAAAGTGACGGTCGTGTAAGTGAGAAGGGGTGAGATTGAGTATAGCAGTTGCACACATGTGCAAGCTCGGGCAGTGTTGTAAGGAACTGTAACATAATTTTTGCATGAGATAAGGGGAGAGATGGTGAGCAGTGCACTTGGCCTGCAGGCAAGTGCACTGGAACAATAGAAGATCAGTGAGCATTATAGCCCAGTGTGAGTGAAGGGGTGTCTGGAAGTGGCGTTTAGTGCACTTGAGAATGGAGAAGATTATGGGACTATCTTGGAGTTAAAGTAGCAGCAACTAAAGGGGATAACTAAGTTCAGTGTGCATATGTGTGCTAGAGGAAAATTTGGGAATTTGTTTTCTTTAGGTGCGTGCATATAGATTGGTGTGTCAGATTTGGTGCTTGAGAGTATGAGTGTAAGTGTATCACACCAAGTGTCTGCAGTAATATAGGGATGCTCAAGAAGTACCAATAGCAGCAGCAATTGCATATAGTAGCAGTTGTGTATGGGGTAGGACTATGGATTTGGGGTGCCATGATATGGGGGGCTTGGTCAAGGTAGCAATGTGCATTTGATATGCACCATATCCAGTGCTCTATGTACATGGGTTGCAAGGTGTCTATGAATATATCTGTGCGTGTCTTTAGCATGTGTGTTCATGCTTTAAGTGTCTGTATTTAGTTAAGGTATATACCTGGATATGTGAGTATGTGAAAAGGAAATAGGAATTAATAGTTGCACCATCAGCAACAATTAGCTTGCGGGTTGCTGCAGACAAGAAGAAATATCAGCAGCAGCAATGTAGGGGGCAAGGGGATAAGTGAAACAAAGGGGGACTGAAAGTGTGACTGAAGGTATGTGTCCGAGTGTGAGGTAATTGAGGTTGACTGATACTTGATTTCATGATAGGTGTCAATGATATGTGTTTAGGGGTAGCATTTATAGATGTATAAGTATGTATCAAGAGTAGAACCTATGTGAATATTGACCTTAGTTCAGTCCTAGTGTATAGGTTCCAAAATATGTTAGAAGCTCAAGTATCCATACCAACTGAGTACTAGGGTACCCATGAGTGGATAGAGGTATAATATTATGATTAAGATACCAAGTGAGGTAGGTATCCGAAATAGAGTGTGTATACATGGGTCCGTGAATAGTGGTAGGTAAGTATCTTATCCTCTTGGTATAAGTGACTGTGGATGTATTACCTGGCATCTAATAAGTATCATAAAAGAAAATTATTAGATGAGTATCATTACTATGCAAGTTATTCTTGTGGAACGTGTCATGGTTTGGATCCACTGAAATAGTCGGGAGTAAAAAAATACTAGTTAGATGTGTGATCATACCCTTATTGTGCAAGAGAAAGTATTGTGAGTGTTAATCATACACCTCACGTATGATAAGCTAGACCCTATCGTATTGTGCAAGTTTCCAAGCCGATCCCATGTTAATACTAATACTTCAAGGCATGTAGTGAGTATAGTTCATTCATGTCTATTTTATTTTTACTGAGATGTTCTCTATTACTCTATCTATTTATTTCTCTGCCATACAGTTGTATTTATCTATTTTCCATATTGATACAGTCAGTTATGATTTAGTTATTTATTATCATCTTGTATTGCACTCACTATTACTGTTTTATAATCTTCATCATTTAACAGAAACTGCTGTTAGAGGTGTGCTCGTTCCATCCTGACTGGATATATTTTTCAGACGATGTTTTAGAGGACTGGTGTTCGACGTATTACGAACCGTAGGAGGGAGTGATAACCTTGGGCCATGACATTCAAGATTGAATACTGGGAGGACTAGCCGGTGTCACTAGATACCTTAATTTCATTTTCTTAGCTTCTGTACTGGATATGTCTACAACTTAGAAATTGGAATGTTATACGTATTTGAGATTCATTGTGCTTTGTTGATAAACTATTTAGACTTGGATTTGGTTATAGTTGTGACTTTGTGATTCAATTCTTCTATTTGATCTCCATATGGAGTTGGGATATCATTAACAAGTTTATACATCTTGTCCTCCAAATGTTTGGTGTGTCAGCAGGTCAAGGATAAACACCAGAGGACAGAAGGATTACTGTAACCACTTTCGATTCTTGAGTGGAAGTTAGAGCACATCACTATGGACTTCGTCACGGGATTTCTGAAAAGTCTAAGTGGGAGAGATACTGTTTGGGTGATTATGGATCGACTTACCAAGTCCGCTCATTTCTTGCATTTTCGAGTTGGCCAGTCTACAGAAGCTTTGGTTGACATACATGAGGCAGATCATGATATTAGAGGGCATTTCGGTTAACATTGTGTCAGACTGGGATTCGCGTTTCATATCTCACTTTTGGAGGAGCATGCAAGAGAGTCTTGTGACTCGTCTGAAATTTAGTACGTCCTATCATCCGCAGACAGATGGAACATACTATTCAGACACTGGAGGACATGTTACGGGACTGCATGCTGGACTTTGGAGGATCATGGGTGGATCACCTATATCTTGTGGAGTTTTCCTACAACAATAGATATCAAGCGAGCATCCAGATGGCTCTGTTTGAAGCTTTGTATGAAAGAAAGTGTAGGTCTCCCGTGTGTTGGAGCGACGTGGGAGAACGTCAGATCTTGGGATCATAGTTGGTTGTTAGCACTGTGGAGAAGGTAAACAGGATACAAGAGCACTTGCGAGCAGCACAAGATAGACATAAGTAGTAGGCAAATCTTCATCGCCGTCCTTTGGAGGTCAAAGAAGGTGATCATGTCTTCTTGAAGATATCACCAACTAGAGTCACTATTCGCTTTGGGGGATGCGACAAGTTGAGTCCAAGGTACATTGGACCATTTGATAAGCTTGAGCGAGTTGGAGAAGTCATATATCAACTGGCACTACCATCTTTACTCGAGGGAGTGCATGATGTATTCTATTTGTCGCAACCTAGGCGATATGTGGCAGATAGAAATCATGTTCATGATCACTCCAAGATTATAATTGGGCCGAGCTTGTCATACCAATAGCAGGCTGTAGGGATCCTTGACCGTCGAGAGAAGATGTTGAGGAATCAGTCTATTTCCTTGGTTCACGTGGCATAGAGACATCACTCGCTAGTAGAGTCCACTTGGAAGTGCGAGAATGAGATACGTAAAGGTTTTTTGTATCTATTCGAAGATCAATGTATGATTTACTTTGTTCTTTTCTACCGTATTGCATTCTTCTTTTATTATAGTGCCTTAGTTTTAATTTCGAAGACAAAATTTTTGTAAGTAGGGTAGAATGTAACCTCCCCTAAAGTTTCTAGGATTTTTCTTTAATAATAATAGGAATAATAATACGTATAACGACAACATACCAATAACTAATAATAATAATAATAAGGAAATAAAAATATAAAGGAATTATATAAAGAATGTTTATATACATATCACATAAAGAAATATGTAATTAAAAAAAGAAAAAAGAAAGAAAAGAAAAAAAAAATCAAAACTGATGAACAACACTGTTCATCAGTTTCCCGACCCTGAACCCCAAGTACAACCCCTCGACCGAGCTCAAAAAACTTAAACTCGGTTGGCTCAAACTTGCTTAAGTATTAATCGATTTTGGTCAAACCAAATCTGGCGTAACCCTTATCCAATTCTCTTCTAGATAGAATCAATCCTAATCGAAATCCCAGGATAATTCGATTGATAATTGAATTTAAAAACTGGTATATATACTCGATATTTTGAGATTTACATCTCGTCTTACCCCAAATACTTTCTCGAGAATGCGAGTTCGTCACCTAGGGCCTCATAGACCCTTCCTCCTCCAGCCCCATGTGTTCACGACAAGTACCACCGCCTAGTACCGCCGCTACACTGCCGCGAGACCGCTGGAAAGATGCGAGGACAGAGTTTTGTTCTGCTCTGTTCTGCAGAGTCTCCGTCTAGGTACCCATTTTTGAACCCTATTTTTCCCTGATTATTCCATCGATTTTCGATCCAGTTTCTTCTATGTGTAGCCTAGTTGATCGACTTCACAGTGATATAAACATCTTAGAAAACCCTGTATATTTAATTGATCAAAAACTTCCCCTAATATCTAAAAAAATTACTGTTTCATATGAATAATAGGTTGACAAAAAACTTTTCCAAACACCCCTATTGTAAGGCAATTTTCTTCGAAATGAATCATCCAAAACTCGATTTTTTTTTCTGACATGAAGTCAATATAACCAGAATTAAAATGACCTAATATTTGCATTTTTTTTTTATTAATTCTGTGCAAAAATTTGGATTGAAAATCACAAAGAACTGATTTTAAAACTTAGAAAAGTTCGATACGGAGTGCGTCCTGACAAACTGGACCATCACGTCATGTATCAGTTGTACCGAAAGGAGCGTATGATATATCCTAACATGTGGGTTTTTGCTAAAGTTGATTCAGATGTGTGTACACACCTGAATTAACCCGTATCCGTAAAAAGTCCTCCGTATCGACGTTTTACAAATGTGTACATTAGTAGGTGCACGTTCGTCGGAATATGACGAAACTTCCGCCAACGAATCCATGGTATCACGCTGGTCCTGTGACACAATTTTTACACAATTCTGAGACAGTTTACCGAACCGCCTATTCGTGGGCCCCTCGGGTGACTTGATAAGCGAAATTGTGATCGACTCACCGGAATCTAAAATTGGACATACCGTTGAGTTTGTATCTTCCTTTAGGATTTTTTTTGACCTATAATTTATCCAATTTAGAGACCTTTACCCTTGGCACGTATTTTGGTACAAAGTGGGCCACATGTGGACCCCACTTGGGGCCAAAATTACCGTTTTGTCTCTGTGTCCAAATTGGACGAAAGGGTAGAGTTTTCTGACAATATCGCTGATTTTGGACATGTTGGTGATATTTATTTCAGCATCTGGAGATGTTCATTCAGAGTCCCTACTTTTTGGTTTCTTGTGCTTGTCGTCTAGACGTACGTCTATACTCCACAGATTGCTTGCCAGACAAGTATACCTTGCCATAGTACTGTTTAGTTACATTCATTTTCTGTATAATTTTTTTGTTTACTTTTGTTTATTTTGCTATATAAAACTGCGCGTCCAAGAAAGACTTGGGTGCAACGACGGTTGCATCATCTTTTGTCTCTTATTTATATTATGCATGTTGACCTAGTTTTATAAGACCACCCCATGAGTTGAGGCATCATTATGTTTCCTTGGTCGTGACACATTTGTTACACGAGTGTGAGTCTTATTTATGACACGAATTTACGTGATAGGCTGGCCACCTTTACGTAAAGGTCGTACGACGGATAAGGAATAACTGCTAAATAGAAATATCATGTTTAGAAGACTTAGCAGTTACTAGAGGTGTTTGCATGTTATGGATTGACACATTAGTAGCATTAGGTAGGGAGAACAATAAGTAAGCATATGTGACTCCTTTACACTTTTTTTGGCCCGTAAGCTCCGCCGGAGACGCGAGGCGTTATGACCCCATTATTTACTGTAGGCCTATGACGATCGAAAGACGTTATGCCAGTGGTCCCTGGATCTTCGAGAGAACTATGTCCTTCCCATTATTTTAGCCAGATAGTCTATAAATGGAAAAGCTGTTCTTAAACTGCATATCACATAGACTGATTAGGAGACCACGTTGGATGTTTACTATCAGTAATTTATTGGCATACTTTTATGTATCTTGTTACGTACCTCTAAGGACCTGGTCCCTTTCCAAGTATAGGCGATCAGGATTATCCGCAGGAGTACGGACCGGGACCAGACGCATCATTCTCTGTTGAGGAGGTCTTACCCTCATAGTACCCATGAGTACTTCATAGCTGATGGATCTTTTAGCTGTTGTTCTTTATTTAATATTTATTTATTATTGGAGTTCTGATCTCCTTTATTATTTTAATTGATTTAGTCGATTAGTAGTGGATCTGTCTCCACCCGACTATTATTTATTTTACTACTTCGTACTTGAGACTTTCAGTTATTTATTTTGATATTTCTTTACTTGTGTCTGTGGATGAGATATAGATGCCTATGACTATGTTGACAATATATGTACCACTTATGAATTATTTACTCATATACAGCGTAAATGTGTCTTATGATTTTTCTAACATATTGGAGTGTCATATACATAGGGCTGGCATGCTACGTATTCCTAGTCCTACGTATTTTTGGGACTGGGGCGTGACATGTCCTCTATATGGAGTTAAGATATCATTGACAGGTTTATACATTATAGTGTGAGATGATTAGATAGTATAGTTGACTTAGACAGCGTTCTACCATCGATGCTGTGGAGTAGGCTGGACGTACCCACGTACTCGTGCCCTTATTCTGGGTGCGGTTCGTCACACATTTTTATGGTGGCCCATACAGGTCAGGCTTCGCAATTAGTGCGATATCGTGGTAGTGCAATGGCTTAGTTGTATTATTATGGGCCTGCGATAGGATCTAGGATATAGTATACTAGGATAAGAGCGAATACTCAATCATAACTAGGAATATTTCCATTCTATTGATTTTGCTATCCTTATTCATTCTAAATATTGCTTTCTTTGAATATTGTTGTCCTCCTTTCATGATATAGTATCTTGTACCCTATTGACTTATTCTTGTTTTGATCTGTGTTCAGAATGCCACAAAAGACCAGATCACAAAGATCGGGCGCAGCTTCCGTGTCGGAGAGGTCAACGAATTCTCGATCTCCTACCCAGAGAGTTTTAGGGACTGTTCCTTCACCTTCTGTCTACATAGGAGTTTCAGCAACTTTTGGGGGTCCTCCTTCACCACCTTTCCAGAGGGCTGCCCCAGATATTTCGGAGAACCTTCCTCCACATCCACAGTTTTCTTTTCCTGGAGGCGTGCCTGATGACAGGGCACGGGTTTTTACTTTGATCCAGGGCATGGTAGATGCCGGGAGGGTGTAGGCAGAGGCCCAACGTGTTCAGGCTGAGGAACAAAGGGTGCAGATGAAGATGCACCATGTGCATACTAAGCTGATGAGAGAGAGCATGGATAATGCTCACCCGGTGGCACTACAGGCAGTGAAGAAATTTGCCCAGTAGCAACCTGGCCAGCCGCAATAGTAGAGGCCAGGTACTATAGTGAATTTCAAGAGGATGGCAACTCGGGAGTTCAAGGGTACCGAGGGGATACTCTACGCTGATGACTGGTTAGAGGATATAGAGAGGAACCTGCGATTGGCCAAGATCCCAGAGAACTTGCAGATCAAGGCGACCAGTAGTCAGATGTTTGATATTACACTCACTTGGTGTCGCACAGAGGCCAGGCTTACCGCACGAGGACTTTCTTAGGAGACTTTCAAAGAGCTTTTCAAGAAAATTACTTCCCCAATGTGTCCCTAGGAGCTTTGGAGAGTCAGTTTCAGGATTTAGATCAGGAGAATATGTCGGTTGATGAGTATGTCGCAGAGTTCTATCGTTTGAGCCATTTTGCAGTATCCTTGGTTCGGGACCCAAAAGATCGAGCCTGAAATTTCAGAAAGGGGCTGATAAGAGAGATCAAGTCATGCACTTCTAGTTGTCGCAGCGCTACCTTTGAGGCTATCTTGATAGATGCCCAAATTTTTAAGGAGGATCTAGATCTCAAGCCCAAGGGTGGTCACGATATTTCTGGTATTACGAGTAGTAGTGCAGGACCTGCCAAGTGTCCCCATATTCTGCACCAGCAGCAACCGAGGACGTTTCAGCATAACCACCAACAACACCAGGAACCAGATCGTGTCTAGCTATATCAGCAGCAGCCTCCGAGGCAGACCAAGCCGGCTCCCACTTGTGTCACGACCCGCACCTGAAAAATTGGACATAAGTCATGGGTACATCGAGCCTACGTCACATAATCGGCGGTAGAACACTGTATGGGTCCGTTCTAGGTCACAATATCTATATCTCACAAAACCTGTCAATATAACCTCTCCAAAAGGAGGGCAACCATGCAATATATATATGACTCAATCACAATAACTAGGGAAAGAGTAAAAGCACGATAAGATATCACAACGAAATAAAGAAACAAAGTGCAAGTACAATATCCAATATACAGTCCAAGACTAAAGTCTACAATATCTCACAATAACAAAATAATAAATACAATCATCCAAAATAGCAACTAGGAACAACCCAGGGAAACCCACCTAGCTGAACTAAGGTGCTAACGGTGTCTCCTCGACGGGCTCCTCCTCAATCTCCGGGTCACAACACTCCTCGACGCCCGGCCCATAGAATGTCGGGCAAAAATTCTCAAGATCCTCTGGAAAAAATATGTCCAGTTAGGACTGGAGCGAAGTACATAACTCTGAAAACAACTCCAAATACATGGTAAGGTGTATATAACTAGCAATAGAAAAGTATACAAAATGCACAGAAAAATAAATACATGGTGGAGCAGATAAAGTAGCTGCAATATAAAACTGGAGAAATAATACACGTAGTAGAGAAGTAACTGCATATGAGAAAATAAGAATACTAGCTAAGTACCTTGAGCACAAGTTCGTTATGTGATCGGCTTAGGTTGCACATGAATAATCTATGATAACTCCGTTATGCATGAGTTACATAACCGACATACACATGAATACTGTTTGGCTTTGATCACATAACCAACTCCTACTCCCCTCTCCCACTAATGCTCTTCGATCCAACCACGACACGCTACGTACATGATAAATAACTCGCGCACATGAAGGCGAGAGCATACGAAGCACATGATTGCAGATGAGAATCAATACCCGAAGCACATGATAAAATACACGTGATAGAGTACCCACTGAACACAGTAAGGGGGATAATATCTCATGACGGGATCCAACTAGTACCAGCTCATGAAATAATGTATCATAATCAAGTATTACAGTTCTAGAACAGGTGATATATACGCTATCATGAAATGGAAACAATCAGAGGTAGGTACTCACCTGACGTCCTAAGCAACTGATGAGGATCGAGATCCGGACTGGCATCGCAAGAACCTATTACGAAAAGCAAGGTTAAACGGTGTTCTAAAGAGTTAAACTATTATAAAATAACTAAAAATAAGCTTCTAGTGTTATTCTAGGTCGAACGGATCAAACCGGTAAAATTTGGATCATAAAGTCAACCTGGGGTCCAAAAAGTCAACTTTGGGTCAAACCTAGGTCAAACATTGACTTTTGTGGTCAACGGGGGCATTATGGTCAACGCTAGGTCAAGCTAGGGTGCCCCTAAAATTCTAGGTCAAAACTAGCTCGTTAAGCTAGTAAACCCTCAAACTCGCCTCTTTGAGATACCGGGATACCCTCGGTATCCGATACATCGACCTAAGCTACATACCCCGCCTATACCCACTAGCACATATGCTAACACGC